>CM077168.1:7998141-8598141 GCA_039654105.1 Coreius guichenoti
TACTGCAGGGGGCGCATGTGCAGCATACCCAGCGGAAGTACTGGAGAAGCTGACGCCATAAGGCCCAGCATTCTCTGAAAGGCTCTTAGGGGTCTGTTGGTTCCCTTTTTGAACGATCGCGCGAGCTGCTGAATAGTCAGAGCGCGCACGTTCGACAGCCACACCTTCATTTGGGTTGAGTCTAAAAATCGCCCCCAGGAAAGAGATTCTCTGCCTGCAACGAGCTCTTGGCTGTATTTATTCTGAGACCTAGGCATTCTAGATGGCTGAGTAGCACAGATTTGTGAGATTCTAATTCCACCTCTGACCGGGCAAGAATGACCCAGTCGTCGAGGTAGTTCAAAATGCGCATTCCCATTTGTCTTAAAGGGGAGAGGGCTGCATCTATGCACTTTGTGAAAGTGCGGGGGGCCAGGGACAGACCGAATGGTAGGACTGTGTATTGGTAGACCTTCCCGTTGAACGCAAATCTCAAGAACGGTCTGTGACGGGGAATGACTTGGATATGAAAGTAGGCATCTTTCAGATCCACTGAGAAAAACCAATCCATCAGGCGAATCTGCGCAATGATTTGTCTCAGCGTTAACATTCTGAAGGGCCGTTTGATAAGGACCCTGTTCAGATGTCTGAGGTCTAGGATGGCCCTGAGGCCACCATCCTTTTTGGGAACGAGGAAGTAGCGGCTGTAAAAGCCTCACTCGCTCTGGGCTGGAGGTACTACCTCTACGGCCCCTTTTTCCAAAAGGCTCTTTACTTCGGTTTTGAGGAAGTGAGAGACGTAGCTCTCCACTGAAGTGTGCAGTATGCCCGCGAAGCGTGGTGGTTTGCGAGCGAATTGGAGCGAGTAACCTCATTGTATTGTGTTTATAACCCATTGTGACACACCAGGGATGGCCTTCCAGGCGCTCTAGCACCACTAGGCTGGCCATAGATCTGCCTATGGCTTGGGCGGTGGCTTTTGTGGCACGAAGGGCCAGGTCTGTGGCGCTTCTCAGATCACGAAAAGCCTCCTGATCCGCTCCAGTCTCATCCATAGCGCGGAGGACTTTGGCCTGGAACACCTGCAGGACCGCCATCGAGTGGAGAGTGGAGCCTGCTTGGCCGGCGGAAGTGTAGGCTCTACCTGCTAAGACTGACGTAGTCCTGCAGGGCTTAGACGGGTGCGAAACCTTGGGCTTCCATCTCATCGAAGAAGGCGGGCAGATGTGTGCGGCCACAGCTTCCTCAAGTGGGGGGAGCATCTCGTAACCCTTCTCGTCAGCGCCGTCAATGGTAGAGAGCATGTGCGAGGTGGATGAGCGGAGGTGCGCAGAGTAAGGCGCGCACCATGATTTCACTAGTTCATCATGCACCTCGGGGAAGAACGGGGCGACTCTCTGTCGAGGGGCTTGTTGGCGCCCCGGACTCCGACTCTGACTCCGCCGTTTTTTCTGCTGAGGCTCGGATGGGAAAGGGAATGGGAGAGCTAGAGGGGTGGGGTCGCGCTCTGAGAAGAGCGCTATCCGCGAGCAGAGAGAGGAGATGGGCATACTCTCGCAGTGAGAGCAGCCGGACACGGTGAGAGCTGCATCCAGACAGATAACACACTCGCCGTGGCCGTCCTCCTCATGCAGTTCGGAACTGCATGTGCTACACATGTGGCGCAACATGAAAATGTCGTTTGCTCTTTTGTGAACAGAAAAAAAAAAAAAAGGATACACCGTAGTGTTTCGCCGGAGAGCGCAGGGAAACAGTGCAACAGCTCGCGGGATCGCTGGCGATAGAGCGCGCTGATATCAGGCCGCTGACTCTCTCGCAGGATGGGCCGGGCTGGCTAGCTCGCTGTTCCGCTGCAGGCTCGTCTGTTCTCGGCAAAGGTGAAGCTTTCGAGAGGGATCAGCAAGAGTGAGTAGACCGTCGCTGAAGGAGAGAAATCTGAATTTTACGGCAGAGCGTGCATCTTTTATAGGCAGATGCACTGCCCACTTGGCGGGCTCTGCGCTCAGCTTCACTGGCTTCGCATTGGTTGGTTCGCGCAGTTACGCCGCTCTGCCATTGGTTCGTGCAGTTCCCACTGGCCAGCCAATAGCGTGCGAGAGTCCTGCACTGCTATGGCTGTGCAGTAGCACTGCGTGATTTTATGAAGTTTTCAGTATAATCAGGGAAAAGGAGTTACCCCTAGCGTCTTCGACGCAGTACGACTGACCGTTCGAAAGGGAACTAGTAAAAGTAACGCATTACTTTTAAATTTACAACAAAATATCTGAGTTACTTTTTCAAATAAGTAACGCAAGTTACTTTGTTTTCCCATTTATTGACTGACAGCTAAATGTGAGCATGCATTTACTAATTTCACTTGGACAAAAAAAGATTCAGTAATCAATGAATAAAATCAGTGAAATGCAAAATCAGAATACTACGCAAACCTCCAATAATTAAATATGTTAAATAAAACAAATATTTATATGCATTTAATCTCACTTTATTGACCAAAGTACTTGCTGCTAACCTTCGATGATCCAGTTAAACCATAAGCAATAAAGCAATTTTTTGTTTTTATTGGTCAAGTAAGTGTTAAACTTTCCTCTCCTGCATCCTATTCTTCTGCGATCCAGAATGGCAGCACAGCTGAAAGGTTTGTTTGAGCGGTGCCCTCTACTGTACACGTATGAATTTGCATTTCCTTCAGCCTTATTTCAGTTTTGGTGTGAAAGGGCCTTTACATTTGCCCAAAAATATAAGTTTTTTTTGTCATTAAAAAAACAAGCCCAGCCCAGGTGAGAAAAAGTAACTCAAAAGTAACGTAACACATTACTTTTCTTAAAAAGTAACTAAGTAACGCAATTAGTTACTTTTTAAGGGAGTAACGCAATATTGTAATGCATTACTTTTCAAAGTAACTTTCCCCAACACTGGTTGAGACACATTATGGCCATATTCCAGGATGACAATGTCAAGATGCATCAGGCTCAAATTGTGAAAGAATGGTTGGGAGGGAGCATGAAGAATCATTTTCACACATGAATTGGCACCTCTGAGTCCAGACCTTAAATTCATTGAAAGTCTTTGGGATGTGCTGGAGTAGACTTTACAGAGTGCTGGACTCTTGCATTGTCAATACAAGATCTTGACCAAAATTGATGCATCTCTTGATGGAAATAACATCACAGCAATTATTTCCATCAAGAGGTGCATCAATTTTTGATATTGATATACATTGACATAAAGGCGTGTAATTATGGTATGTGTGTGTGTGTGTGTGTGTGTGTGTGTGTGTGTGTGTGTGTGTGTGTGTGTGTGTGTGTGTGTGTGTGTGTGTGTGTGTGTGTGTGTGTGTGTATATATATATATATATATATATATATATATATATATATATATATATATATATATATATATATATATATATATATATATATAATTATAGAGAAAAATAATAGAGGTAAATACATATAGAAGCAAAATGCTACAGCAGTTTTGTAGTTGTATTAATTTGTTACCCAGGTTTTCATTCTTGACAGGGATTGCCAGCAAAAAAAAAAAAAAAAAAAAAAAAAAAAAAAAAAAGGATGAAGGTATTACAATGGTTATCTGGACAGTTTTGGACAAGCAATGGCGGAAAAACACATTTTGCTGATGGTTTTTTTTTCAATCTGGCTCTGCAATTTCAAACAACCAAAAAAGGTTTGTACATGATGGATACTGGAACAAAAGCGTAATTGGCATCCTTTGTGTGACTGAAGAGAAAGACCTAGAATCAGACACAATCCCCTCAACACTGATGTTGACACACACTGATGCTTAACATGAGAAAAAGCCCATTATTCATTCCAAAGCTGTCAGACCAAAGAAAGAATAGGGAAAAGGGTTGTATACGAAAACACAGATTTACGGCCATATAGTAGTATTCGCACTGAGAACGGCAGGCAGAAACGGTGCACAAGCATCCCTCTCACGCGGATGCGAAACAACACAACGGCTCTGGTGGACTCAAAGAGTTTGCTCTGTAAAGCCAGCAAACTGTTCACAGAGCTCTGGGATTTTGGCCCGTCAATAGAGCTAGCAGTGCCAGCGTTCAGGCTGAAACTGGCCCACAACTCACCACTGTAGAAGCGGATCATGCAGCTGAGGTCCGAGTTGGCGGCTTCCTGCTGGACACGGAGCGGGTCTTCATAGCCCATAGCAGTCAGGTAGTCATAGACCATATGAAGAGGACGCTCGGAGGGGTCCAGCCTCCTGCAAACAGGAGGAGACGCTAGTCAGAAATGAGAACAAACGGAAATATACCCCCGGTTTCACAGACAAGGCTTAAGCTAGTCCTAGACTAAAATGCATGTTTGAGCTTTTGTAACTAAAAGCAACTTGCACTGACATATCTTAAAATATGTCACTGCCATTGTTTTGTCTCAAGATTCAAGATTTTAAGGCATGTTTATAAATGTTACTTAAATGTCCTAATTGAACTAAGGCCTAAGCCTGGCTTAGTCTAAGTCCTGTCTGTAAAACCAGGCCACAAAACATAAACAAATAGTCAAATAAACTTCAGACATACACTACCATTCAGAAGTTAGTCAGTATGGTTTTGAAAGAATATTAATACTTTTATTCAGCAAGGATGCATTAAATTGATCACAAGTGAAAAGAAAGCACTTACATGTGAATAAAAGCCTAAATTAAATTGGTTCATCATATAAACTGATTGTGTCTATTCAGAAAATTTGGACTAAACCGCTCAGTGGATTCGTTTTACAATCTTTATGAACTTTTTGAAGCGTCAAAGTGGTAGTTGCGTAGCTGTCAATGGAGGGACAGAAAGCTCTCAGATTTCATCTAAAAGATCTTTATTTGTGTTCTGAAGATGAACGAAAGTCTTACGGGTTTGGAACAACATGAGGGTGAGTAATTAATGACAGAATTTTCATTTTTGGGTGAACTAACCCTTTAAAGCCACAAAACCCCATCTTTGGGGTTTCTAATAACATAATGTGCACCAGTCTGTCCATATTTTTGGTGAATAACTATGTAAAAGGTTTCACAGGCAGTATACAACGTTTATGGCCTGATGCTCAGTAAGTAATAAGCAAGTACTGAACATGGGCGATGTGCAAATTCCACATGGGCCAACACACGACCCAGTGCACATATCCTAGCTCTTAAAGCGTGATAACACACAGGTGTTTCGATTTAAGATCAGACTCTGTCCTAACATCCACCAGCAGTGACTCTCCCTCAGAGCTTGGGTGTTTTCCCAGCACGGCAGACAGATAATATATCCCAATCCAGAGGGATCACGTCCAGTCCAACTCAATATCTCAACATTCATTAAAGCGCTGAAGTGAAAGAACACCGAGCTCATGGCGTCTGACAATATTCCCTTTAAACAAAGCAAATAATCAGTCTGCTGATCTGACTCGGTGATCTGTTCGTGATGTGACAGCATCCTGCTTTTTATTAAAACTGTCTGGTCTCATATTCGTCCACCTTTCACAGAGCCACCGCCTTTCTCTCCCTGATTAAATCGTCATCTCATTCCACCACTCTAATCCTGTTAAATAAAATGGTTTCACTTTACAAGAAGGTCTATTATTTAACATTAGGGTACGTTTACATGACAACGGCGTACTAAAAAATGGAAAAGTTTTTCCTTTGCGTTTTCGAAAAGTTTCACGCACAGACGACAACTTGGTCAAAGCGTTCACATGGATCCATGAAATGGTCTAAAAACGCTGTATTATTCATGTCAGGCCTGTAGTTAGCGATGTCACTTTGTAAAGAAACACTACGCGTCTATAGACTGGACACGTAATACGCATGACGTCAGTTTTCACAAATTCGAGGAATAGTAATTTCACAAATAGTAGTTTACACAGAGACGGTAACAGTATCGTTTTCAAAAACTTGCACTTTGAAACACGTTTTTCAAAAGTGCGTTTTTAGGCCCCCAAAACGCCGTTGTCATGTAAATAAACGGCCAAAACACATTTAACTAAGTTTTTAGTTAAAGTTCTCAGTTTTTAGTAAAATGCCCCCTTCAGTTAATGCATTAACTAACAACGAACAATACAATTGTTACAGTATTTATTCATGTTTGTAGTTAGTAAATAAAATTACAACTGTTCATTGTAAGTTCAGGTTACACAACTTTTGGTTTTAATAATGCATTAGAAAATGTTTAAATTAACATTAAGATTAATACGTGCTTTAGAAGTATTTTTATTGTTAGTGCATTTGAAGTAATGTAGTTATCTAATGTTAACACATGGAAACCTACAGTGAAGTGTCACCAATAAAATAAAAAAAATTAAAAAAATTAAAACTGAAGAATAAGACTAGTACATTTGTGTTGTAAAAATAATTATTAATTTATTATTTTTCCTAAATACTTGATTTTTTTATTTTTACATTGAAATAGTAATTTCTAATTTTGTTCAATATTTATATTTACCAGTAGTAATAACAGCAATAACATAATAAAAAAAATATTATTTTAGTCATTACACACACACACACACACACACACACACACACACACACACACACACACACACACAGTCTCACATTATTACAGTTTATTTGCTATAGTTTAGAAAATAGTAATAAAATATGACAAGAACAGTTAAACTGTGTCAGAACAAATTCATCTTGATAATGTCAGATAACTTTGATAGAAAGGTATGTAATGGATTACAATCAACCAATCAGCTGTTAGCTGTTAAATTTAAGTACACAATTAGATAATACCAATTTAGGTCAACCAATTACCAAGCAATGCTTCATTTTGTTCAGTCTGTGGTGTAAAAGGTCGCAGTGTCAAAAGGTCAAAGTGTCTGAATAATTTTGATCCCAAAATTTTATACATTTTACTGGTAGTCCACTGTATGAAGAATTTTTGGGTATAATATGTCACAGTTTACTTTATTTTGCTATCCTCACTTACATAAATGAACTATAGTGCCCTGCACTCACTAGTAAAAAATTATATCTGGTGTCTGAATAATTTTTGGTTTGACTGTGTACAGTGGGGAGAACAAGTATTTGATACACTGCTGATTTTGCAGGTTTGCCCACTTACAAAGCATGCAGAAGTCTGTAATTTTTATCATAGGTACTCTTCAACTGTGAGTGACGGAATCTAAAACAAAAATCCAGAAAATCACATTGTATGATTTTTAAATAATTAATTTGCATTTTATTGCATGACATAAGTATTTGATACATCAGAAAAGCAGAACTTAATATTTGGTACAGAAACCTTTGTTTGCAATTACAGAGATCATACGTTTCCTGTAGTTCTTGACCAGGTTTGCACACACTGCAGCAGGGATTTTGGCCCACTCCTCCATACAGACCTTCTCCAGATCCTTCAGGTTTCGGGGCTGTCGCTGGGCAATACGGACTTTCAGCTCCCTCCAAAGATTTTCTATTGGGTTCAGGTCTGGAGACTGGCTAGGCCACTCCAGGACTTTGAGATGCTTCTTACGGAGCCACTCCTTAGCTGCCCTGGTTGTGTGTTTCGGGTTGTTGTCATGCTGGAAGACCCAGACACGACCCATCTTCAATGCTCTTACTGAGGGAAGGAGGTTGTTGGCCAAGATCTCGCGATACATGGCCCCATCCATCCTCCCCTCAATACGGTGCAGTCATCCTGTCCCCTTTGCAGAAAAGCATCCCCAAAGAATGATGTTTCCACCTCCATGCTTCACGGTTGGGATGGTGTTCTTGGGGTTGTACTCATCCTTCTTCTTCCTCCAAACACGGCGAGTGGAGTTTAGACCAAAAAGCTCTATTTTTGTCTCATCAGACCACATGACCTTCTCCCATTCCTCCTCTGGAGGGGCCTGGACATGCGCTGGCTTGAGCAGGGGGACCTTGCGTGCGCTGCAGGATTTTAATCCATGACGGCGTAGTGTGTTACTAATGGTTTTCTTTGAGACTGTGGTCCCAGCTCTCTTCAGGTCATTGACCAGGTCCTGCCGTGTAGTTCTGGGCTGATCCCTCACCTTCCTCATGATCATTGATGCCCCACGAGGTGAGATCTTGCATGGTGCCCCAGACCGAGGGAGATTGACCGTCATCTTGAACTTCTTCCATTTTCTAATAATTGCGCCAACAGTTGTTGCCTTCTCACCAAGCTGCTTGCCTATTGTCCTGTAGCCCATCCCAGCCTTGTGCAGGTCTACAATTGTATCCCTGATGTCCTTACACAGCTCTCTGGTCTTGGCCATTGTGGAGAGGTTGGAGTCTGTTTGATTGAGTGTGTGGACAGGTGTCTTTTATACAGGTAATAACAAGTTCAAACAGGTGCAGTTAATACAGGTAATGAGTGGAGAACAGGAGGGCTTCTTAAAGAAAAATTAACAGGTCTGTGAGAGCCGGAATTCTTACTGGTTGGTAGGTGATCAAATACTTAATTAATTTGCATTTTATTGCATGACATATTTAAAAATCATACAATGTGATTTTCTGGATTTTTGTTTTAGATTCCGTCTCTCACAGTTGAAGTGTACCTATGATAAAAATTACAGACCTCTACATGCTTTGTAAGTGGGCAAACCTGCAAATTCGGCAGTGTATCAAATACTTGTTCTCCCCACTGTATATATTAAAAATAATAATAATAAAAAAATTAAAGCTGCAAGCAGCGATGAAAGGGCCCTCGCACCCAGGAGCACCGCCACCCGGTGGCCTCAGGAAAACAGCGAATAGTGGGCGACATGCATTTAAGTGGGTAAATATAGGAGAAATATGGCAAAGTCACTTCAATGTGCCACACTCCCTGCTGCCAGCAGGTGGCGCTTTGACTATAACCGAATATTGGCATGTAGATGTCTTCAGGCCTGGACTATTATCAAACATGAAGTTTGGGGCAGATCGGACACTGTATGCCTGAGTTACAACAACTTCCTGTTTTGTGGCATAAATCGCATACATTAGCACTTATCCAAGTTTTGCTTGATTTAATGTGTTTCTAGCATGTTTAGGACTTGATGGCATATTTAAATGTGTTTCTGGGAGTTAATCACACTGTAAAACATGCCATTTCCTGTTGCCAGCAGGTGGCGCTATGACTGTAACTGAATATTGGCGTGTAGATGTGTTCAGGTCCGGACTCTTATCAAACATGTGAAGTTTTGGGCAGATCGGACATTGTATGACCGAGTTACAACAACTTCCTGTTTTATGGCGAAACATCGAACTTTGTTAGGCCGCCACGGACACGCCCTTCAGGGAAAACTCAAGATCTTCACAATTTAATGTCACAAAGGCCTTTAGATCAGACTGTGCAAATATGATGTTGATCTGATTAAATCTCTAGGAGGAGTTCGTTAAAGTACAACGTCTGGAAATGGCTAAATTTGCAACAATTTTGCAAAGAAAATTCAAAATATCTCACTTCCTGTTGGTTTTCAGATTTCGTACCAGGAGACTTTTTTGTAGGTATTGGGCTGTTACATCTGTTGTAACTAATTCTGAAACCCATATCAGACGTAAATTTTCACCTCTTTTGACGCGTGTGCAAAGTTTCATGAGTTTTCGAGCATGTTTCGAGCATGAATTATGTTTAATTCATTTGGGAGAAGAATAATAATAGGCTGAGCAACTCCAATAGGGTCCTCACACCATCGGTGCTCGGGCCCTAATAATAATAATAATAATAATAATAATTCACAAAACTTCTGGCCAAATTGTGCAGCCCTACAAACAAGTATGGTGAAACTGAAGCTTTAAAAAAAAGAAGCAATTTTTATTAGGAATTTGCAATTCGATTTTTCCTAAATCATTTAGTCCAAGCCAATAATGTTTTGTACACAACAAATAAATCATCAATATTTTTTGGTCAATTTTCCTGGAAGAGAAAGTGTGATTTTAAAAATCAAATAAAAATAATAGGAGTAGAATGAGTAGAAGTAGATGACCTTAAAGCTACAAAACCCCATTTTTAATGAGGTTTCCAATAACAGTAATTCACTGTCTGGCCTCATAATCGTCCAATTGCATAGCGCCGCCACCTTTCTCTCCCTGATTAAATAGTCATCTCATTCCACCGTTCTAATCCAGTTATCGGCTCCGCGTGGCTCCCAAGCAGATAAACCAGCGAACGCTGCAAACCCGTGACCCATAGCCTGGCACTACCAGAATGCAGCTGCTCCGACCCACATGCTTGCCTACAGACCTGTCAGATGTCCTCGTGTTAAAGCAGAGTGGGGGTCCGTCTGAGGCCTCAGACCTTCACAGCAGAAGCCCAGTTCAGCTTTGCTCTTTGCTCTTTGAGGCAGAGTGCAGCTGACAAGGACACTTTAGAGATTTAATGCTTTCTGCTTACCTGAAGTGAAATAAATAGAGTAGAGTAGAAAACACACACACACACACACACACACACACACACACATCAGCAGATGTCCCTGTGAGCGAGCTGCCCTAATGTGTAGCCTCCTCACAGCTAATTCAGCCTAGCTGCCTGGCTTTACCTCGGCTCAGGGCTGGACTGCTTCCTGCGAAATAATGTGATTTCAGCCACAGCCCAGTCATTCCCAGAAGGGCAGAGAGAGGGGAAAGCATGACTTGCTTTTTTCTCTTTGTCAGGCACACCATAAAAACCACCACAGACACTAAAGATGGCAGACACTAGATTAGAAACACACGCACTAAGAGGAAAGCACAAACCCGCCTCAAGAGCACAGGGAGTGTTGCAAACGCCTGCATATTCCGTTGTTTTGCTCTTATCTTGCTACGCCGTTATTGCTAATGTTCATAATGTTCACCAAGGGTGGTAGCTATAACGATAAAGATGTATTTCTAAAAAACGTTTTCAACATAAAAGAATAACACAACTATAATGATAAGGGCACAGAAAAACAATATCGTTGGAATCACTTTCAGAACTTTTTTTTTCCAGCTGATGACAGCCAATCAGAATCCATTCTGCTTTTTAAAAAAAAAAAAAAAAAAAAAAAAAAAAAAAAAAAAAAAAAAAGAGCATTTAAAACGACAGACAACAAAACAGCAGTGCGAGCTTAGATTAAACAGAACCATATCGTCCGCTGGTGTGGACGCCAATATAGTCATCGTCATTACAGTTATCATTCTTGGTGTGAACGGGCCTTTAGGAGTCCATAAGGGAAGTCAATGGGCACCAAAACTGTTTGGTTACCAAAATTCTTCAATATATCTTCACTCAGAATTTTCATTTTTGGTTGAACTATCCCTTTGAAAATCTCTGGTTTTTCCAGGAAAAATGAATTGCGACTGTTTTTGAGGAGAGATTCTTGAGGGCATTTTTTTGGACAATATCCACCTCATGTTTCAACATGGAAATAAGCTATTTTCTGTGAATGTGTGATACAACTGAATCATTAGCTGCAATAGGTAAAAAACTACAAGACTAATATAGTGCAGTAAAACTATCTGAACTACAAACAAATGTGTTTTTGGTTACAATCATAATTAATCAAATAAATTAAAGGGGCTATATGTAGAATTCAGAAAGCCTTGTTAGTAGCGACACCGGTGGCCGTTAAGTGAACTGCAGCCAGCAATTTATTGCTCATGCTCACACCCGTGCACTAGTGTTGTCAAAAGTACCGACTTCGGTACTAAGTCAGTACTGAAATTTTAAAAATGTGCCGTTTTGAATCGTAAACAACTCTGATTGGCCATTGTGTTCACGCTCTCATCGGATATGTCTGTGATTGGCTACAATGATCAACGCACGGGAGCGTTTGAAAGCACACAGAAGTGTTTGAAAGTACTTTGAAAGCGGGAGCGTGTGAATCTGTGTAAGCGCTCGGTTAAGAGCGTCATTGATGTATAATTACAACATGTTTTTGAAGCGCTGATCATTGTAGCCAATCACAGACATATTTGATGAGCGTGTGAGCACAATGGCCAATCAGAGGTGTTTACAATTCCACTCAACAGCGCTCAAAGCGTCACATTTTTAAAATTTCAGTAACGACTTGGTACCGAAGTCGGTACTTTTGACACTACCGTGCACATGTAACATACTAGAGACTGTACGTGATTCAATGCCCCGATATACCCACGTCGAAGTTCATTTTCATTCTTCACTTAGAAAGTTGAAAATACCTTTGCAGCGACATACTGTTAACAAACATCCATGTTGCTGAGAGCGATGTTTAGATAAATATGTAAATATGTGCTGTGCGCTTTCCTCTCAATAACAAAAAAACAACAACAAAGCAGCGAGAAAACAGCAGTTAAAAAAAAGCATCTGATCATGGCGATGTGGATATGTTTGCCCCAGCTCTGCGATTTACTGGCATCATGGCGACAAAAGAGGCAATTAAAATTACTCTGTTATGATAGTTTGATTATAAAGTAAAGTATATTTGAGACTATCTACACACTATACAGATCTAGCTATGTGAGACTAGTTTGAATGAATCCCTTTTCTTAGCATGACACACTGTCAGTACAGTAAATAATGGCTCTTTTAGCATTATCCTGAACATTGTATAAGCATTCGTTTCATGTGTCATAGAACGGAAGAGGTTCTCGGGATGCATAACGGTCACATCCTTTGGATTCTTCCAGTAAAAACGTCTACATAGACAACCATGAAGTCGGGGAAAGTCTCGTTTTTTTATGTTTCATTACAAACTGTTCACACATTGACAATAAAAAAGTGATTAATACATGGAAATCCTTACATAGCCCCTTTAATAAGTTAAAAATCATATGGTAACAAATACCAGTTTTCAACATCAAGCAGCATAATTTGTACGGCTAAAAAAGCTGGAAGCAGCTGACACCAGAAACCAGAGACATTCATGTTAAAAATGGCTGTGCCTGCTCTATCGTAAAAAAAAAAAAAAAAATGGGGATAGATGACCTCAGAGGCTAGCAGACGTGAACTAAAAACCACAAAACTCACCACACAGTATGAGAAATTATATGTAAATGTTCCACTTTGTGTCAGATCTCCAATAATGTTCAGCTGAGCTCACAAGAATACTTTCCTAATAAATTAATAAATGGGCATGAAATATGGATTATTTCAGTTGAAATGATTTTATTATGTGAGATGAAAGAGATAAAAGTGCCACAGATAAGGAGGAAATCAATGACAAGAGTCAATTATACATTTTAGTGGTCACTATATGGAAATAAGGAAAGCTATTTAATGTCCATAAACTCATTAGTCAGCTAGAAAGAAATAACCCTAGAGAAAATAATTTTACTAAATATATGCACATATTTATTATATTTTTACTTAACCTCTCAGAGAGGTCTTTATTATTTAATATATGTTTGAATAAATCTGTCATGAAAACAAGTCATTATAGTTTGTATTTCACCAACAAGCTGGAGTAGAAACAATTCTATTATTAAAAAAGTTTATATAAAAACTGCCTTATATGCACCTTAAATGTTTGTACAACTCAGTTTTAGCTATTTGAGTATTGATTATTGAATAAGTTACATTAATTAATTTATTATTTATTTTGGGTTTTGGGTTTCAGTTTTCGGCCAAGCGCATTCAGAATTTTTGGTTTTGGCCCAGAATTTTAATTTCAGTGCATCCCTAATATTTTTACTGTTACTATTCTATAAACACAGAGATGAGTCAAGCTTCAAAAATAAACCATCAGCAAAGCATGAATAGAAAGTAAAACATCATGCTGTACTTTCTATATATCTCTCTCAGGTCGATGTAAAAATAATCAGTTTTTAACAATTGACAGAGCACATCCTTTGAAAACAAAACACTGAACGTCAAATGTCACAGACCTTCCTCTTCCTTGTTAATATGTCGTGACCTTTTTCTTTTTCTTTTATTGCGTGGCCTCAATAGAATTTGTTTTTAAAATATTTTAATACTTTTTCTTTACAAAAAAAAGCTACAACAAATAACTTATTATCTGAAATGCAGCTTTGATGTAACCCCATGACAGCTATAAATTCTCACTCACACTTTAGCTGGAAAACAGTGGCATATGGGGCCTATACCATGAAGCCAGTTTAGCTGGCTAGCCAGATATGTTTAAGCTTAGTTTGTGCCAATCCTGGGTTTTAGGTACCATTAAAGTGGTTTGGCTTTTAGCAGTGTCTCCATAGTAACTTACGCTCCACGGCTAACCTGCTCCAGGGCAGGTTATGTTCTGGATAAGAAACATAAAACTGAAATTGGACCAATCAGCTGTGAGCAAAGTGATACCTCTGATGCAATAAAGTTACTCCCCCTTTTTCTACTCCAAATTAAAGGTCACTACATAGCAAATGGTTTTTAAAGACTAAAGTGTCTGGCTTTTACCAATGCTTATATATATAATAATAATAATTTTGAATGATTTAGATATCATTTATGTAATTATTATACCCTTAATCAATTACACATGTATCATTTTAGTTAATCAATCATTAATAGGCACTTTGTTAAAATTAATATAAATAGCCTATATAAAAGGTCATACAAATAAGCTTTAAAATCAATAAATAAAGCTATAAAAATGACTACATGTGAGCTTAAATGTTCAATTCTCTCTATATGTCAACTAAACTAACTTCATAACTTTTACTTGCATTGATGTATAAGATTTTTCTTTAAGTTGTCCTCTTTCATAGACAGCTCTTCTTGCTGTGTAAATTTGTTTAAATTCTTAATATTTTTCAATCATGTAATATTCTGCAGAAGAGGGAAGTGAATTGTGCTGCTTCTCTCGCGAGAAGTGAATCACAGTTTCACTGATCCACAGCATGTGATTGGCTGTTCACTACTGATGTCACAGCTAAACTCCTAAACTCAGGATCAAAGCCTGAGTTGACAGAGAAAGTTGATGATCAGCATCATGAGACCAACAAAGCCTGAATAGATTGGTTTGGTTTTGTCAAGTCGAAACTAATCCTGTAACCCTGAGTTTGTTGAACTACCATCATGGTACAGGCCCATGGTCATTTGTTTATCATTTTTGATTATAATTTACACGTTCTAAAGTCTTTTTCTCCAAAACGAATCAGTCTCACAATTTTAACAAACCTCATCTGTGTTAGTCAGCTAGATCTATTAACAACAAAATTTAAATAGTCACAGAAAACCAAATGTTTAAGTCTGCAATGCATGATACAAAAACAAATATTTATGAACAATGAACATAACCTTGTGAAAAAGTACAATTTGGCATACTTTTATTACAGGTATAATATACAGTACTAAAGTGCAAACTGAATGAAATGTTTGTGGACACTTAATTGTTGATTTCAAATAAATTAATAGTATTATAGTTTAAATATATATATATATATATATATATATATTAAATGTTGGCCCGGTTTCACAGACAGGGCTTAGATTAAGCCAGGATTAGGACATTTAAGTAGCTTTTATAAACATGCCTTAGAAAAAAAAAATATTACTAGTGTGCATCTTGAGACAAAACAATGGCACTGACATATTTTAAGATAAGTTGCTTTCAGTTGAAACAGCTCAAACATGCATTTTAGTCTGGGACTAGCTTAAGCCTTGTCTGAGTTTTTTGACCTACTTACCTAATTACATCTTTATATGTAATTACATAATTATTGTATTGTCTTGTGAAATATGGTTGTGAAATATGGTTAAAGTGTACTGCCGAAAGTACTGACAAGCATTTATAGAAAACTAAAATATACTTGAACATAATTTCTATTAGAATTTGTATGTCATGGATTTAAATATATTTGTAATTATAGATTTTGTGATGAAGTTGCAATTTAGTATATTTAAAATATATTAACTTTAAATGTAATATTGAATAACTCTGCAGTTAAAATTATTATGCAAATACTTCACATGTGCTTTAGTATGTGTCGACAAAGATTAAAGAATAAAGATTATTAAAGCATAGTGATTTAAAATGTAAAACTTTTAATTTGACATTATTACCTATTATAATATTATTATTGTATTTAAGTCTCTTGAAGTACACTTAAATGGCCTTTTATTTCATTCATATTATATTATCTGCAAATACAGTTTTTTTTTAAATACACTTTTCAATACAATCAAGCACACTTTTTCACAAGGGTAAAGGCCTGTTCACACCAAGGACGAGAACCATAACAATGACGATAAAGATATAGTTATAAAATTGTTCTAAATGGCACAGACAAACAGATATCATTGGAATCACTTTCAGAATGATTTTTTTCAGCTGATGAGCGATAAAAACATTGACAGCCAATCAAAGGGCTCGAGCATTTAAAGCGGCAGATGACAAAACAGCAGCGCACTTAGAATAAACAGAACAATATTGTGCGTTAGTTATTGTTCTTGGTGTGAGCGGGCCTTAAAGGGATAGTTCACCCAAAAATACAAATTCTGTACATTTACTCACCCTCAAGTTGTTCTAAACCAGTATGAAGTTCTTTCTTCTGTTGAACACAAAAGATATTTTGAAGAATGTTGGTAACCAAACAGTTGTTGGTTCCCATTAATGTCGTGTAGCCAGACCTTTAGACTGATGGCAGAAGGTCTGGACTCTATCGCAGCTTTCATTGGCCAAGGACCGCCCAGAGGCCGTTTGACTGACATGTAAAGCAACCAATCACAGTTCGTTTTGTTCAACGTCATGTGGAATAGTGGAATAACAGACCAGTGTGTAAGACTCTAAAATACGTCTAAGAGTTTATGTTGCGAACTTTACATACTTTTGAAAATCCAGCATTTAGTTGATTCTGATAAAAGCTCATTGTCACAGTTGTAAACACAACAGCGTTTTTCTTCCAAGAGGAGGTTTGGTGTCATGGCATTTGTTTCCAGGTGGACCGTTAAAGAACGTGACACACACGTCTCCCGGACATCCTGTAGAATTCAACCAATCAGATGACGGCTTTGAAAATCCTGAAGTGTTTCCAGTTAAGTGTGCCATATGCATCAGACATTCAGCCAGTGGTCTGTGGGCGTGACGTCTGACGCTGAGACTAGGCACCCATTGAGTTCCATAGCATGAAAAAAAAAATACTTTGGAAGTAAATGGGGACAAGAAACTGTTTGGTTACCCACATTCTTTCAAAATATCTTCAAAATAGTTCCACAGGACAAGGAAACTCATACAGGTTTAGTTTTCATTTTTGGGTGTACTATCCCTTTAAGACTCTAGCTCTTTCACAGCCGGGCCATCATCCTTAATGTTGAACCCTGAGATAAGACAAACATGTTCATAATGATGTTATTTAGGAGGATCATTAACATTTATAATATCAAGAGGTGCAAATGAATGACAAATCCTACAACTCATGTAACCAGTCATTTGTAAACAATGAGCATGTGATATTCACATTGTCATTTCAGATAAACACCCTGAACTCTGCGTGTCTGGCCTGACTGTTCCACAGCGTGAGTCTGATAAGGATCATTATGGAGACGAGACCTCGTCTCGCCAGAAAATTACAGTTGGGTGAGCGAGTATCACTGCATCTGCGTTACCTGATTAAGTCTCCGTGCAGCTGCAGATAGAGACCCTGTACGTCTCTCTGAGCACAGAGCTCCTCAGCGGTGGTGTTGGTGGAGCAGAGTACCAGCTTCAGGTCTGGCTGCGGGGTGGTGGAGGTCTGGGGGCCCGATGCTGGAGGTTGAGGCTCCGAGGCCCCGTAGAGACACACGCAGCCTCGCTGAGCATTGCCCTTCAGCCAGTCCCGCTCACGAGAGCCGAACCGCGTCTTCCGGTTCACGCAGCCTCGACTGCCATTCCTCTTCATGTTACGCTGTGAAAAAGAGTCTAGATTAGATGCTGCTTGTGTTTGTGAAATTATGCCTTTCTAGAAATAAAGCCAAATAAAGTGTTTCAGAGGCCAAATCAGTCACAGGAAATCATGCCTTGGTAACCACAAGTTGGTGGCTGTCGGGACTCCACCCTGTAACACAGAGCCTGTTTGAGAGACATCAGGTTTTGTTTTCAGTTGCAGAGCACTACGGCGATCCAAATATTTACCCAGGGCATAAACGCCCTGGAGAGATGTACGAGTAGAGACCATTTCGGAGACACCATGCCATTAGTCAGCCTGGTGAAATCATTTTCTGATGATGCTCTGCCCTGCTTAATTAAGTGACCACTGGCATCAGCAGCACGGCACTGGCAAAACAACACAACCTTTCATTGTAAGGACAAAACAAAACAAAAAGGTTTGGAACTACCAGTTAAATAATAATAATAATAATAATAATAATAATAATAATAATAAATTATTTTTTGTTTAACTGTTTTTGTTTTTAGATTTATTTGTAATAATACTAACAATGATGATTGTTATTAATTAATAATAATAATAATAATAATAATTAATAATCATCATCGTTAGTATTATTACAAATAAATCTAAAAACAGTTAAACAAAAATAATTTATTATTATTATTATTATTATTATTATTATTATTAATTATAATAATCAACACTAATAAATAAATAAAAATGGTTGTTATTATGTTCCACAATAATAATAATAATAATAATAATAATAATAATAAGTAACAATCATCATCGTTAGTATTATTACAAATAAATCTAAAAACAAAAACAGTTAAACAAAAAATAATTTATTATTATTATTATTAATTATAATAATCAACACTAATAAATAAATAAAAATGGTTGTTATTATGTTCCACAATAATAATAATAATAAAAATAATAATAATAATAATTAATAACAATCATCATCGTTAGTATTATTACAAATAAATCTAAAAACAAAAACAGTTAAACAAAAAATAATTTATTATTATTATTATTATTATTATTATTATTATTGTGGAACATAATAACAACCATTTTTATTTATTTATTAGTGTTGATTATTATAATTATTAATAATAATAATAATAATAATAATAATAATAATAATAATAATAATAATAATAATAATAAATTATTTTTTGTTTAACTGTTTTTGTTTTTAGATTTATTTGTAATAATACTAACGATGATGATTGTTACTAATTATTATTATTATTATTATTATTATTATTATTGTGGAACATAATAACAACCATTTTTATTTATTTATTAGTGTTGATTATTATAATTAATAATTATAATTATATTATTATTATTATTAATAATATTAATAATAATAAAATATTATTTTATAAAATTATTTTGTTTATTTTTATTGATTTATTTAATAAATAATAATAAAAAAATAATGAGGATGATGATGATTATTATTGTGAAACATAATAATAACAACAATATTTTTATTGATTTATTTGTATTGATTATAATAATAATTATTATTATTATTATTGTTATTATTATTACTTAACCAGTTGTTCTAGACCTGTATGACTTTCTTCTTTCGAACATTAATAATAATAATAATAATAATAATAATAATAGTTTGTTTATTTTTATTGATTTATTTGTAATGATTAGTATAATAATTTATAATAATATTATTATTATTATTATTATTATCATTATTATTATTATTATTATCATTATTATTATTGTTGTTGTTGTTGTTATTATTATTATTATTATTATTAATAATAATAATAATAATAATAATAATAATAATAATAACAACAACAACAACAATAAATTATTATTATTAGTTTATTTAACCAGTTGTTCCAAACCTGACTTTCTAGGAAGTTTTTATTTTATTTATTCTTTTATTGATTTATAATTTCTATTTAAATGAGAACAAAGAAGAATCTCATTTATTGTATAATCTAGTGCAATCAATTTTAGAACAATAGTTCAGTCTAAAGATCATTAGATCACAAATGACTCATTACTAATACTAACTTTTCACATGCTCTACCAAATAGGCAGCTGTTATGACATATTTCTACCATTTATGCTCTTTTTATGCCATTTTATGCCTTTTGTGTATTTTTGTTTACCCATTTGAATATTTTTTGGAATAGTATCCATCAACTAAAGATCATCTGATCAGATTTGACCAATTTCTCATGCATAAAGTCTTCGATGTATATGTTGACTACTCATTTAAGTAATGCAGTAATAATAATGAGCATAATCTAATCTAAAGATCATAGCTGACTCAATCAATCATATTTCAAATCAAATGCATCACTGTTATTACCTGTCTCTAGTATCTGCTCTCATTTGTAAAGTTAGGATTATTATACTTATGTCATTATTATTATGTATCATGACATATTTGACATTTATTAATAATAACAAATGAGAGCATCAAATTGGATCCTAATGCTGTGAATAATGAAAATGCATTTTTCAAAGAGATAAGAGTAGATAAGATAGCATGACTATAAGAATTCAGTGGTCTAATAATAGGCAAAAAGCATTGTAAACTCAGCATGGTAACTCTGAGGAGGAAGCAACAAACTCTTATTTTTTTCTGATTATCTATTACAATGCCAGAATATAATGACAGGCATATTTCCTGTAGGCGTATTATGTGAGGTGTGTTGTGAAGATAATGGCAGTGACATTATCACGTCAGTCACACACAGAGGTGGCGTTCAAACAGCACGCGTTCTTGCATTCATAAACAGCTAAATGAAGTGTAATGGAACAGAATGCAAGGGTTTTGAGATATGGCAAGCTGTTTTAATATTTATTTAAAGGTGTCATGAACTGGCTTTTTTCTCTTTTTTTTTATACTGTTGTCTGAGGTCAACTTATGACGTTCGCGTGGTTTTTACATTCAAAAACATCATAATGAATAAGTAATAGGCTATTTTCTACCCTGGTTTTGAGGCTCTCTCCTGGAACGCTCGGTTTTTATGGGCGTGCTGCAGTGAAGACTTGGACGTAAACGCCCACTGCTAGGATTGGAAAAGATTTGCATATTTAATGAGCTTCAGCTCCCGTCAATACATGTGGGAATTGTTTTGAAAGCGTGTGGGAAAACGGCAACCGGAATGAATTGCCCACAGGGCTCGCAAAACGTCTTTATCAAACAAACACAATGGATCTCTCATCCACCCGCGATTGATTGGAATGTTATTTTTTTATTACTTGGCCCGCCCGATCGGTGGATATAACCGCGAACCGTACACACCCACACGCACGCACGCCCAAGCCTCACTGCAGAGTCAGACAAATCAGCATGTTCAAAACTTCCGCGATTGTATTTTTCCTTCAAATATCAAGTCAAGAGAGTGAACAACGCACATCAAGAAAGGAATGTTATTTCACTATTTAAGAAAGGCTTACGTTTTGGATTAACCCTTGCATTGGTAGCCCGTCTGGAAAACACACAGCCCCGGGACTTTGGGGTATGCGAGCACTGGCCCATACATGTCCGAGTCTGATCCCGAATCGCAATGAACCAACAACACCACAAATAAAGGATTCTTCAGCCTTTGACAGCGTGCTAAGGTATGTTCAGTTAGACACGTACACATAAATCAATAGATATCAAACGATCTGTAACAATGCAATACTATCACATATAAAAAACTTTTTACTTACATTAGTGTGTTGCTTCATTCATTCATTCATGTAATCTCATCCTGACTGCAAATCCAGTCTCGTTAACAAACGAATCCGTGATGAAATGAAGGAACAAACGCGCAATGTCTTCCCCACGTGAGCTGGAACTTCATTAAAAATAAAGTTCATGCATTCATAATATTGGAATCCGAATGAAGCTTATGCGGTATGTTTACTGCTTAGAAGTTCGATCCGGTTTAGCTCTACGTAGGCCTATGTCATGTCAGAGTCGGTGGGCGTGGCTACAGAATCAGGCGTTGTTCTTCTTCTGTTGAGGCGGTGTTTCACCACACAACGACGTCAAGGTGTGGCATATTCTGAGATCAATCGTTTGCTGGGCCTGGTGTCAATAAAATCTTTTCTTTGACTAACAAGGAAGTTTTCAGACTTAACTATAAGACTTAAAATTATTTTATTAAAATATATCAATTAGGGATGTTCATTTAATTTAAATAGGCCTTTTGCGAAATATATTTCACTTACATAATTAATAGTTGACAAAATGAATGAAAAAAACTGCAACAAGTAGAGTTTCAGTTCACGGAAAGGAAACCAAGATGGCAGAAAGCGGCATCGACAAAACAACAAATAAAAGTAAACCGTACAGTTTTGAATGATGTCTTACTCTTATCTGCTTATCCGTATGACCATAAATGACGAAGTATTTTAAGTTGTTTCCGCTGTTATAAGGGTAGAGTTGCCACCCGTCCCGTGAAATACGGAATCGTCCCGTATTTACAGGCTAAATGACGCGTCCCGAATGACGCGTCCCGTATTGATTTGATTTCAATTTGTCCTGTATTTTACATAGGTCCACACATAGTTCAATAAACACATAAGGATTTTGCAGTGTGGAGAATACTAATAGCAAATATAAAGAAATCAATTTCACAATAAGTAGTACAGAAGCTCATTTGCGTGTGATTGCGTTTTAGCAACGGAGCGACATTGCCATAGCGACGGAGTCTCGAGAACATGCGCTATAAACTTGCACGGTTTTTTAAAAGCATGTCGAGCTCGCGTCCACCGTTTGAACGCAATTGGATCTCCAGATATAGGGCTGAATAGAAAAAAGGTATCAATGGGTCTGTCCAGTAACTCATGATGAACCTATGGCGAACTGCACACTTTGCAGAGAAGCATTTCAGTTGCTCAGACTGTCTGTCTTAAAGCGGCATGCCATGCGGTGACAGACACATCCGTGCTTCTAAAGGTATAGGCCTATTGTTTTTTTTAATGGATAATATATTAATATAATATTCCATACATTATTAGAGCTTGGCAGACAGAATTATTATATTTTTTAGACATTAGATAGGTTAATTAATAGATTATAGCCTAATTAATGTTATTATTAATTTATAATTTAGCTAGGCTATATTAATCATACATAATAAATAATCCTGTCATATAAAGTTTATGACATTTAAAAAAAAAAAAAAAAATATTTAGATAAAAATGGGACAAATAATTACATAATAATATAGTCATAATTTAAGAAAAAAAATTAACATTTTAAATGAGAGTTTGGTTAACTATTGAGGAAAAACATCTGATGTGTAACATTATAAAACATCCGTGCGGTACAGTAGATCTTAGGCTGTCTAATGTTAATCAAACAACCGTGGTATCATGGAAAAAAATATTTAATATATTTAGTTATATAGTTGAAGAATATAGTATAATATAGTTGAATATATTTTTTTCTATAGATATTTGGTGTTGACTTGGTGTGTGTCAAATTTGGTGTTATTACCAGGGATTTTAAGGTATGGTTGCTAGATTGATTTTGTTTTGGAACCTTCAGAAAACTTTAACTCGATTTTTCTCAAAATTAACTTTGCTGACTCTATCGACTTCAAACAGGTGTAGCTCAATCATTTTTTTTGTTCGATTCAAACAAATCATCATACATCATTTTGAAGGTTTTTTAATAGAGAATGTGAAAATAACAATAACACATTTTTTAATTTGTCATTTTTTTCTTATTTTGCCAGCACGGGTCACATATTATTTGCAATAACAGTTCATTTTTAAGTAGCCTACACATCCAGTAAATTTACACACACTTCTTTCTCAAAAGGGCATTAATGAAAGGCTAGACATGCCCCTTTGGTCCCCGGTTTGAATCAACAAAATCTTCACTGTATGAACTCACTGAATCAGTCAGGTATAGTTTTAAGGAATACATGTTAATACAGCTTGCCATACTCAATACGCGTTTAGGTTAAGTAGAACTAGACTACTTTTCAGTTGACATTTGTCAACGCAATGGTCAGGGCGCGATTTGCTGAAAAACAGACCAAACTCCTCCATCTGACGTAGGTGTATATAGACCGAAATAGTAGCAATCACAAAAAGCGCCCTGTGTGAACGCCCCCTAACAGGTTACAAGCGTTACACCGAAACTATTCTGATACAGCCAATAAAACATCAAGTGAGAACAATCTCTTTAAATCGAGATGGCATTAATTCACACCATCTATTACCACAGGCTGTCCCACAAAACCAAGTGAACCACCTACATAGACAGCAATATTGGCCATCGTAGGCGTGTTAGGAGCCCGATCAGCTCACAGACGCGGAACGCGCCTATGATGCCCAAATATGCAGTCTATGCAGGGAGCTCGCTAGGTTTTGAGACACGGCGGCGTGTGAAAGTGTTATACAGATAATTGCTGATGCAGTTCACGGATTCACGCGTACTTTGGCCCTGCTTGCTTAACAGCAATACTGCGACCTAAACGGAGCTGAATCTGGTACCTTTAAAACGCGTATTCCTGTTCCTGCTCGGGCTGTCGGTGCGGTGGCTCGGTCAGATGCCGCTTCATGCAGCACCGGGTTCAGCGCTGCTCCGCTGCCCGCCCGGCCATCCTCCACATCAGCTGCATTTCTGCGCTCCGTGTCGGCACTCTGGAGCGACCGCGCTGTGCTTTTCTCGTCCTTCATTTCGCCTACATTTGACGTCTTTCAGCACATAAATCCAGATGTAGAAAAGCAACTGGCGAGTGATAAATTCCAGTACAGGAGGCGGTAGAAAAAGCCCATCCTGATTTGATGAGACGCCATAGTGGGACTGAAGCGCACGGCTGTCAAATAAACCCAATCAATAAACATAAGAGGGCGGAGCTACTTATTATTCATAGACACCGCCCATTCCTGTACTTCCGGTACTGAATTATTCATGAGGATACTTAAAAGTAAAACTGGCGATTTGGAATGGATCATATTAAAGGGGTCGATTAGCCACAGATTATTATCAGTCACATTTCATTCAGAATTCAGCACAGGTTGAACAGTTGAAAATGGGGAAACACGATGATTGTGCTTTAAGTAATCAGTTTCCATTTTGTTCCTATTGTAAGTTTCTTGATAAACATAAAAATTACACTTCCTTCAAGATTATCAGGTCTGTAAATCTAGTGAGATTTGGAGTCATACACTCTTATCGAGAATCGCTGAACTCTGCCACCCATACTGGAATGATTAGCTCTTGTGCAATGTGTTTTGTGCAAGTTAAACTTTAAACTGAACATACATTTTGTAGCATGCTATAAATCAGTCATATTCATTTTGACTTGGTGGTAAATAGTTGGGTCACATAAGACAAGAAAGAAGTAAGGACTGGATGCTTACCAGGAGTTTGATAATAAATTACATAAAACTGGGTTGAGGAATTGTTAAACTATGGGTGTTTCTTTAACTGTAAGCACTCTCAGGATTGCCGTCTATTAAAAGTCACAGATTTCAGCTTTTCTTTTTGTTATATGAAGGTCACATTAAACCTGTCGTGGGAACTTTATTTTTGAAATGTTTATGTGTAGCTAGATTTAGTTTTACCCTTTTCCTTAACACAGACTTTTAATCTTAAAATATTAAAATCTATAGATTGTGACTTTTGTGACTCATTTGTAGGGTCATTTCCACCACAACCAACAATTTTGCCACTAATTACAATTTATCAAAGGTTAAGAGTACCCGGAGAGCTTGAGATGACATATGTGACATGTAGCCGTGAAAGAAACAATGTAAAATCAAGGTAAATGTAAGCAGAACGTTTTTTTATTGTGCATAATTTCCAATCAAGCTGTAATTTTGTTGTCCAGATGTTGGATATTAGTATATGGCAAGCCATTTTGACTTTTAATAATTCGCAGGACATGAATTTGTGATCAACAATTCAATTTCCACTAGTAAAAAATGTTCATTCTTGATATCAACAATGACGTCATCACTCGCAGAAATACAAATTCTTGATATCAAGAAATAAATTTAAATTGTAATTATAATTCTTGATATATGTAACTGTATTTAGTTAAAGGCACAATATGTAAGATTTTTGGACGAATTTATCCAAAAACCACTAGAACAGTGTTATATATTTTGTTGACTTGTGTACTTACATTATCCCAAATGTTTCCAAGAATGTTTAATTCCAGAGAAATAAGCAATTTTAACCAGGACACGGACCGTGTCTGTGCGTCGCCTATCGATGACATCATACCCTCGTTACCCTCAATTTCCGGTTTTATTTTGTAGAAACCATGGAAACACCAAAGATGCTTTAATAGGCTATATTATGTGTTTTATTAGACAGGTGAGAGGTATGTCATTCATTGACAGAAATCGAATCATTGTTATATAGCTCAACACAGTCTTATTGTTTAAATATTGTTTTCTTGATTTACCGCAAGTACCATGTTTTACCATGCCTAATACTGATCTAGCTCACTGCAGTGTGCAACAAGTGTCTCATAGTAGCCGCCGAGCGAACGCACAGAGTAACATTATAACAACTTTCAACACACTCAAATGTATCTAATATGATAAAACAGCACTGTTACCCCACATATGCATGAGTGAAAGCGGTCGTCTGCGGCATAATAAAAGCTCTGTGAAATCCAGGCGTCATCATGTTACACCTTTGTTTTGAATAAGCGACCTCTAGCGGCGAAAAATTACATATTGTGGCTTTAAATGTCACCATAGGCTGCCATTCAGATACAATTGTTGATACCAAGAATTGATTTCAGATTGATATCAGAAATACAATCATCATTTTTTTATATCAATAATTACATGGTTACTAGTGCAAATGTCTGTTCTTGATATAAACAATTGAATTGCTACTAGTAAAAATGTTCATTTTTGAATAATTCGACTGTCACAAGTGACAATGTTAATTTCTGATATCATGAATGTGATTGTTACTAGTAAGAAAGCCATTTTAGATATCTGAAATTACTCTCCTGAATATTGATATCAGAAATAACAAATGTAACATGTTGAAATACATTTACAGATAACAAGAATTAACATTTCAACCAGTGAAAATTGAGTTCTTGCTATCAGGAATTTTTTTTTTTTTTAATTTTTAAGTAATTATTGCTATCAAAAATAATTTTTACTAGTAAGAATTGTATTTCTGATATGTGAAATTGGAATTTCAACTAGTAAGAAATCAATTCTGATATCAACAATTGAATTTGAATGGCAGTCTATGGTGACATTTAACTAGTGAAAATACTGTATAATTACAGATAAAGAATTATAGTTTTTACTAGTTTAAATTTAATTCTTGATATCAAGAATTTGTATTTCTGTGAGTGATGACTTCATTGTTAATATCAAGATAAGAATTAACATTTTTACTAGTGGAAATCTAATTCCTTATCAAGAATTAGCATTTAGTGAAAATTGAATTCATATCCTGCAAATGAATAAACGTCAAAATGGCTTGCCATCTCATCACATCTCCATCTCAGCATATGTGATGTGATCACATCACAGTTATATATTTACAATTATGATAAAACATTTCCTGATCTCATCCCTGCAGATAAGACTTCCAATCCATGAAGTGTCAAAGACAATTTTATTAACCTTTGTTCTTTTTGACGTCCGACAGAACTTAATAGTTTACATAGATACTCATCATTAAAGTGTCAGGCTTTATTGATATTCTCATCAGACCCCAGATATAAAACATGAATAAATGCAAAGAATTTTCACATGCTAAAACCCTATAATTGGTGTACAGTCTTGCCATTTGCTTATTCAATTTTGCTTTGAATGACCCTAATGATAATCACCATTACTATTTAGGGTAGCAATCACCTTTTGGAAAAGTGCATGCTTACATCCTAAAAAATTAAGGTTCGTTATTGGCATGGTATTGTCTTGAACACCTAACTTTTCCATTACAATAAAGGTTATTTTTAGTGTGAAAAAAAGGTTTAGATTTTTTAAATATTCTTCACACTAAGAAAAAAAAAATAAGAACTGTTCACTGAAAGGTTCTTTGGGCAACATTTATTTTTAAGTGTCTGCTGGGCTTGATTGGGTTGGAAGATATTTGAAAAGAAATTGAATGGAAAATAATAGGTTGATTTTTAATTTACTATTATTTCTACACATACAGCACTGCAGTCCGCTCAACAGAATATTAGCGGGTTAAGATGGAAAAACAACAGCATATGAAAGGTAACTGTATAATTGAGTCTACATTTGGCAGGGCATCAGGAATAATTGTTTTGCCTTGACTTCCATGACATGAGCTATTGCAGTTTCAAAGTTTAACACAAGAGGGTGACAGCAGACCACCGTTTCCAAGCTCAAACTAGATCCTTCAGAATGGTGCTTCAGAGTCGGCTCACTTACAAATGAAGAAAACCATTTATTTCCAAACCACAACAACAGACATCAAGTTTGACTGTTTTATTATTTCATTTGATCATGTTCTCCAACCCAAAGACAATAATACACAGCATAAGTCTAAAATATCCCATGTCATTTTCATCCACCATCACGAATTTTTAGTCCAACACTCATTCCTCGAGGACATGGGACTGCGATTCAGTTCAGCATGTCAGACTCATTGGGGTCATCCGGCCCTCCTGCACAAGTCCAGACGTGGTTGAATAACAAGTGTAAAATATCTGAGAAGAGGGACACATGTATAGATACACTTCAAAAACAACCAATACCTTTACAGATTACAAAGGGACTCTGATGGAGAAGGCAATCGTCCAAGCATGTGATACAGTATTCACCTGGTCAAACAGTTACACCCAAACAAATGATGTTCAATTCCCCCTGACTGACCACTTATAATCTGCTTCTCAATGAAGATAAATTGGAGAATCAACAGCATATTTCCAAATCTACAAAGGTCTGTGCATGTATCGCAAGATATAGTGAAGTGGTGACTTAAGAATTCCAACTTAGCTTGCATTACCTCAGGAAGTTTACATAAAGAGTAGAAATGACAATATTTACATTGCTTTTTTTCACATGCGGCTGAAAACAAAAATCATTGTTTGGTGTTGGGAAACTTGCTGAGAGACTTGGCAAGTTCACGGATGGTTATTTCCCTCTTCAACACACAATCATCTTTGCCTGACAGAGTAGTGTAAAAAGCAGCATGATTGGAAAAGTCGTATTTTGAAACTTCTCTTGCGCAGTGCAATTTCATAGCCATTTACTATTGTTATGTGCCTCACGACTGCAGGCCGCTGTTTAATGTACCACCCCCACATTAAGTTCACTCAAGAGTCATTGAAACATTCAGGGACAAGGCCATGATTTCACACCAGGACATTTTATCTGAAGTCGTGCCTCAACTCCGTGTGCTTCAAACAGTCTAAAATGTGTCTAATATGTGGTTTATGGGAAAACTTTAACTTGAAACTTTGGATTTAAGCTTACCTCAACATATCAACGTTACTATAAAGAGGTCTGAAGGTAGTTCACATTATTCAAAACCTGTATGACTTTCTTCTGTGGAACATAAAACATGCTGAAGAATTTGAAAAATTTCTCCATACAATGAAAATCAATGGGGTCCAATCTTGTTTTGGACTCAATCTTCAAAATATCTATGTTCCACAGAAGTCATATGGGTTTGGAACTACATGAGGGTGACGATTTTTATTTTTTGGGTGAACTACCCCTTTAAAATTATTATGTCTGAGTAACTGGGGAAAAAAAAAAAAAAAATCAGCTCCAGGCCACCATATCGAAAAAGAGAAATTACCTGTGTCTACATATATGCAGCATTTCATTCTTTCAGTAGTACATGACTGCGATACACATCTAAAAACAAATGCGAACTCAAGATGGTGTGCACATTACGCCCCCCTAACTGAACGTCATAGGTCTTCAAATGGGATTTTTATTTGATTTGATCTTTTTTTATGCGTTTTACAATTATATACAATATACAGGCAGCACATAGTACATTTTCTTTCCAATAAACAATCAAACAGGTAAATTGTTAAATTAGACTATTTTCTGAGGGAGAGCTTCAAACATTATACACTGTGCAGTACTGAAAGAGTCTTAGAAAATGGGATCTTAAAAAGGATGAAAAGAACAAGCTGATGCATCTTAAAAGCCCTCAGTATGTACAGGAAAAAAAAAGAAAATCGAAAGAAAATCGCAACAAAAGCCAGACAAAGCAGCCAATAGAATGAAGTCGGTTTTCTCCATATACATAACATTGCTAAAAATATTTCCCAAGCCCCAAAGAACACCTTGATTTGGTCACCAGACTTGGCGAATGTAATTACGCAAAGTGATGAAGATAAAAATGAAGAGCAGTGAGAGATGACGTGATGGTGCGGACGCTAAGGGTTTCCACCGAGAGCATTTTAATGACGATGAAACAGTTGACAAAGAAAAAAAAAAGACGACAATGTGAGGTATTTTCAGGTTAATGTTGCGAACTGCTTTTGGAAGCTGCAAGAAGAGACAAACTAACACACGTTGACAGTACACACTTGATATTTGACTTAAGACGCCCTCTGAATGAGAAATCGAATGAAATGACAGCAAAACAAAAAACTCCTCTACTCTTCAGACATCACGTTCTTGCTCTTCCTGTAATAACCGCTCATCTTGCAGGCGTCTGAGGGTTTTCTTTTAACCGTTTATGACAAAGGCACATTGCTTCAAATCAGGCAATAATTCTGTACTTCAAATCACTGCAGAAAGTCAAACAAAATAAAACAAAAAGTCCATTCAGTGCATATAACTACATTCATGAAGGCTTTATATTCATAGTCTATATTTACAGCACCTATGCTGACCATAACTTTATTATACATCGCAGGGCCTCTATTTGTGTTAATTTACTGAAAAAAAAAAAATCTATTTGAAATTTTAAGATCATGCTGTCCAACTACATTTTTAATATAGGATTCAATCCTTAAGGACTGTGCTAAAATCAAACATCTTTAGTGTAGGCTATTTTCAATCTATATAAATGTATTTCGATATTTAAAAAGACAAAACAATACAAGAACACACCATCTGTGATGGGTAGAGGCAAACAAAGTAACTATATGCCAAATTAAGGGTTTTGGGGAAACCAGCTTCGATGATGCAAAACTACTGGGTGATGTAATGCATACAGACGGTAACAAGCAACACTCTCAAACGCCCATCTTCTCATCCACTAGACAACTCAAAGTTTACGCTCCAGTTTCATTGTCAAGGGCAAAAGCTGGCCTGCTTAAAAAGAATAACTCACGACTCAAGGTATGAGCTGTATGAACTTGCCTATTCATGATGATTCATGTGATGAAGGTCAAGCACTTCTGAACAGATCTGTTAGTGTGTACATTACTGCTGGCAGACAACGTGCCATTCGATTCCGTATGAAATAGGGTGTAGCCACAACATAGCTCGTATCCGGAGCATTCATCTGGTATACTTTATTATAGGACATTAGATCAACCTTACACGAAAACTAAGAAATGCCATGTACAATGAACCATAATTTAAGGCGCCATCACAACCCATTTTCCTCTTGATTCTGAAATGCTTAAGGTGCAAATGTTCAGATTTTGCAATTTCTTCTTAAAATAAACCAAACCCATTAACAAGATTAAAAACATGGAAAAATTAACAAAACAGACAAATCAAACAAGCAGCTCCTTTGTATAGTGGCCACGAGTGACATTTTTCCCCATGTATGGGCCCTGGGCGGCAGGGTGAGCCGGAGTGTGGGAGTGCACTATAGTGAGAGGATAAGTGAGAGTGCACAACATTAAGTGCATGTGTGAGTATGGACATTTTGCACTAACCACGAAGCAGAGAGAAAGACAGACGGGCAAATAAAAAAAAAAAAAAAAAAAAAAATGAAAAGATATGTATTCAGATATTTGTGATTTTTCTTCATCATTGTCGCTGTAATCGTCATCATCATTAGTCTTCATACCATCAACTCTTGACTGTGTCAGGAAGATTCCACTGCTTCCCATGCAACCCCAGGGCAGCGATCTGTGGTGATGTCACGGGGGATCATTTGGGAATGGGGAGGGGACATCTTTCCCATAGTTCCCTTGCTGGGGGTCTTTAAGATTAAGAAGGGTAGCAAATCACTGCCAGGACTGAGGGGGGAAATTGTTGACCTCGGCCAGGTCTTGTACAGGAGAGCCTTTGTGAGTGTATGTCAGCTTGATCCGCATTCGCAACTGTTGCTGCAACAAAAATGGAAGTCAGGCACATGCGGAAGCAGACACGTCACAGAGAAATGTTTCTCCATAAAAAATAAAAAAAAATCCTTAATTGCTGTAAAAGCAGCATTACTGCAGACAAACTAGGGCTGCACAATCTGCACAAAATGAGTGTTGGACTAATTAAGAAAAAAATTCTATTCTTGTTTGTATTATATATTACTATATAATAACAGCCTAATAATAATAATAATAATAATAGTTTATCACTAAATAAAAACAAACATTAAAATAAAGAAATATTACTATTGTAATTTTACTGTAAAATAAAATCAAGCATTTAAGAAAAACAACTATTTTACAGTACTAATATTTCTTCATTCACAGTGCATACACTTAATTAAATAGCATTCTTTGCTATTTGAAAGTCATATCGTGATTTCAAATTTATTCCAATTAATCATGCAGCCCTGTAAAAACCTTTGACTTCAGCAAAACTAGCCTAATCATCTTTTGATTGTTCTCAGACATTTGATTTCAAACTCTAAAAATCAACATCTCACTATCTGATTTTTCAGTAGTAACCTTAATTTACATTGTTGCTGGTCAATCAGAGGGAAGCCGCTAACACCGATGCAAACTTTTTCTCTGTAAATGCAAAACCATGTGTGCTGTTGTGGTGGTTGTGTAGAAAAGTTTCCCTCTAGGCTGCTCCTACACTTATGACAAAGGACTCTGTGAATGTGTAATTGACCCTTCTAGGCTAATTCAATTTTGATTGTTTGCATAGCGCTCCTAATCTTATGTAGCAAATTCATGACAGGGAATCTCAGAAAAATGACTAATCAAAGGTGAGATTTCAGAAAAACAATTGGTAGGTGTGACACCCTTGACCTGAGCAGATTTGAATCAGCTAGTGAGACGCCACCTTAAACTTAATCCATCAAAGTCACTGAGATGTGACATTTCCTCCTATTCTTAAACCAAGATAAATAATGGCTGCCACAGGCTTTTTAAAGCAAACTTTTAACTTCAGAGTAAAATTGTTCAGCTTTACTCAACTCAAACACTGAACAGGCTTCTGAAGCTGTTTCAGAACAAATGACTGATCTCTGAAGATCTACTGCAATAGGAAGCAAAGCATGGCCTGGGTTCACAGTAATGTTTTACCTTTTGTGGGTTGAGAACCCTGATGACCTGCGTGACGCTTCCCTGGTTAAGTGCAGGAACTACATTACTGCTGGGGGACAGAAGCTGCAGCTGGAATGTCTAAACACAACACAAACAAACGTTTAAGTATTTGGCTGAAGCAAACATGACCAAATGACTGTTTGCTATTGCTATTTCTTGCACAAGAATATTCCAATATTAATAGGAATTTGGTCATATTCTGACCGTGAATGCATCACTTGAAAGCACCACAAAAATCAAATTTAGGACCTTTTTTTAAGACCTGCACAAATACAATTAATACTGTATAACCAGGGCCGTCCTTAGGCCGGTGCAACCGATGCGAACACAAACGGACCGAGGAAGGGCACCGTTTCCGTTACCTTGCACTGGGCCCCGCCCCATGCTTGGGACGGCTTAAGTATAGCCATACAGAACGAACCCATACAATCTCAAAAAGGCTTTTCACACTGCGCTTAACCCGGTGTCATTCTAACCCCTGCTATTAACCCTGGGTAAAGGAACGTTTCACACTTATTTTAGAAGTGGGGTTAGCACCACTTTTTACCCAGGGTTATAAAAACCTGAGTGAATTAAGACTTTTGTTATTCCATTTAAGATATTTAAAGGTGCAGTAAGCGAGTTCTGAGAAACGCTGTTGAAAATTTAAATCAACACCCAAACAAACAATTTGCTAGATGCTTGTTCTGTGTGTGCAGAAAAAAAAAAAAGTCATTGTACATAGTCCTGGCTTTCTAAATAGGAGAAGAAAAAAAACAGTGCATCGGCAGTAGGGGGAGGGGAGTATACATTAGTCGACTTGGAAAATACTAGTCGTTTATTTATTTATTTTTGCACATTTAATGTTCTGCTTTTTTTTTTTTTTTTTTTTTTACAAAGGCTACGTTTAAATTACCATCATGTTAATGTTACATCTTGAAATTAATGAATTATTTTGAAAAGTGTATATCTGCAGCAAAACAAAATCATTAGGTTTTGCATGGGTCTGTTTTGTCTGGCGCTTGCGTCGGCTTCAGAGAAATGTCCACTCGGATGAGGGAGGATTTAGAAAGCCTACACAAAACTTTTCCATTTTCGTCTGTCATGTCAAACTAGTATTACAATTAAGCTTGCTTAGGCTTGTTATACTACAGGTTATGAGGGACAATATGGTATGAAATTTTATATCGGATTAAAGGAGAAACATTATGAATGAAACTTACTTTACACTTGAACAGTTGATATATCAACATCCTAACAATAAGAAAATACAGTTAAATGTATAGTTGTCAGTACGTCAAGCTTTTCTTGCGATTTTGCCGCCCGTCATGTGTACAGATACTTTTCATACACAAGAAGTGCACTCAAACCCGGACATGCATGTGGTTGCCATGCTAACGAACAACAATACCCTTAACGTGCTGACTAACTTGAGGAAATCTAAAGCTAACGTTGCTTAAGAGAACACTCAAGTTTAATAGCATAATGCAAAGCAAGCACATTGCATGTATCTGTTTTTAGCGGCATTCAGTATAGGATTTGACCGTTCATAGATTAAGTGTTCTTTCAAATGGATCGCATATCCAGAAGGTCTCCGGGGGGGCGGGGTTAGACTAGTCGGTTACAAAATTTCCTTTTAAACGGTAATGAAATTAGTCGTTGCGCACATCCCTAGTATACACTCATGATGGGGGAGGAGAGAGTGTGAGTGAGTGGGACATTTGTAGAAAGAGAGATGGCATTACCAGAGAGGAAAAGGTCAGAGGAATATAATTGGAAGAAGGGTTACAATCAGACAAGAGAGATGCAGGATGGCCTGAAAACGGACGCCGAGGTTCCTTTGTTTCTGCTCAATACGTGAGTAACATTGGATTTGCTAGGTTTCACAGAACCAAGATATGCTGTTGTATCACAGCAGATTCATCCATACTTGTGCGAGCTGTCTGATGCAGCAGCTGTTAGCAGTTGCCTGTGTTGCATAGCATGTTTGGTATTTTGAAGGCGGCGAAATGAAGGAGGGGGGTGTGATTGTTTGGACATTGATTCAAATATCAACAGTTTCTCAGAAATCACTTACTGTACCTTTAAGACTATGACCTTAAAGTCAATCAAACTGAATGTAAGACTTAAGTACCCACGAGAACCCTTAATTGTCAAATATGATAAAGCAAATATGCTATTTTCTAGAAATCAATGTTACCATCCATTCATTTTGATTGTAGGAGAAAATTAGTTAATTTTAAACCTTTTTGCGCTATATTCAACTTCCGGGTTTTCTCGTACTATAACAATATTCGTTTATACATGCATGTTTAAAAAAAAAAAAAACAGGTGTTCATTCTTAAGTGTATCCAAAAGAGAATAGTGAGAAAAGAATAAGCATGTCTAATTTCAGAATATACCGATTAAACATATGCAGGAATACTCCAATAGCTGTGGAGTATGTAACCAAAAGGTGTTAACCACAAAATAGACCTTAATCAGAAAAAGATGTGCATGTAAATGTGATTGGTGAAGACAAAAAATTAAAATGGCATAAAATTGTGAATAATTAGCTGGAGTAACCAACTAGGGTTCTCCATAAACAGTACAACTATAACGGAAAAAAACAAACCTTTGGTACTGCAGCCTGGAACACAAACTCTGTCATGTCAGCCTCGGTGGAGTTAGTGGCGTGGATGGTGATGACTGCAATATTGGGATTGGGGTTGGACCTCTCGAATGTGAACTCAATTTTCAGACCATTTTTGTTGTACGCCGTCATTGGTGGAATGCCTGCAAGAGAGAAACATATGATAACTGCATTGCCCTATTTTGCATTAATCAGTATGATGAAATTTTATGTAAGCTCACCCGCTGCAATGTCATTGAAGAGGGGCTGCGAAGTGAGACCATCCAAAAGGAAAGGGGGCTGGGACATGGGCACAGAGGGAGCAGGGGTGGGGGTTGGACCACCTACGGAGTGAGAAGGTGTGAGTAGGGTTTAACCCAGAAATAAAAATTACTGGTGAAGGAAAGTCAATTGGGTTTGGACCGAATTGAGTATAAGTAAACTAGGGCAGGTACAGTACAAAAAAATCCCTCAACTAAACTACACAAGGAACCCTGTCAGTTGGTACATTACAACAATATTAAAGGTTAAAATTAACAACTGATTAACATTTAAATTGCACATAAGGCAGTTTTTCAAATAATACGTTCATAATTTTTTTATGATATAATTATACTCCAATTAGTTTTTTTGAAATATCAACATTTAAACAGTGGCTGTAAAAAATTTCATGACAGATTTATTCAAACATACATTAAATATTGAAGAACTGGTTAAATAAAAAAAATAATGAATATGTAAAACAGTGCATATATTTATCAAAACGCTCCTCTCTAGAGTTTTCGTCAGCTACAACACTGAGCGATTAGATGAGGAATGATACATTTCGTTGTATCATGTTGCACTATATCTTTCAACATACCTTCTGATGTTCATTCATTTATTTCATGCTATAACTAGTAGTAGAGAGGAAGAGATGATCATTCGCATTTTTGTTTGAATTTCATACTATAATTGACAGAATTTGTAAGCTGAGAATTTGTTTCATATTACTAGTAACAACGCACAAAGCTTATTGTGCTTTATCGGATGGGAGGCGCACTACAAATTAAGTTTAGTAAAGTTTTGTTCACACATCAACTGAAAACAGTAAAGACTAAAAGATCAATGCTTGTAATTTAAGAATTGATATCCGTTCATCAAAACGAGAATAGAGCCCTATAAATAACAATTCTCATTTTTGGGTGAACTACTTTAAGGACTACTGACAACACTGTAAAGTCATTGTTCTAAACATGGAGACAGGAACGGCAGGATGTGAATTTGGTACAGAACAGGAGAAGTGTACAGCAGAGAGCAGACTAACCTGTCAGAGAAAGGTCACCCAGCAGATCCAGCAGTTCTCCTCCAGCTGATGCAGGCTTTGTGGGAACGGTTGTTTGGATAACAGGTACCACATCATTACCTCCAAGTAGATCTAATAAATCATTTGCCTGTAAAACAGAAAACAGACCATTAGCATAAATATTTCACCATGGCTACATATCCCTCTTTATCTGCTCAACCATACTGGAGAGATTTTTTATTACTCTAGTACAGAGGTTCTCAATCCATTCCTAAAAGCTCCACCACGCCACACATTTTGGATATCTCCCTTATCTAGCACAGCTGATTCAACTCATCAAATTATTACTGGCGCACTCAATGAACTAAACTGCCACTGTGTTTAAATTGCCAAACTGCAGCATAAGAAATTCATTCAATGAAGAATGTACTTAATGCCCGTAGATGAGATTAACAATATGGACAAAAGTATTGGGACCTGACCATTACACCAACAGGGACTTTAATGACATTGCATTCCAAATACATAGACATTAATATGGAGTGGGTCCCCCCTTTGCAGCTATAACAGCTTCCACTCTTCTGGGAAGGCGTTCCACAAGATTGAGTGCTTCTGAGGGAATTTGTCCAATCATCCAGCAGAGCATTTGTGAGGTCAGGAACTGATGTTGGACGAGAAGGCCTGGCTCACAGTTTCGGCTCCAAGTTCATTCCAACGGTGTTCAATGGGGTTGAGGTCCGGACTCTGTATGGGCCAGTCAAGTTCTTCCACACCAAACTCATCCAACCATGTCTTTATGGACCTTGCTTTATGCACCAGGGTACGGTCATGCTGGAATAGAAAAGGGCCTTCCCCAATCTGTTCCCACAAAGTTGGAAGCATAGCATTGTCCAAAATGTCTTGGTATGCTGAAGCATTAAGATTTCCTTTCACCGAATGTTTTACAGGGCCAAACCCTGAAAAACAGCCCCATACAATTATCCCTCCTTCCCCAAACTTTACAGTTGGCACAACTGTAACATTCAAACCCAGACACGCCCATTAGAACACCAAACTGAAAATCATGATTTGTCACTCCCTCAAACCCGTTTCAACTGCTCCAGAGTCCAGTGACTGCATGCTTTACACCACTCTATCCGACGCTTAACATTTTAGCTGGTGATGTAAGGCTTGCATGCAGCTGCTCGCCCATGGAAACCCATTCCATGAAGCTCCCGCCGCACAGTTTTTGTGCTGATACTAATGCCAGTGGACATTTGGAACTCTTCAGCTATGGAATCAGCACAGCGTTGGTGACTTTTACCATGCGCCTCAGCACTCAGTGACCCTGCTCTGTGATTTTATCTGGTCTTTCGCTTTGTGGCTGAGTTGCTGCTGTTCCTAAACACTTCCACTTTCCAATAATACCACAGAGTTGACCGTGGAATCGAGCAGAGATAAAATTTCACAAACTGACTTATTGCAAAGGTCGCATCCTATCACAGTACCTCGCTTGAACTTACTGAGCTCTTTCAAATGTTTTTGTAAATGCAGACTGCAGGCTAGGTGCTTGATTTTATACACCTGTGGCAATGGGTTTGATTGAAACATCTGAATTCAACAATTAAGGAGGTGTCCCATTACTGTTGTCCATATAGTGTATGTTTTTTAGGTTAAATGCATTCCCAGACACATTGCATTCACCATGCTGTCAGCCTTTTGACCACATGTTCTTTGACCCATAACATAATAACCACAACAAAAATAATTTACTCAACTATTGTTCAGGAAGTACAATTCAACCACAAGGAACAGCGTTCTTGATGCCTACGATACTTACATTTGAGCTGCCCCGCTCACAGCTCTCTGCGATTTAAAAAAAAAAAAAAAATTCAAATCTGACAACCCCTTATCTCCCATGGCATAACGAAATAGCCGAGAAATTATGTTTCATGTATACTGGGTTTTCTGTATCTACTCATTAGACATTCTGTTTTTGTATGTGTATGAGGGAAATACACAGATTCAGAGGCCGGGTACACTGTTATATTATTGAGATGCCTAAAATGTGCATTGGGTTAGATTGAGAAACCTTGCTCTAGGAAACTCACCTGACTGGCTGGTTGACTGATGTTGGGTGGGTGTTTTGTGTCCAGTATGGTTGATTCTGTTTCCCCATTGGTCTGCACAATCTCTGCTGGGCCGTTACTGGCCGTTTTCTCCATGATAGGCATTCGCTCTAGTAATGCAGGTCTTCATGGGAAAGAGAAAGCGACGGGTGAGGACAACAAACTAGAGCTAGGGGTGAACCATCAAATACAATTTGAAATTAAGACAAACTGGAACTAGAACTGTAGGTAATCTTTTACCTCATGTGATCGTATTTTTTGAAAAGTGCGTTATATTCCACAGCTCTCTGCTGCAGCTCCACGTCTATGCTGCTGCCATATATCGACACCACTTTTTTGATTCGACTGCAGGGCAAAATGAAAATAAATGGAAGATCATCCATTTCAGGACACAAACTCATTTCAAGAAAATAAATCCTTGTATCAAAAGAACAGGTATGCCTACTTCACACTGCTGAAACGAGTGGATAGCTTCATTATAGCAGTCAGGGAATAACCTCTCGTTACAGGGGTGGACAAGTTCGAAACAAGGAGACCTTCTAAAACATCCAGGACCTCATCTTCAGTAACCTGTGAGATGAAATCAGAATTATACAATTGTGCTGCCTTTAAAATAACTGTGCATGTGTAATTCGGGCCCATGGAGGCATTTACCTGAATAGGTTCCTCTTCCTCACACTGGCCTGAGACCAAAAGGTCTCCATACTCTCCTATGCACCAGGATGCCACCTGTACTAGAGGTTGCTATAGGAAGAAAAGTTTGAGTTAGTTTACATAGACATAATTCTGTTACGTCTAACAGATGACAAGCTTTGCACATTGAAATTACCAATTAAAAGTCTAGTGAGGAAAACGATGTTGAGGTGACTCTAACCTGAGAGATGTCATCCAGGAGGGCTTTGTAGAGTCTCTGTACAGTGTATGCATGCATCTCTACACTATTTGTAATGAGCTGAATGAGGTTGGGCACAGAGTCATCCCGGACGTAACTCCCTGCCTATAAAAGCAGACACAACAAAATTGGTACATCAGAAGGGTATCTTAAATCATACTTTATATGAAGGGCTTCAAAATAACTGGTAAGATATAGTTAACGCGTTTAAATCAGCAGGCGCTCTGACAGATACATGTGCAGACTGACAGACTCGCGCTGTTTAATGCGTTTGAGATGTGATGCTTTCCTCAGTGCATAACTTACGTCTGTAGATGTTAGAAAGTCATGCAAGTATGTCCATTTTGCTGTCAGGAGAGGACGAGCCTTCTGCAAGTGAATCTCCGCTAAAATTCAGGCTTCCGTGAACGAGCACCGCCACGTGCATGCGCGCCAAACAGACGGAGCGCAACAGAATAAGAGCGCAATAATTCTGACTAAAATATACATATTGCTAAAATATTTGTTGTTGGACCTACAAGTAAGTGTAATTTTATGAAAGTTTACCATTATAATGGGGTAATAAAATGTAGGCTACTATAATTAGTCTGTGCTTTTGTTTTTATTTTCATTTTTAGTTTAGTAAAAAACTTTTTTAATTTAAAAAAGAAAAATTATTTTAGTTTTTAGATTGATAGAATACAATAGAATGTTACAATGTTAGAATATGTGATTTTAATTCCTTTTTGCACATAATATATTGCATAGCCTACATTTATTACATTCACTATATTTGTTTTCATAGCCTTCAATATCAACATTGTTCGTAGGACAACATTGGATATAGAATGTGAAATAACTTTTTTTTTAAAATAAATACTTTCATTTTATCCAAATAGAAAAACGTAGAAAATACCGAGATATGATTTTTTGGCCATGTCGCCCAGCCCTAGGAGGGTAAAATGTCCTCAAAACTCATAAGACATTGTGTGTTTACTTGTGGGCAGGTTATGTCATCATTTTTCTCAAGTCAGTGGAAATGCAAACCAATTCTGAAAGAGCTCTGCAGATTCCCTGGCCAAGCACTGGCTTCATGAGTATCAACACCATTTTGATGGAACAAGGGTATTACATGACACACACAAGTCAAAAACACATTACCAAGGCTAAGATTAAGAAAATCTGTTGTTGGCAATAACATGATTATTCTTTACAGTCTACAGACAATATCATCAAGTGTTCAACAGCACTGTTAAAAAAAACATTGTCTATTCCACAGCATAGTTTATTTTCTTAATGCATGTTACAGATGTTACTGTCAATAATTCCTTCCTCTGGTGAGTTATGCAAGACTTCTCCAATCATTTAGTCTTAAACCCCAACCTTACCCACATCTCAAAATCCAATCAACAAACGATGCATAGAACCACGTCCCCATCATTTCACTTGGATGTACATCACAATAATGAAAAAAAGGTCTATCAATATTTCCATTTCATCACAACTTTAAACTAGATCACATTCATGAATATTTAAGTTTATCACGATATAAATTTAATGATAAAAGGAAATTCAAGCAGACTAGTGAAAAAATGAGAGTAAGATTTACCGTTGTCAAAACCCTCATAATGGTGTCTATGTGCCATCTTTTGGAGGGTGCATACCTGTAACAAACAAGTGTTAGTTATATCTGCAAGACAGTAGAATAAAGACTAAAATATTAAATCAAGTCACTAAAGCAAAAAAGCATACATAAAACCCTTTAAGCACTCTTGACCAAACTCCTTTTAGTGCTGTCAGATAGAAAAGTGTCAACAGAGTCAGCTTCTGCCGATGGATCACTCATTTTATCATCACACAGTCACGAGTCGCTCCACAAATCACTTGAACAACTCTGCAAAACCTTTGTTTTTCAAGGGCTTGCTTATTGAATTTGATCGGATCCACTTAACTAGGCTTTTATAATATTTTAAAACCTCTAACAACAGTCTGCAGGCTTTTAAAAGGGCTACAAGGACGTGACACATGACTGCTGCGAATCCAGTCTCTCAATATGGAAATAGTTGGCGCTTTCTCTTTTAAATGATTTCTGCTTAACATGATTTACGTTTTCACAATAAACAGCCTTACTTCTCAGCAGCCAGGAAGATCCCTGATGCGCAGTCCGCTTTGAAATCAGGGTCACAGGAGTCCAGGAAATACAGAAGCTCTTTCATCATGCCCCGGATGTTGTTGCCGTTGACCAGGGCAAAGCTCAGCTCCATTGCACGCCTGTGTGGAAGGACACGTGTAAGCAGCCTCTTATGCCATAACTAAAATATAAAAATCCATACAGCCAGCACACAAATTACCTTTTAATTGACACATCAAGGTCTTTCAAACAGTCCACAATAGTGCTTCGATGTCTCTGCACAGCATTGTGGTCCGTCTGCACAGTCTTCAGTAGAGATGTCAGTGCCACATATCTGATCAGGGACAGTAATAATGTCAAAGCCCTGTCATTTTGACAATCAAGTCTAGTTGTGGACAGCACATGAAATGAGCTATTTCATTCGACAATAAAGCTGTTGTCAGAGACATTGAGATCATCAATGGAACACTCAGTCGATGGATCACTCAAAATCTTCATCATGGAACAGCAATTTCTGAATGTCACACTATGGTCAAAAGTCACAGACAAAATAAAACATACCTGATGTTTTTGTCATTGTTGAGAAGAAAACGTCCCAGAATGTTAATTGCTAAAACCTGTAATAAAATAAAAGAATTTAATCATTTTCTGCAGATACCAGGGCTCCAGACGGCGATCAAATGGTCGCAAGTAAATTTTGTTAGAGGTTACACTGGTGTGACCATTACGTTGCCCAACTGATAAGAGCTGCCATTTTCTGTTGCAAACATCAAACAGCAAACGAAATGAAAGCAGAGATGTGCAGTGCGGACAGTTTATCAGCTCTAAACAATATTAGACAGCACGGTAGTGATGGAAAGTTCAGATCATTATACTGACTCGGATCTTTGAGTCTCGTTCAGCAAAATGAACAGATCTTTTTTCAAGGCATTTCATTCATTTCATCAGTATATCATTGAAATGTTACATGTTAATAGCCCAATTCCCAACACTTCAACTTACACAAACGTTGATCACATTTAGAATAAGAAAAAACTATAATGCAGCCAATCTCGTTCACGCAGCACCCTTACTACACAGCACTGGGAGATCCAGTGAGAAAGCGTTTGAATTGGCCGCAGTATTAAAGACATCACCGCGAGATCTAGTGAGAAGCATTCAAATTCGGCGCAGAATTCTGTTATAAACCATATCAGATCAAATAGCGCTGACATGGAAACCAGAATAAACATTGTGCAATGAACAAACAAATTATGGAAGGCTTTTCAGTCCACAAATCACCAACATTCACCATGGATTTATTGTAGTAACGTTAACTGTAACCATGGTATTGTGGCAGAAATGGTTGAATGTTTTTACATTATTCATTTCAGGGTTCGCACAACCTTTTGAGAGTGAAATTCAAGCTCTTTAAGAACTTTCAAGTGCTTCACACTTTTTCCAGTTATTTTTAATGTGGTTAAAAAAACAAAAAACAAAAATAAATAAATAAATAAATATAAATTAATATATATATATATATATATATATATATATATATCTCTTTTTTTTTTTTTTTTTGGTTTTTAAATTTTCTATAGAAATGTTTAAATGTTACTGTTAATTTTATCTGCATCTCAACTAAAGCTCAGTGCTTTACTATCAAACGTGCATTTCCAAGAAATAAACATGCAATAGCATTAGTTACTGCACTTATTAATGCAAAACAATAGTAATTTTATAATTAATTTACCTTTATGATTAAAAATCCCCCACCCCCCAGGCGCTACCAAATCAGGAGCTGGTGCCTCTATCTGTAGAACTTCGTGGCACTGGTGCTACTGCTCTCAAATATTAGTCTGGAGCCCTGAGAGACCCTTTGAATATTAGGAAATTGACAATCCACTCATTTCTGAACACTCACCCTTAGTCCACTCTCTGATTTGATGTCCATAATAGTAAGAACAGTTTCGTAGAGGATAGCGTTGCCTACATTTTTACTCGTCTCTGTGTTCGTTGCAACCTATTAAAAAAATAATTTAATGGGAAATCTTTAGAAGGTATAAATGAAAAGGTACGTGGTTCTAAAGTGGATCTAATCATACTGCTTACCTGTGCAAGAATGTCATTCATAGCTTCACTAGAGTCATCATCACCCTTTCCCAGAATTCTCAGTAGCCTCAATATCCGCACCTTAAAAATGCCAAGAGACACAAAGTGGCCCAGAGGAGCTCATCAGATTGCTTTAGCGTATAAAGAACAGGTATCACCTCATAAGGGAAAAATGGATTGCAAACTTAAGGAACACTCTAAAAATCAATTTTGTGCAAACAAATGACATGCGATACATTACAGAATGTAATTCACATCGACGGCAACATTAAAGGTGCTGTAAGAGATTTTATTTTATGGAATGGCACTCAGGAAATATCCCTATTACATGACATACCACTGAAACAGTCATGTCTCTGTGACTACCCTAGGTTCTGTAAATGGGGTTCAGCTAAATAGAAAATTCACAGGCACTTTTCGTCTGTCAATCATTCTGCATGTTCATAGATCAGTCCATTTTAGCGAAGCAGGAAGCTGAGAGCATGTTGAAATGCACCACTCTCATCTTCACAAGCAAAGTGTTTGTCATAGGAGTGTGCAACTTCCTCTAAACTTCTTTGGGCAGGGTTTTAGAACAAGGGGGCGTGTCAAATTGTAATTGTATTAGAAGTTCCAGAACAGCCGACATCACTTATGGCACTGTTAAATATAACATAGACAGGAGATGATGTGTCTATACCTGAAGGAAAGGGTCACTGATGCCGGACACATCATGCTCAGGGGAGTAGCCTGACATGATCAGGTTCTTCAGGATTCGTACAAGTTGTGGAACCAGCTAGAGGGGAAGAAAAAAAAAAAAAAAAAAATCAGTGGGAGAAAAAAAAAAAAAAAGATAGACTATCAGCGAGGTCACAGCAGGATCATTGAGATTTTAAAACAGGACAGCACATAAAAAGGGTCAGTAATTGTCAATACAAGTAGGCACCCTGAGTTGATCATCTTCCAATAGATTGGTTACATTTAATTAAGATGTTTAAGACATGGATATCATGTCAGTGTTTTTTGTAATTGTTTGGCACTTTTTCCTCTGTTTATTAATATAATCCTCAATAATTTGGGAAATGTCTCCATTTCATATGTGCCCCCACTATAATGTACATATTGGAAAAACCACAACCCAATAGTGACCGTATGAAAGAGAACCATTAAAATTAATCTAAAGGTAAACGCAGGACAAGTGAAAATGCATATGAGGTCTACGTAATCCTGTATAAAAAAAAGAAAAAAAAAAAAAGAAAACACTTAAATGACAACAATTGCAAAATAAACAGTACATCAAAACCAAAAATTGGACTACATCTACAGTGACCATGAGGATGAGACTGTTTTGTTTTCTTTAAGAGCATGCACCAGCTATGAAACCAGAATGTCCTCTTACCTTTTCATTCTAACACAATGCAGGAATTGTAACAAAGACAAATGACAGAAAAAATATGAAGTAGATGTTAGGGGGGAATTGGAAAAAAGAGTCACTTTCAGAGAAGAGCTTAACATAATGCTACAGTTATGAGCATGAGAGGTGGGCGTGCTGGCACAGTAGATCTGGCTAGGGGTGGGAAGAGTAGAAGCAGATATACAGAGAGGAAGAACCCGTATTCATCTCCCAGTGAGATAAACACACCTGCAGCTAAATCTAGGATAAGCATCCAGATTTCAGTAAAAGGACTACAGTCTCATTTCAGTAGTCATGTCAACGCTATCAGCAACAGATAAGAGTGTTTGTCTCAGAGTGGCTAATGTGGTGCATTAGCAGTTTTAGAGGTGACTGTTGAAGGTCAAGGCATGAATGCTTGCTACGTACCTTCCTGAAGTGAGAGAGCATGTCAGGACTTCGCTCACACATTTCAGTGAGCAGAACAACAGATGTGTGGAGAACTCCTGCAAAAAAACAACAATACATTGATTTATTTTTTTCTACAGAGTTCATTATGTAACTCATAACACTTAATTTGCGACTGTTGTTTGAAAATGAACAACAAACTGACATTCTGCTGTTGTTTAATGTAAAGGACTGACTTAAATCTGAACATATGAACAAAAGACATTAAAAATAGCTGGATTCTTAACAAGAAAATAAAGAGCTAAATTTTGCCATTTCTAACTGGGGACTGGGTAATTTTACACGAGGGGGTCAACTTAGGAGTGACATACATACATACATGACATTAACGGTTGTCTGGGACAAGTGGATTTTTTTTTTTTGAAGGGGCAAGTGAAAGAATTTTACTTGCCCGACCAGACAAGCATCCTGATTAAAACGTCAACAACAAAAAATAACTAGGGAATCACCAAAAATGCAAGAATGATTCTGCATTCATTTAGTGTAAGTGGTGATCGATAGTGGATAATAATATATAATGTATAATGAACTGCCGGTTTGCGCTGTTGAGGCTCGCACAGCCTCTCAAGGAGAAATCGAAACACAGAGAAACTCAGTAACATACAGCGGTAAACATTCGAAATGTGGAGTTTTAATTTTTTAACATGATACAGTTCGACCAGTGCTATTTTCCTGAATACCATCACAATTGAAAATGTGACACTGATTTCATATGACAGTTCCATAAACAATTAATTAACATTAAGTCACTTACATTTTAGATGTAATATTGACTGTTTTTGTTCTATTTCAGAAGTGAAAATAGTTTCAAACAAAGATCACAGCAGAACCATAACGCATCTCACAGCAACAGTGTGTTACTGAATGATTCAGCGTTTTGAATGAATCGGTTGAATCAAAGACTCAGTGACCTATTCGTAAACGACTGCCTCATTCTTGAATGAATCATCCGTTTGAACGAATCGACTCAATGACTCACTCATTAAGACCTGCCTTAGTTTCATGTTTAAACATTCTTTCCAACATTTCTTATTTGTATATTCAAAAAAATATTTAAAACAATCTCATAACATTTAATGCAGTTGTAATTTTTCAGTGTAAATTATTTAATTTGATTGGTAACAGTGTCTTATTCTAATTTAATTTATTGATCAAATTTAAGAATATAAAATGAAAGCTTAAGCATAGCCTATATTTAATAAGATTAAGGAAAAAATGCCCTTTATAAAAGGTAAAAATATCACAAATATGCAGATTTAAATATGTCAAAGCTGATTGAACACTGGTGAGAATATTGCTTCAGAATAAATTATATTTACAACACAAAAAGAAAAATCAATTTTTTTCCCGGACAAGCAAATGTTTTACTCGTACAAGTGAATGACAGGTTTATTTGATCAGTTATTATGATTTATGAGTGATGTAGATGACTGCTGCGCTTCTGATAGGGCGCATGTTAAGTGAGTGACAGAGAGAACGATCAGAGAGGCCCTCAACAATATTACTGTTTTTACTATTTTGGATCAAATAAATCCAGCCTTGGTGAGCAGAAGAGACTTATTTTTTTTAAAAACAAACATACAGATCTAAAACTTTTGAACGGTACTGTAGGTCTAAAGTCTTTATGTAAAGAAAATGTATAGTCAGATTACTTTTAAATGAAACGTGATTTTGTGAATAAGCTACAAACAATACATTCAATCATTAAGTCTCCTCACATGCATTCTCTATAGTTCCCTCTGTCACATTCCTCATTGATATTCAGTAGCAGGGGAGGAGTCGTTGATGCCTCAGGTGTGAATCACAGCATTATTCATGACGGTCCACACCCTCCCCGCATACAGCCATTCTGACAATAAGTATCTTACAAAAGTTAAATGACTATATTGTTTTGTATGAATGAGTGATCAAAACGGTTTTCACATTGTTTTGAAGAAAAAACTCTAGGCAACAACATCCAGTTCTAAAAAGCCTTGTGAACAAATGTTTAAAGTGTGTTATATGGCCTTATTTCAGTGATTTAACATTTTAGTTTTTTCAAAAACTACGCATAAACATTATTTTCTCAAAACTACAAACTTTTATGTACATGTTGCTCACATATTACTGTAGCCCTGTTTGTGCTGAATACAGTGTAATCAGACTTTAGCTATTAATATGCTTTAAAGCAACTGAAAAAAAAAACACAAATGTCAGAGCATGTCAAACTTCTTCAGGGCCACAAAATATCCTTAGGGTCCAGAGGGTTAAACCCTACGGATTAAGAATGGGATGTCATTAAAGTTCATTTGCATGTAAAGGCAGGCGTCCCAAAGCTTTTGGCAATATAGTGTACATACTTAAAGATTTCTGTAATTTTGTTTGATTCTGTTCATTGAGGATGATGGTGGAGTTTGCTTTTGAAAGTTAGATAGACAAGTAATGGAAAATGATATTGAGGACAGTGGAAATAACCAAGCTTGAAACTAAATAAATTGATAAGATAACCAATTTAAACAATATTTAAAGTTAGTTTTGCTTCAAACATTTTAATTAGAAAAAAAAAGCCATGGCAGTTTTTTTTCCACCATTTAACAAGTTGGCAGCATCCACTCAAATTAATGTTCAAACCTTCATGTTCACTAAGTTGTAACAATCGCAATTAAAGAAATAAGACTAATGTGATTCAAACTAATGTGATAAAAATGAATTATTTTAATTAAACATGCATTAAATGTATCCAGTACAAAACCAGTCAAAAGGGTCAATGTTTGAATAAATAAGCTTTCCATCGATGTATGGTTTGTTAGGATAGGACAATATTTGGCCGAGATACAACTATTTGAAAATCTGGAATCTGAGGGTGCAAAAAAAATATTGTGAAAATCACCTTTAAAGTTGTCCAAATGAAGTCCTTACTACTAATAATACATTTTTTATATATTTATGGTAGCGAATTTACAAAATATCTTCATGGAACATGATCTTTACTTAATATCCTAATGATTTTTGGCATAAAAGAAAAATCACTAATTTTGACCCATACAATGTATTGTTGGCTTTTGCCACAAATATACTCGTGCAACTTATGACTGGTTTTGTGGTCCAGGGTCACATATATGATGAAAATGTACTGCTTAGTAAAAATGATCCATCTTTTTATGGGTTACTGACAAATAAAGCTTCAAAAAAAGGTGTTTTTTTTTTAAAAATCTTTTCAAAACTCATGTTATGCATATTTCAGAGTCACGAACAATGCTTTTAAACAAGTTTCAGTTGTTTTTTGACTTTTTATGTCAGGTGGTAAAGCCAAATAGTGGTATATATACTGTAGTTGTACCACCTGACATTTTGGGGGTTTAAGACAACAAAACATAAAATAAAATATGTATTATTTAAATGTCCTAAAAATAAATTCAAACTAAATAGGATTTATAGAATAAAGTGATATATGTCATGAATTTATCAAATTATTTTAAAAGGAAATAATGCACTTGAACACAAAAATATGCACGTCATGTCACTGACCCTTATTCATTTTAATGACTATAAATTGAGACCTATGGGAAAGGTTAAAGAGCAGAGCTCTCACCATGATTTTTCTCGCTGAGCAGGTTTTTTGTTGCTGGCAGGAACATCTCCATCAGCTCGGGGACTTTGCGGATGACGTGAACCGCACACAGTGCTGCCTGATGGCAAAGAGCTCATGTCAAAACTGTTCACACATTCAGAGCTCGACATCCAACTGGACATGAAGTCCACGTTCAGCTGTGAAGGAGTGTGAAATACCTTTTTCCTCAGATAGGAGTTTGACGTTTTGAGGAGTTTCTCCACTTCTCCAGCTAAGTCACGGCACATTTCAGATGAGCCCATGCAGCCCAGGGTGCACAAGGCCAGTCCCTGCACATACTGTGTACTGTGGTTCAAGTCACTGCAGAGAGAACATAACATGTAGAGGACTCATAGAAATTTGCAAATTTGCAGAAGGCAAGAAATAAAAACAAACAACGAAAATAAATACATTTGTCCATAGTTAGGACAGCAAAATGATTCAAATTATATATATTATGTCAAATGTATCCAAAACACATCCAATCAAATGATATTCTGGTGGGAAATTCATCTGATAAGAAATGACAGCATCTAAGCAACTAAAATCATAAAAATTTTTAATGAGATTATAGAGGAAAAAAACTATTCAAGGTTGTTAAAAAAACAAAAAAAAAAAAAAAAAAAAAAAAACACCTTTGTTGTAGCTCAAACAATAGAGCATGATGCTAGCAACACCAAGGTCATGGGTTTAATTCCCAGGCATTGCATATACTGATCAAAATGTTGAGCATGAAACTATCAAATGTTTAAAAAAATGTTTAGAAACCAAAAATTGTACATTTTATTATTAAGCCAGAGCTGGGTCGCCACAATGATGTTCAATGTAAAAATCTGAGTTCTGAAGAAAGAGATAACTTAGGGCGCTGGTTTGGATTTCCTTTTAGAACTGAAATAAGATGTTTGAGGGATACTAAAATGGAAAAGAAACAGATGCCATTTAAAATGCCATCAAACTCAGGAAGCAGCTTCCAATCATCCTGCACTTTACACTCTCCACCTACAACAGTCACAAACTCTCACCAATCACACAGCCAGTTGTGACTGATGGAAGTGTTGAGACTAGATGAGATCCTCTGCTCACTCACTTCTTGATGCAGTTTGTCATTAAGAGATGGACGTCCTGCCTCTCATCCAGGAGCAGCATGGCTCCCAGGTATCCTATCCGTTTATCTGTGAACTTCTGTGATGCAATCAGTTTCAGGCACTCCAGCTGAAAATGAGATTTTGCCCATCAAACACTGCAAAATTCTGTCTGGTTAAAGTGGGTTAAAGATTCCAATAATGACCCTGAAATTTCTGAAACTTTTCTCTCACCTGGCCAAAGTGTGCTGGGTATCCCAACATGTGCATATAAAGCAGCTTAGCCACATTTCTACAGCGGTATGTGTTGTCCTCTTCTCTAAAGGATGACCTAATGGCAGCACACTCTTTCTGGATCATCTCTCGCTCCTCCGCCTGGGTTCGAGCCGTCCGGATTGTCCGGATCAGCTCCCGCAGTCTGATCGGAGCTGGCATCCTCTGTAATGAAAGTACAATGTCAGCAAATGGAATGTCACAGTAGCTCCTATATATGTTCCACAAAGACAAATTAAGATTTATACCATCTTGGCATTTGCCAGAGTAACATGAGATCTTAGGATCATAAGATTTTGACAGCAAGCTACAATTTCACACTAAACCTCTCTCTGAAAAATTGCACCACTTCGACATCTCTACTCATTAAGGCCAACTTGTTTTGGAGATTGTGATGCCTCACAGATAGTGTTTGTCCGTTTCACCACGAGTGCTTTGTATTTAATAGGGGTTTGAATCGTCACTGGTCTCTTGATTCAATTCAATATCACGATGCGTTGCATCCTCACTTTTCAACATTACTGCACATGCCTACATTTTCGTCAATGAATAAAAGCAGACAGATATGAACTCCCTTTTTATTTTATCTGCTCCAAGAAAGTACACTTCCTGAATGTAGCAAACATGATAAGGAGTTATCAATGCAACATAATTCAGAAGGGTGGGAATGAAGCACAAGAGAATTAATTGAGTGACTAAATTGGATTATGTACCCTCTTTTGTCTTTTCCACAGGCAAACTTTTTGGCTATTTTTGAATCCGGGAACATAGCTTAAAAAATTATCTGAAATCTCTTCATTGGAGTTTTTTGGAGGGATTGGTGTTTTGCTGTGGCGTTGAGGCACCGAAGAAACTCTGTGCGCAGTTGGCAGGTTATTTCTTCGATTAATCAGATAAAAAGGCCAATTTTTTATTTTTTTATTTTATTGACAACACACTAATCCTGCCCAATGCTGTCCTTCAAACAAACGTGTCAGCTATGAAAAAAATATATAGTGAATATATTTATGCTATTTGCAAAAGAGCTATAAAGCAAAGTTTAAAAGCTTAAAAGTTTACAGTTTAAATCCCTACATTAAAAATGAAGATAATAGTCTTAAATGCCATAATAATGAAAGAGATAATAAAGAAAAATAAAACACAAACTCATTGTTAACAGATTAGAGGAATGCTCTGGAGGAACACTCACACATTCACTCTGGACACAGTAACCAGTAAGTTTAACACAGACTGTCAGGATGAGCCTTCATGCAAAATGAAAATACTCATTTGTTACACTTACAGATAAGGATATAACCGTAAAATGAACGTTTTGCGCTGAGGCATCTGTCAAAGCGTCTGACAGGGCAAGCCATGTTAAACATTATGCTAATGCATTAGATTGAAGCTTAAAATAAAGAATTCTCATGTTTTGGGCGCAGCAGCTCACTCTGTTTCCTCCACTATTTTAGATGCATTTTGTCCATAGAAATGCGTTATTCAGTGCTGTAATTTCATTTCATAAATAAACAACACAGAATCCAACTAACTATTCGCCTACACAATGATTAAATTCAGGCAAACTTTAGCATACAACCTCTTTGGTCAAATATACATAATGAAAAGATGATACAAAATTTAAAACCTTGGAAAATGGCATTTAAGACTTTAATACTTTTTAAGGGCTTTAATTTTCTCTAAATTGATTTATCAACTTTTAATACTTTTTAAGACCCCACAGACACCCTGTATATAAAAGCCCCCTAAAGAAATGCTTACAAATGGGGTCAGGTGAATCTAAAACCAGCCTAATTATACAGGGTGTTCTTAAATCCAATTAGTTGACTAGTCATTCAGGCAACCCACTAGTTGATTTAAAAAAAAATAATAATTTTACATTTGTACATCAACATTGACTTTTCAGACATCAAGCTTAATATATGATATTTCTGCTTATATAACTCATGCTTTTCTCATGATATTAACTAATAAATTAGCTTTAATAGATTAGTACAGAATAGTACACGATAGCAACCGGTTTTCTAAATGAAGTGTTGCCATGATAATGATGCAAATGGGGAAAATCGCTCCCGCACCGCAAGATGAATTAAGCACAACACCCTAGAGCGCTCTCTTGATCAGTCGTTCTGCAGAGCTCTAAGAATCCCAAAAGACGCCGAGCATCTCATAATTGACTAGCACATGTGGCGATCTTTTCTATGGGGACAGTCAGTCTGGAAAAGGCAGACATCAGAGTATGTCCATAATCAGCTCCATCAGCCAATGTGACAAGCAGGTGGAATCACCTGTGAAATTCCATTCCTTCAACAGAATCAGGTTTCAATCCACTGGAGGCTGATTAAAAATTAAAAGCGAGCACATACAAAGTGGTAAGATTACATGACTGTCTTTTTAGTCCCAGGTGCAGGAGCATATTTCTACAGCTTTCAACATTAATCCAAATCAACACAAACTTCTGGAGCAAACAAAAAAGAAACAGGAAAACTTCACAGGAAAGGGGATGTTATGCAATAAGGTTATGAGATTTTAAAGTAATAAGGTAATTTGGTTATGGACAGCATCTTTTGCTATCCCAAAATTATATCTGCCATCTAATCACAAAAGAAACTCAAACATATATTAGCATCCCAAATGTAGGCAAGAAACATTGTAGAAAACTTACATACGGATAGAGGGAGCACAGGATGCAGAGGTCCCATTAACACTTGCCACACAGGAGAAAACTGATCTTCAGCTCATAAACAGTGAGAATTAGAGGGATATTAGCATGGAAGGAGTGAAATGGGGCTGCTAATTGAAAGAGAAGGCTCATTTATTAAAAAACCTCTCTGGATTGTTTTAGGAAGGTGTTGTAGGATCTGCGGTGACAGCTTTGTGGCAAAAAGAGCAGTTAAATATATGAACGTGGATCATAAAAACAGACCGAACAGGAAATGACTCGTGCTGAGGTTGAATGGACATGGCATTACAATACTTTCACCCCACACACCGAGCAGCTCCTCTCAACACAGTGATGAAGTGTATGGACGGTGTGAGGTCACCTTGTAATTAAATGTAAGTTGCAAAAATAAGTAATCAGTGGGGGCACCAGAAAGACAGAGCACTACAAGTGGTTTACTGCTCTGATAACGCACATTAAATCACACCAGGAGATCCATCTCTCATACACACACCGAGCCAAGACACAACACAAAGTTAATATTCCCTTCCTCCATGCAGAGATGAGAGCTGCTTTTGGCTCTCCATCACAGTGAAACCCCGCACTTTAAATCTGTTAGCATGCAGCACCTAATTAAGCTGCTCGAGCCAGAAAGGAACTACAGTAATTATTCCCTAAACAAAGACAATCTCAGCATCTCTCTGCAGAAAAACAGAAGTTACGTTCGTAAATGGATGGACAGTGCAAAGAAGAGCATTTAAATGACAAACACACAATGTCATTGTCCAATTAAGCGATAGAACCAAAGTGTTATTTCAAGGAATAAAACATGCAGTGGCCTTTATCTTAAGTTCACAGTTTAGCTAAAAACAGATATTTTTGTTCTTATCGTTTTCAAAAGAGAAATTCAAAGAAAGAAATGTATAAATCTACAAAATGATGAAACAATTCAATATTCTTGCTATCATTTTTATTTCCCTTACTGGTTGGTTAGTATTTTAACACCATGCCAGTTTCTTCAGCAATTTTCAAGACAAGTAACAAGTAAAGCCCGAACGATATGGGTTTTTGGGGGCTGATACCGATACCGATATTAGGGCGTAAAAAAAGTCCAATATCGATATATTGGCCGATATTCTTCATGTGTATATTATAGTACAGTACCAGTCAAAAGTCTGCACACACTTTCCCATTGGTGTGTCCAAACTTTTGACTGGTACAGCATATATAATAGAGTATATACATAATATACATACATTGTACATAAATACAACAGAACAAACATATAAATGAAATAAACAGTTCTTTTCAGGTTTTTCATGTAGGTCTAAACTAGATTCTCAGGTACAGAAATAGTAATCAAATGTCAAATATCACTTCATTATCTTCACTGTATAAATATAGATTAACCCTTATTAAAGTTATTCAGTCAAGAGCCGTGTTTTTTTTTTTTGTCTTTTGTTATCTCGTCTTTTATGAGAAAACGCTTCCCTGCCATTGACGTGATTTTTCCGTGTTTTCACTGTTATACGGTAGGAGGCGCTATTACAAATCTCCTGAACAAGTACAGAATCTGATCAAAACAGGCGAAGAAGAACGATCGATCTCTTATAAGCAGATTCATATGTAAAATAACGTGATCATCAAACATTAAACAGCATATAAATCAAAACGGCCTAATGTTACTGAATGAAATGTCGACCCAGGACGAGCTATAGGACTGTGAACCTTTGGGGTGTTGAATGGACTCCATCTGTGTTTTGATCATCGTTCTGAATCCCATCTGTATGCAAGTTAGTCACGATTTTCTCAGCTTTTTTCTCAAAATGTTGCTTTTTTCATGAAACGTACCCACATTCAAGTGTTGATAAAAAAAATGAAAAAAAAAAGAATGCATGAAGCTAGAATAAAACCGAGGGTCTGTTTTTTCTTTTGATATATTGCATGTTCAGATATTCATACAACAAGGTATTCTGTGGGCCATGAAACTTGTGAAAATGACCAAAAACGCTGGCGGTGACGGGCAAATTTCATGTTTACGTTCACTTAAGACATAACCGACTATGTTTACGATGATACTCGACAAGACCGGCATTTTGACAATTTTGTGTGAATATTCGCGCGCTGTGAGACGCGTGGGCGCACGTTCATATCGGTGACATATCGGCGGCATATATGCCGATGCCGATATATCGGCGACAGGCTCATATCGGCCGATAAAATCGGTTGGGCTCTAGTAACAAGTTGAAATCATATAAATGAGCTTATTTAAGGTTAAGATTTGCTTTGGATAAAAATTCTTAAATGGATTCAGGATTGCTCACTGTTTTTATGAATGTAAAACTTGTCAAATGACAAATGACAACGTGCCCCCCTAATTGTATGTTCATTCAGCAAACTTACTATTGAGAGCAAAAAGAAAAACATTTCTGTTGATTTGGCCATTCACGTATTCCATAACAAAACGTCTTCAGCAGCATTTAGCCCACAGGAACACTAATCACTACAATGGTAACTTTAAATAACATTATCTTCAGAAATATGGATCAGAAATGTGTAAGGCTGGACAAGGCTCACCTTCCCCTGGCCACGGACTTGGGACTAGCGTGGAATTTTCTCACTTAAACCACTGCCTGCTGCTGCAAAACATCAAGGGTTTCTGTTTACAAAGTGTTTTTGCAGAGTTAAGAATGTAGCCAATCACAAACATATCTGTGTTTATATTGATTTCTTGAACGCAATGGCCAATTAGAGGTGTTTAAGTTATCAATGTACAAAAACTCAGGCGTCTTGAGTGGTGAGTGGATTCTTCCTAATCGGAAACAATTAAGTAAATTTATTATACGCAGTCTCATTTATTGTAACAGAACTTTGTGAGATCGCGATGAACTATGAGTGAGCTTTTTAGTGATTATAAAGGGAGCGCTCTTTGTATACTTTCTGCCATGCCAAATTCCTCGCACAGTATGTAATCTGTTAAAACTAACTGTGGTTTGTGAACATAGACTCTTTATTAAATAATTTATCGGCAGCGTTTATGCTGGGATGTGTAGGTTGTGCTGTGACAAGTAACTTGAAACTATTTCAAGGAAATCTATTTAAATGTGTTTAAAAGGCTCAGAATGACAGTTTTTAACAAAAAGACAATCAAAACATTTACTACACAATTAAAGCAGATGATGTATCAATAATTGATCTGCAATTTTTGCATTTCCTTGAAACTGTCATTGTATTGGATTGACACTTAAAATCATAAATAAAATATGCACACTTCATCATTTTGATGCAGTTCATTATTTCTGATTCGATGAAGAACAGGCCAATTGCCAATGCAGAGATCCACCCCAGCCAGAAGTTATGAGAGCGGACTTGTTTGCAGCTTTAGTTAAGCCGGGGCTGCTAATTGCCCTTAGCCTTCATGTCATCTGCACAGAGAAGTTTGCTAATGCTAACATAGTGCCAAGTAAGCTGAAGAGGCACTTAGAATTGAAGCATCCCTTCCTCAAAGAAAGACGACTTGGCTTTCATCAAACTGGCAGAAGACCAAGAACTGTGTGAAGGCACCTGACACAATACAAAAGGCTAGTTACTTATTGCTGGAGCTTATTGAAGTGGGAAAAAACCTGATAGCTGAACGCTGCATTTAGCAATCAGAAGTCAGGACTGGAACTACCCCATTATATAACACAGGTAGTGATTTGACAGTCAAATATAAAATTGTGTCATCATTTACTCACCCTCATGTACTTCTAAACCTGTATAGATGTGAAGCACAACAAAATATATTGTAGAAAACATCTAATTGTTTTTTTTTGTTTTTTTAATGTGTCTCTCCCAGACAAATTACATACAAGTTTGGAACAACATGAGGGTGAGCAATAGGGATGGGCATTGTTATCAATTTTTTATTTTGAGTACTGATAAATGAAAATACTGCCGATAATATTTTTATTAAAACACGGTTACAAAGATTCATGTTGACAAAGAAAAATCAAAACATGAAAATATGAGTAGAAAAATAACACTACTAGATTATCAATAATGCATCAATGTTTTCAAAAAAGAAACATCTAAAAGGAACTGCTATATGAGGTGAAGAACGAATGAACACCAGTAAACTCAAGCCCGTTCTAAATGACCCATCCTATATTTGAAAGCGCGCACTGCAGTGATGCCTGGAATCACTGTGATCATGAAATACAGTTAAGTGCAAGATGTGCAGCGCTACTCTGTCATATACATAGCATTATAATGAGAACACGATTGTAATAGAATGTAAATTATCTGTGCTTTAGTTCCCCGTATATCAGCGCGCTGTTAAAGGAAATCCACAACGAGAGTTACATCAGAGCGCGGTCAAGTTCACGTGCGCACTCGCGTCCTTTTCTGCAGATGCAAGTTGTAAGATTAATTTTATGTTGTCTATATCTGATTAATCTCATATAGGACGCGTTTGGTTGAGTTTAATAACCAGCTAGCAAAGCGCTGCCGTTATACCGGCTGGTGTTCATTCTCTTCAGTTTCAGCTCAAATGCAATGCCCGACATTATCGACTCTGGGTTATTTGAGACGGTTATATTCTTTTTAGATAGGCTATTTCTTTTTCAAAATCATTGATATTAATAATGCAGCAGTGGTATATTGTTCTCATGTTTAACAGTAGACCTGTTTTATTTAAAGTCGTTTCTCATTATGGATTCGAAAACGCGCAGTGATGTCTGTAATCACTTTGATCATGAAAAATAAAATTAAGTGCAAGATGTGCAGAGCCAATCTGTCATTTACATAGCATTATAATGAGAACGATTGTAATATAATGTTGTTTCTCTGTGCTTTCGTTGCCCGTGTATCGACGTTGTTGTTAAGGGAAGAGCACATTCAAAATGTGATTTTTCCTTTCAAACCATAGACAGTAAAAACTAGCACGGCCAAGTTCACGTGCGCATTCGTGTCCTTTTGGGCAGATGTAAATTGTAATAGGTATATATCTGATTAATCTAATATAGGATGCGTTTGGTTGAGTTTATTAACCCGCTAGCAAAGCTCTGCAGGGTGGCGTTTATTCAGTTTCAGTTCAAATGCAATGACTGGGTTATTTGAGAGTCATTTTGCTTTTAGATGTTTCTTTTTCAAAAACATTGATGCATCATAATCTAGCAGTTATTTTTTCTAGTCATATGTTCATGTTTTCATCTCATGTTTGTAATTGCCAACATTAATTTTCGTAACATCGTATTTTCATTATCTCCATGACTTCATTATCTCTTTATTCTGACAATTAACTTGCACATGACACACACACACACACACACACTTAAACATTATATTATATAATATAATATAATATAAACATTTAGTTGTGGTGCTCCTAAATTTTTGCTGGTGCTCCTAATTTTTTGAAGTTGGGAGCACCAGTGCTACCAAGTAAAAAAAAAAAAAAGTTAATTTCGAGGCCTGTACAACATTCTATTACAATAGTGTTCTCATTATAATGTTATGATTGGCATTGCACATCTTGCACTTAACTGTATTTTCATGATCAAAATAATTTTAGGCATTACTATGCGCTTTCAAATCCAGTTTCACTTTTTTTGCCTGTTTGAACGGCTTGCAGTCCTAACGCTAACCAATCAGACATCAGGTACCGCCCAAAATGCTGCAATAACCAATCAGAAAAAGATTTCTTAAAGTCACTGCGATCATTGTTTTCATGATCGATCATCGCTGTCATGTCCGATTACTCATGCACATCTCGGGTAAATGACAATTTTAAATTCTGGCTGAACTAACACTTTAAGGGTATGTAGTGGAATAATGTTGCAGTAAGAAATCTAAGAACTAGAGTTACTCAGAAAACCCAACTGCTTTGTACAATGAACAGCACATAAGGACATACTACTGCTGATAAAAAGTGTACTGTAAAGTGAAGAGTAGTAGAACAAACAATCCAAAAGTTTAATAGTGGGACTCATCAAAATTTGCCTGGTGTTGCAGAGAACTATGATGGATCAACATCAAAAGATTTGGGTACCTTTTCCTCCTAAGCCCTATTCTGCCCCTGCACATAGTTTGCACAATGAAGGTGAAAGTTAGTCCTACTCCTGGATATGATGCTGTTTAGGCGGCTCAATCAAGGGAACAAGTGTGAGACAAGAAAGTGCTTCCTATTCCCAGTACAGCTCCTGCCACTGAGCTAAGCTGGTTTCAAAAGGTAATGGCAGTCTGTGTTCAGGAGAGAGAAACACGTGATGGGTTTTCCTTATCCAATGAGCTGGCATACAAACATGGTGATTCATTAGCTATGTTTCCATCCACCTATTTTTATGCGCATTTTAGGATATCGCATCAAAAAATGCTGAATGGAAACGCCAAGATGCGCATAAATTCTAAAAATGCGCATAAAAAAAACGTATGCGCTCGTTTGAGTCGGATAAGTTTTCTATCCGATACAAAAAACATGCGCATAAACTACGATGGAAATGCATTTACCAAATAAATTCCTCGATGCGCATAAAAAAAATCTCGATTAGCAGCGGAAAAATCTTGTTTGCAAAGCATCTGAAATGCTGTTTTGGTCATTCAGAAGTCTGTTGTCAATGATGCTCGGTATATTTCCCTCCTAGAACTGTCTTACACGACTGTGTTCCCAAACAGCAGCATCTGCCTCTGAAAGCAAGACAACAAGTTTATTGAGACGCACAAGTTTCTCTGAGACGCAAATAATTTATTATATACGAAAATGATTATATATGGTGGCTTCTATGTTTCTTAGTGATTTTTTAGCAGTAGTTTATCAGGAAGTGACGATTATGTTCTCTTCGACTCACTGGATGGAAACGTGCTTTATTCGCCAATGTTTTATGCGATATTGCAATTTTGCGCATAAGTTACATGCGCAATTTTGGATGGAAACATAGCTATTGCCTTGTATATGCCTTAATGCAGCAGATCCTCAACTTCATCACGACAGCTAGTGATTCAGCATCCAGTATTGTGACATCAGTAATGCCATAACCTTTACAGATGAATGAATGAGGAACTTCCCTTTGCGGAGACTAAGAAAACATGACTACACACACCTAGTCACGTGATGCCTTATGATCCACCTTGACAGTGAGAGGAAGAATGTCATTCAACTGAACTGTTCAAAATAACACAGGAATGCTTTTCAAGCACACACTATTTGTACAGGGGAACCGCTTATAGTCCCGGGTTGACCTCACTGTTTACAAGCCAAACTGGGTATAATAGAGGGCTTAAGGTGACCCTAGGTGGGGTAGCTTTATACTTATACAGAATACTTTCTCCATGGTCAGCCTTACGTGACCATACATCCCATTGCTGGGATAATAAGAACATTGTTCCACTGTGGGTCTCGTGCCAAAGGCATATAACTGCAAACTTGGGGAGACTCTGGTAAACGGGTGATGTAAAGAGACTGGGGAAGCCATTCAGCTTTGAATAGACAGTTTAAGAGAAGAGTTTGCTGATAAAATCTGACTCTAGAATTCAATTTATTTAGCTAAATGGCACAAGAATCAGCCAAAAACACAAAAACGGCTGTAGTCCAGCACTTGTTACAATAATAGTTTACCATACGTCCTAATCTGGGACTGTAACATGATAGTCCGATAACTAAAGTTATATGTAGCTATAATCTATACGCCAGATTATGATAATGGAAACATGAACATCATTTTTCTTAATCATTTAAACTGTGAGTCTAAGAGAGCTGAATTCAGGCAACAAGCCCAAATATAATGATCTCGGTTTCGACAAATAGCAAGGTTTTATCTCACACCTGCCTCCAGAGAGTTACGTTGTCTGATCACATGGAAGCTGTGCTTAGCAACCAGGAAAAGAGCAAAAAAAAAAAAAAAAAAAAACACACAACAACCCCCTCAAGGAGAAGACATGGGGGGCATTCCAGAAAGCAGGTTATGTGACATACCTGGGTATGTTTAAGGGTAAGCGGATAACCTCAACTTTCAGTTCCAAAAACGGAGGTAACTTTGAGGGTAAGTAAGTAGCCATAGCAACTCACTCTCTGAACATAACCTGCTCCAGAGCAGCTCATGCTCCAGAGCAGCTCATGCTCCAGGGTTAATTTGCCTAAGAGGTATTCAGATGTGTGTTATATAATTAATAGTTATAACTACATTAATATAACTACATTTGTTATATAGTTGCAGTTATATAATATACATTATTATGTATTAATTCTAAAGCACTATTATAACAAGGTAATGTTTAAATGTTAATTCAATTCAAATACATTTATTTTATTGTTCTCACACATGGATCTGCGCTCAATTAATTAGCATCAAACAAACAATATAATCCTTATTCTCAGTGAATAAATATTACAATAAACGAAAAGGTTGAAAAAAATGATTGCACAATCACCAAATAGGTGGCGATGTGCACTAAGTAGTAGGGGTGTAATGATATTCAAACCGAACCGGAAAAACGCGATACACCACCCACGGTACAAACCGCGATACTCTCATGTCGAACCGAACGCGCCCCGCCCCCTGCTGCCCTGGCCCAGCTCTCACATCACCTTATGCCACAAAACTGTTTTTTCCTTCCTTGACATTTGATTAAAATAGTAATTAGTACACTTTTAACAACTAATAAGAGCTGTATTTTTACTAAATATTATTATAATAATATTATTTACTAAATATACACTAACTTTTGTCTTCCAAGTGCATGTCACGTGACTTGGGTGATCGCTCAAGTTGAAGAGAAACTACGAGCATGCAACGTTATGTTGTCAATTCGTAAGTCATGAAATAAAAGTAAAGTACCAATAAATCACGTAACTGGTACAACGTGTGTTAGCTGGGAAGGCATGCAGGTATGATGTTCATTCTGTTCATCAGGAGCAGTTTTCATGTTTCATTAACAGTTCACGATGTATTGTGTATTCGCCATGGTAACTGTTGTTTTCATAACCCAAAAATGCCACTTTATTTTCACTTTATGTTATTTTGCATATTTTTAAATTAGTGTGGTGGCTACTTTATTGTATTAACAAAAACTGCTATTTAATAGCTTTACCTTATAGGCCTATTTATTCATCAGTATTAGTCATATTCATACAATTCATGTGTTTAAGTAGGCTAAAGTGGGACATTACTTGTGTATCATCAATTTTTGTAAAAAATGTTTGCTTGTTTTTAAAAAAAACAAAAAAAAAAAACAACAACATTTAACACAGAACCCTGCCCCCAAAGCAAACAGAACCGAACCGAACCATGGCTCCAAAACCGTGATATGAACCGAACCATGGCATTGGTGTATCATTACACCCCTACGAAGTAGGTTATGTAAATCGCCATTAAACAAAAGATGGAAGTAGAATGGCGCGCTTTTTCTCAGCGTCTGTTTCCATGGTGAATCATCGATTCGTTGCTCTGTTGAGAATGTCTTGTGTGTTCACGGTTAACATACTCTGGGTTGGCTGAACTTACTTACGTGTTCTCGAGTAAGTAAGGTTAGGGTTAATCAACCGGGAGTTCGGGGTATATGTGATGGTAAGTTAACCTTGCTTTTTAGAATACCCCCCTGGAGAACAAGTTTCAATAAGCAGTGCTATAAACTAAACAGAAACGGTCTCACCAAATAGAGAAGATATATGGCAAGCAGACTATTAGAACAGTTACAAGCAGTGACAGAATCAACTTTTTTACTAAAACCAAAATTAAAGTTTTCACTTCACAAAAATAAAGTTTCAGTAACTAAATTTGGGTAATTGAACAGAGTATGTTGTTCAGGGTGTTGCATTATCAGGTAATAAACCAGTGGTATTAAAGTTCTTCGGCAACGAGCTTCAGCTTCATTTTTGGTCATCTACACTACCGATACATGGAGTTCACATGGTGAGCACTAAATAGACATTGACATTACAAAGCAGTTGTTATTTAAAATATCCGATTGGATGAACTCTCACCTTGATTGGACTCATTTATTGAATAATGTCCTACCAATTGTAAACAAACTTCCTGGTGTTATGGATGTCGCTATCTTTGATACTGTCGGTATGGTTACCCGAGCTACAATACAGTTTTGACTATCATTCAGACATTTTTAAGCAACCATTTTAATCTGCTGAATGAACAAAACAAGACTCACACCTGTAAGCAAATGCCGTTGTCAATCAAAAATAGTGACTGTGAACACCGCAATCATGGGCATTTGTATTACTGACAGATGTCTTTTAACTCTTGGCACTATTTATGTTGGGCTTTTTTAAATTTGTAAATTAAGTATTTTTTACGAGGAAAATGTTTAAATGCAACATTTTGAAAGATTCATGGAGAAGTTGTGGCTATTATTTATTGGTTATTTAACTGAAGTATAAATCGACTAATCGAAAATAATCGAAAGATTAATCATAAAAAATAAGTTAGATTAAAAGGTTAGTTCACCCAAAAATGAAAATTATCCCATAATTTACTCACCCTCAAGCCATCCTAGGCGTATATGACTTTCTTCTTTCAGTCGAACAGAGTTACATTAAAAAAAATATTCTGGCTCTTTCAAGCTTTATAATGGAATTGAATGGTACCATTTTTTCTGAAGCCCAAAAAAGTGCATCCATCATAAAAGTAATCCATATGGCTCTATGTGGTTAATAAAGACCTTCTGAAGCAAAGCGATGAATTTTTGTAAGAAAAATATCCATATTTACAACTTTATAAACTATGATCATTAGCTTCCGGTTATGGCCATACGCAAGACGAGTTCCAACCAAAGAGTGACCTCTGACCCGACGCATGACGTAGGATGTAGGAGTAACATAAGCTTAGGTGAGAGTAGATGCCTCTCACGGTTCAAACAAATAGGGCTGGGCAACAAACTCAAGCTCCTCTTCTCTTATATCGAAATCCTCCAACATTTCTCTTTAAAAATTCTCGTTTTAGACTTCTAATTCATGACAGGTGTTTTGTTTTGCTCTATCCTCTGCGCTTGTCAATATGTCACGTGTCAGGTCAGAGATCACTCTTCAGCCGGAATTCCAGAAGACAGTGATTATGGTATAGGAAGTTACAAAAATGTATATTTTTCTTAAAAAAAAAGCATCGCTTCACTTCAGAAGGCCTTTATGCCGTATGGATTACTTTTATGGGCTTCAAAATTTGTGGTACCATTTACTCCCATCATAAAGATGGGAGGAGCCAGGATATTTTTAATGTAACTCAGATTGTGTTTGGCTTGAAGAAAGTCATATGCACCTAGGATGGCTCGAGGGCGAGTAAATTATGGGATAATTTACATTTTTGGGTGAACTAACCCTTTAATAGTCTAATGAATATTAATCCTTAGTTGCAACCTTTAAGCTATTCATTAACCAAAACAAAAACAAAAAAAAATAACAAAAGAAAACTCTTGGCGTGGACAGAGAATGCAAATCTAAACCAGGAATCATGCAAACTGCAGCAGCGACTGGGAGGACACGTTTACAGACGGCCACTTCCTATATTTCTGTAACCTTACTCCACAAATCACAATGAATAGATGCCAACACGCCATTCATATGCACCACAAGCAAACGGGTGTAAATATATGACAGATACAACACTTTAGACAGCATTTACGTATAGAGTACAACATCAAGAACGATTTCACATCTCCCTCAAAACCACCTGGTGACTAAACGAGCCTAAAAACACACAAGTGGCATCATACACCTCGTATTCTTGACATTTACCACTACTACACTTCCTCAAATAGGACCCTGCCTGTTTTATTTATAATACTCAGAAAGATTGTTCAAGGTTTTTATGTTTCTGGACCCATCCCCTTGCGCTATAACGTCAAGCCATTAATGCTAAGCTAAATGATAAACACTGAGATGAGGAGACATTACGCTGTGGTTAAAAAAACGGGTACATTTCAGTCCTTTTCACGAGTATTATCACTCGTTACTAAGTATTAAATACCGCTGTTATTCCTTCGTAATGTCGGTGAATGAAGTGCTGCGTGTCCGTTGCTAACCTGACTCGAATCTAGTCAGGCCTCAAATTGAGCGTCGATTTGACGGAGGATTAAACACACACCTCTACTTTAAACCAACTGAAACGTTCATAAACTACAGTGTAACTGCAATTTCACGCCTGATAGCGGAACGTCGTTGGAAATACATCGCGAATGATAGTTTAGCGAGCCGACCGTTAGCGCTCGAGCGTATGACAGCGTCCCAGTGCACGCGCAGAGCGCCGCCACCGAGCGAGAAGCTCGCGAGCTGCTTTAGCTTTAGCCTGTGCGCTCCACTTCCTATGCAGCCCAGAGTCAAAACAAACTAACGCGAATAAAACCGAGCAGCTTGACAGCTCCCAACGCACCAGTCGTAATCGAAGTCATTTATAAGATTACAATAAGGTCCGACTCACCAGCCGTTACGATACCAGAAAACAAGTGCAATCTTCTCAATCGACGGAAGGAGGAACGGACCAGACATTCAAAATGGCGGCGGTCCCAGCCTCAGCACTTCTACCGCAGGCGGAAGGTTACATGACTGATGTTCCGAACTTCAAATGCGGATGTAAGAAGGCGCGACCTGCTCTCGTAGTAAAATCTATTATTATGGGCACAGAGATTCTTTGACATGTCAAAAATACTCTCAGATATTTAATCTCATATAGGTGTTGTTCTTTATTTTATTTTATTTTATTTTTTGTTGTTCTATACATGGTACAATGTCATGTGAGTTTTTTTGGCATGAATATTAAAAAAGCTCTGGTAGTAAATTACTTCTTTTCAGTGGATGGCATTATCCAATGTCAGCTGGAATGTGGTTTGTGGGAAAAAAAAAAAAAAAAAAAAAAAAAAAAAAGTTCTTTCTGTCACGGTTTTTTTAACGAGTTATGTAGGCCAACCTCTAAAAATCCTACATATCCTGTTATTTTTTAAAATCCTGTTTTTTTATTTATTTATTTATTTATTTTAATCACAACACCAACTCTTGGATTCAGTACATTAACTTATTTATTATTCTTGGTAATTTATTTATACATAATTCTTTCTCTCTTTTTTTTTGGCATTTTTAGGTATGAATAATCCTCTACTGTCTTTTTTGTATAATTCGTATGTTATATTTATTATGGGCGCAAAAAATCTTTGAAATGTAAAAAATACTCTCAATACTTAATCATATAAATGTTTTTATGGCTTTTGATTTTTATTTTATTATTGTTGTTGTTGTTTTGTTGTTCTATGTTTGTTGGTACAATTTCATGTGAGTTGTTTTTGGCACGAATAAAGGCATAAATAAGCTCTGGTAGTAAATGATGCTGTGAACTAGGGTTTGTGACTATTGTCAACATTTATATATATATATATATATATATATATATATATATATATATATATATATATATATAGGAATATAAAGAGAAATGCGTTTTGCATAGACATGTTCTTTTATTAAGTAATATAGCAAGAGGTTCTATCCACCCCACGATATAAATCCCAAGCTACTGTGCCCGTTTTTACTCATATTATGTATGTCAATCGAGTACACTTGTATTTTAACGCCGCGCTACGTGTCAGTGCGGCGGATGACTTGCCCAAAGAGCCGTGCTGCGGTCTCGCCTCACCTCGTGGCAGTCAGTGATGACGTCAGCGTGTAATGTTGTGGCACTTCCTTTGGGAGTCACTGAACTGGTTCTCTTTGGTAAGCCAGGGGTCGTTTGATCGACCTGAGGAGGAATTTTGTATTGCAGTGTCATTTCCAAAGTCAGATAACTGGCTTTTATATCATCACGTCACTAAAGCCAAAGCAAATTATTCAGATATTATCTGGAATATATTGACTTTCTATTAAAATCACCATGAAATCAAAATTGATAATAGCCTACTTCTTTTTTTATGGAATAGGCTTATTGCAGTATTTATAAATGATTTATCCGTACACATAATTTATTTTAAATCCATATTTTTTTTTTATCAAAATAACTTCCCCTCCCTCTTGCAGCACATCGCTTCTCTTCTCTGATGACGTGTTTATTGGTGCAAAGGCGGAACAACTTGTCACTCACATAAGATCCACCAATAGCAAACCACAACCATCCAATCAATTCCCCATTTCATGCTGATTTTAAGTTGCACATCTGTTTTTCTACCTATGTTACATGTGAAGAGAAACAATTTTCAATTTATTTTTTTAGCATTTTTCTATATAATTATTATAATAACATTTTATTATATTTAATAATATATAACCTATTTAATGTTCTCTCAATTAGGCCTATATTTCGCAAAACAGTAAGTTCAGATCTCTACCAAATATCCTTTTTATATCCCTAATTATTGCATATGGGTAACTAAGAAGTTACATACAGCCTTTGCTATGTTTCACCCGCTTCACGTGAAATGGGCCTTGCAACAGAAGGAGCCTCTGCATGCGCTCAAAAAAGAGACCCGACCCCTCTTGCCCACACATTAACAGGGGCTTGGGGCAAAAATACTACCATGTTTCATGTATAAGTTATTTTTTTATATTTATAAGCAATACCATACAAGCAAAAGTGCTGTTTTCCCGAATATCAGCACGTTTATAAATGTGATATTAATTTTATTTGACAATTCAATAAACAATAAGTTAATAGGCTATTAGGCGACTTACATTTTACACACATTATTTTCAATATTGTTCTATTTTGCCAATGCCAAATAGTAGAGCCATTGCGCGTCTCCGAGCAACACAGTTTCAGTTTCCTTACTAAATGAATCCGTGTGTTTGAATGAATAGTTCTAATGAATGACTCGACGACTTATCTGCTTTGTCCCTGGCTGAATCCGAAATCGCCCCCTATCAGGGTTGCCAACTTTTAAGTTCAGGTTGGAGTGAGATTTTTTTGGGGGGGGGATATCAATTCATATGTATATGTATACATATGTTGCCTTTTTAGCACTATTTTAAACTTTTCTTGGGTTAAATTATATTTGCTCGCATTCATTAATATTCACTTGTGTGTGCTTATATAAGAATCATTAAAAATATTAGGATGTAAGTTATTAACGTTTTAAAATGTAACATTTAAACAAATCTAGTGTTTGATCATGTCTTTATATTTATTCAAATGCAAAACCTAAAAATAAGTACGCAGTTATAATCTGCAATACTTTTTTGAGCAACTAGACTAGATAGGCCTACATGTATATTTATTAAAGAGCCATACAGGCACCTAGTGGTAATGGCATTACAAATGAAAATTATTATTTTTCCAGCCACAAAATGACTCTATTTTGCCTCTTTGCATTGGAATTCTCTATTTTAACCTTAATTACTACACTAATTGTAATATAAATAATACAAATATTAGAGGAAAAATATTTTAAGTGGTCATTAATGGACCATAATTATTGCACAAATAGTATTTAGTACCAAAAGATCTCCTGATAATATTCAATAAATATTATTGAACTAAAATATAGAACATTTATTTAATTGAAAATAGTTAAGGTGTATGGTCACATTTGACCACCAATGAGTATGAGTGTGACCAATTAGTAAGGAATACCTGAGGGCTAAATACAAGAAAAACATTAACATTAATGTTAACAATGTTGCATCTCCATCACTCTCCATAATAAAATGATACTGTAAATGTGGTTGACGTAATAATCAATGCACACTATGCTGTACTGTTTACCAAAAAATGCTGCAAATACCTGTATAGTGAAGCTGGTGTCTATTCAAATGTATTGACAGCGCTAGTTTGTTTAGAACTATTGAGAGCTCCATGAACCACGTGACCACGATGAAAGCATGTCGCAACCGGTCGCAATTCAACGGCTCTGGCTTTAACTGTTATGCCACATTAAGTGCCCCAAAACGGTATTTATTGTTTGAATTTCGTATTAAAACTTAAAAAATTTAAAAGCTTAGACTTTGTTTCATATCAAAAGCAGGTTTGGCAATTTGGCGTGAGATTTACTTGGGCAGAGTGAGAGCATGAGACAGAGCCTGAAAGCGTGTCTCACGCCAAATGCGTGAGAGTTGGCAACCCTGCCCCTATACCCTCAAATAGGGCATTATTTGAGGGGACAGCCATTTGTAGTGGTGTCCAAAACCATAGTGGACATTATTGAGTGCACTCATTCAATCCCACATTGCACCGCAATAACGAGTGTACAGCCGATGTACACACAACAGATGTCCGAATTCACTCACTCGTTTTCATTTACTCCTTCAAGTGAACTGTATTAGTGGACTAACGTAGGGAATAGTGAATGAGGGTTTAGGGGGAGATTTCAGATTCAGCCCCTGAATGAATCAGCCGTTTTGAACAAATCGGGAATGATTCAATGGCTAACTCGTTAAGACAATGATTTGCCGCCACCTACTGGCGATTTCGTATCATTTCATTTTACTGAAGGATGAAGATTGAATGCTGTTTTTGTTTTCGGTCGTGATTGTAACAATAGTTCTGGTTAAAGATATATAATGCCCTTATAAATAGACACTTTTAAAAGCTAAATATGAGATATTTTCTGTGTCTTTGACACAGGCCTCCGAATTACAAAGGCCGCCTCATAGATAGATAGACAGATGGCTAGATGGATGGATGGATGGATGGATGGATAGATAGATAGATAGATAGATAGATAGATAGATAGATAGATAGATAGATAGATAGATAGATAGAAATTGTAAGATAGATAGATGTATGGATAGATAGATAGATAGATAGATAGAAATTGTAAGATAGATAGATAGATAGATAGATAGATAGATAGAAGGCCACATATAGCCTTAGCTGAAGAAAAAACGGTATTGTCCTCCACATCCACGTATGTGTATCCCACAATGCGTCTCGTTGTTTCTTTTAGAAACCAAACAGGCTTACAATCATTGAAATTGAAAAACTGCTAGAAGGGAAATTTGCAAAAAAAATGTGATTAAAAGAGATGTGAAGATTGAGAGAAGCTGCGAAGAAATTATCGGTAATTGGACAAATGCGGTGAGGCGATCGACGTTCATCAACGATAACAGTTTGGCTCCTTAAAACTAGTTGAACTACTTGAATCATATCAGCTCTCCATCACATAAACAACAAACAGATTCACTTTAAGTAGTTTTGTGTTTATCAAATCATTTTTGAGCAGTAATCAAAAGGGTTTCAACAATGGCTTCGAAATTATAGCCACAATTGCTTGTTACTCTTCTCAGCGTTGTTGTGGATGAACCAATCACTGCTTTTTCGGGAAAGACGGTTTTTATAATCCTTCAGAGAATGCTAATACCAACCATATATGAATGATAGTGTTCATAAGTGGACAAATGTTTGTAAATAGACAAAAGACGTCCTGAGATGTCAATGTATTTCAACGGTTAAGTGGTTCTTCTGAGCCGCAGAGCGCCCCCTGTAGGAATACTGTGATTCGCGCATGAGCAGGAGTAGGTCGATGATCAAATTAGTCATTCTTCTCACTTCAGCTCATCGCTTGAAATGCATGTTGGTGGAGAGTCTCTGCAGTGTATTTGCCCGGCTACATTGGCGCAGGCTTTCACATCATCTCTTCGCATCTCTCCCGGTCTCTTGCGTTTGGAAACCGACCTCTATCGACATGAACGCGCTCTTATCGCCGACCAAGACCAAGATGCATGTTAACGCAGAAGTGATCTTTTATTCTCTTTTAGTCAAATGAACCTAATCGCGCTGGCCAATGTAGCCGTCTAGTGCTCGGAGCGTTTTGTTTACAGGATTGTTGTCTGCTTTAAAACATTTACCTTTGGACTGGCCAAAAGCATCTTCACAGCTCAGTCGGATCAAAGAAGAGATTCGACTTTTTTCATCCGGGAGTGGGGGATAATATGTCAAGACGAAAACAGACCAACCCTTTCAAAGTGAATTGTAGGTATCCCAGGTATTGTAAACACTTTTAATTTACTAGTCCGTGCAAAGCAGGCGTTTTGTCTCCCGGAGGTGATAGTGACCATCATGTAGGCACGCTGTGGCATTGAGTTGTTTGCTTTGGTGAAGTCTTACATCCGCATTTTACTGTACGAGGACAACAGCCAGAGGCCAGGCGTTCACAACTATCATCACAACATGGTCACGATATCAGCTTGTGTAAAACCTAATCTAGAGACTGTAAATTAACCTTGTGTGCACGTTTTTATACTTGAACCCTGAAGATATCCCACATGCACTTACTTCTGATAATATCACACTGATATATGTGCGAAGAAATAGTGAAACCCTACAGAATCTTAAATAATAGTCTTTATAAACCGCCTCGGCAATTTATAGCAACCAGTCTAAATTAAGCTTATACACTTTGTTCTTTCAAGAACAGTTTTCATCTTTAGTGTTTGATATCTGTGATTTCACCTGGATAACATTAGAACTTTATTTGAATTCTGTTTACATTAGTGTTGTCAAATCGATTAATCACGATTAATCGCATATCATAAAAGTTTGTTTATATATATGTGTGTGTGTGTGTGTGTTTATGTTAGATGTTATGAATCACGATTAATAGATTTGAGCACTACCTTACATTAATGGTAACACTTTATTTGGTAATACTTTATTTTACAGTGTCCTCGTTACATATGTTACATGTTTACCATAGTAATAACAGTACATTTGGCATAATTACATGCAACTAACCCTCAACCAAACCCTAACCCTATAGTAAGTACATGTAGTTAATTAATATTACTCAGTACTTAAATATATAACTACACTGTAACAATGACACCTTAAAATAAAGTGTAACTCTTTACTTTTAGGTGTCGTAGTTACGCGTTACTACATGTACTTACTAGTCATAAAAGTAACAGTAAATAAACAGTAAATTATGCATAATTACAAGTAACTAACCCTAAACCAAACCTTAACCATAACTCTATAGTAAGTATGTGTAGTTTATTAATATTACTCAGTACTTATAAGTACAATGTAATTACGTAACCTTAAAATAAAAAAAAACTTAGTGTAACCATATTAGTGTATTTTTTTATATATATATATATATATATATATACACACACACAATTATTCTTAATTGTCTTGCCTGAATAAATAAAGGTGACCGCTTCTTCCCTAGTGTTCATTAAAAAAAAAAAAAATCATTAGTGGTAGCATAGAAGTTAACTCATACTCAGATCTCCTTTGTAATAATATACAACATAAAACATATTTAAATGCAAGGAATAATACAGTCATTCGCTCATATAATTAATCCTCTAGGGGGATTGTAGAATGTAGATCGAGTTTATTGATTGGCAGTCTGTTCATTATATCGCTTATTACACCGTTAATTACAAAATAAATGAATACATGTACATGAAATTAATTTTATTTTTCACTTTTAAAAATTATTTTACCTGTTTACTTATTTTACTTTATTTGTAGAGACAGTGCTGTGACAGAACACGATCATAGCTATATAAGAAACAGGTTTCCAGTGTTACAGTGGTCATTACTTAGAAATGTTACAGAATTCCACTTTTGATAAATCAGAATCAAATATTCCAAAGAGCAGGGTAATATCTGGAAAGTGTGTGGCCACTACGTACACTCTTCAAAATAAAGGTTCAGAAAGGGGTTTTTCATATATATGCCATAGAAGACCTGTTTTTGGTTCCCCAGAGAACCATTTCTTTCTTAGTGTGAAGACGTGAAGAACATTTTAATAATCTAAAGAGCCCTTTTCCGCTATAAAGAACCTTTTGTGCAATGGAAAGGTTCCGTGGTTATTAAAGTTTCTTCATGGAACCATTGATGCCAATAAAGAACCTTTATTTTTATACAAGTTTCCAGCTGTGTTCAAGAAGTGTCCCATCCCTTACGAAAATTAACCATGGTTTTATCACAGTAAAAGTGTAGTAACCATGTTTTTGGCAGATTGATTACCATTTAGTTTTTCTACAAACACCATGGTTAAACTATGGTTAGTGTAGCAAAACCATGGTTAATTTGTGGTTACCATGGTTTAACTACAATAACCATGTTTTTTTGTAGTAAAACCATGGTTAATTTTCATAAGGGATATTTATCTGCATAAGGTTCAGACCTGATGAAAGACTGAAACGCTACAGTAAATGTTTCTCTGTCTTTTCTTTTTCAAATTGATTCTTGGTAGAAACTGGGGGAAATGTACCATAGGAAATTTTATCCCATGGGAACATACGACTGTTCTTGTTCTTCCATCATGCCTGGCTTTTGTCAGTTAGGCAAAGTGAGGCCTGAATTGGTTGTCTGGGTTGATCTGATATCCGTCTATGACCATTCTTCAACCCCACCAAACTAGACAGCGTGTGAGGGCCCCGTCCTCTGCCTGTTCTCAGTATTTGTTGGATTGGTGGGGCTGTGGGAGAGGGATGGTTTGAATTCAGGAGTGCTCTCATTGTTCGGTATCCGAGTTAAGTTTTGTCTCTGTTTGTCTGTTTTGTTCCCACCCCCCTCTTCTGACTTTACCCTTTCTCTCGTGTCTGTTGGATGATGAGTTTGTCTCTTTGTCTGGATTCAGACAGACACTGCGTCACCTCCTGCCTACAGACACACAGACTCTGAGATAACATCACAGTGGCACACAGAGGGGGGAGCGAGGGTGGATGGAAGGGAGAAGACAGAGGGAGGGTGGAGAGACAGATGTACAGACAGAACTGGCAGTGGGGGATGGGCAACTCTCTTACATCAATCATGGGCTGACTGCCGTGGAGCCGCTCTGTTGTAGCCGTTCGTAGTTTAACGCTGATATCTCTCGTGCAAATTCTTCTGTCCTTGTATATGCCTCCAAACACCCTTTGAAACCGTCCCGAGGATGCTCGGAAAGTAGGGAACTCTTGACAACCTTAGGTGATTAGTGGATGTAAAATATTACATTTGTCGGCTGTTGTTTTTCAGATGGGATGTGGTATAGGCATTCCTGAAATGGTCTCTGAGCTCAAATATAGACTAAAGCTTTCTGAAGTTCTACATGGTGACACTAGAAAAACACGATTCTAGTCCACTTTGAACTTGGTCTAATATATCGATTGCCTTGAGCTAAGGCAAACATCACTATCACTATTGCTCATACTTAAAAATTCTGTTATTATTTACTCACCTTAATGGCGTTCCAATCATGTATGGCTTTCTTCTGTGGTGCTTAAAATAAGATATTGAGAAATGTCTCAAGTGTATATTTTTTTCTTAATTGGCATTGATGTTTCCATGAAGACCCTTAGAGAACCTAAGAAAAAAATGGTTCTTTTAAGAACTCTTCACTGAAAGGTGGCTTGCAGGACCAAAAATGGGTCATCTGTGGCACTGCTGCAAAAACACCCTTTTAGAACTTTTATTTTTAGGAGGGAAGAATAATAATTTTTCAGTGAACCCTTCTTAAAGGAGTAGTTCACTTCAGAATTACTCACCCCCACGTCATCCAAGATGTTCATGTCTTTCTTTCTTCAGTCAAAAAGAAGTTAAGGTTTTTGAGGGAAACATTCCAGAATTTCTCTCCATATAGTGGACTTCAGTGGGATACAACAGGTTGAAGGTCCAAATTCCAGTTTCAATGCAGCTTCAAAGGGCTCGACACGATCCCAGCCGAGGAATAAGGGTCTTATCTAGCGAAACGATCAGTCATTTTCTAAAAAATTATATACTTTTTAACCACAAATGTTTGTTTTGCACTGCTCTGCGGCACGTATTACGTCATCACGTTGGAAGGGTCACGCGAGACGTAGGCTGAAGTACCGTGGTAGGGCGAAAAACTCCAACTTCAAAATCGCCCAATTCACATGAAGGGTGTTTGACTTGCACGTTTGCTTTGTAAACACTTGATCGGTACTTTCGCCTACGTCATGTGTGACCTTTCCAACGTGATTACGTAATACGTGCCGCATCGCAGAGCAGCGCAAGACAAACATTTGTGGTTAAAAAGTATATAATTTTTAATTTTTTTTTAGAAAATGACAGTTTCGCTAGATAAGACCCTTATTCCTCGGCTGGGATCGTGTCGAGCCCTTTGAAGCTGCATTGAAACTGGAATTTGGACCTTCAACCCGTTGTACCCCATTGAAGTCCACTATATGGAGAGAAATCCTGGAATGTTTTCCTCAAAAACCTTAATTTCTTGGATCTTGGATGACGTGGGGGTGAGTAAATTATCAGGAAATTTTAATTCTGAAGTGAACTAATCCTTTAAAAGAACTATTTTTTTTCTTAGTGTGATGAACATTCTAAAAATCTGAAGAACCTTTTTCTACTATGAAGAACCTTTTGCGGAATGGAAATGTTCCATGATGGATGTTAAAGGTTCTTCATTGAACCAGAGAGCCATTATTTTTAAGAGTGTACAATGGAATTCATTTGATACCAGAACTGTTTGGTTCCCAACATTCTTCATACATTCTTCAAAGAACACATTCTTTTGTGTTGCTCAGAAAGTCATACAGGTTTGGAACGACATGAGGGCGAGTACATGATGACAGAATGTTCATTTTTTGGTGTACTAACCCTTTAAGGATTTTAACAAACTCCTAACCCAAAATATTCGGTTGTTAAGTCTGACATCACACCGTTTGTGGGTCCAGATGCTGTATCAGATCCCAAAAGTAAACAACAAACTGCCAATATATATAGGGGTGTAGCGATAAAGTGATGAATCAATGCATCAATCAAGTGACTAACATAATCAATGTAATGCGTAAAAATTCAATATATATTTTAAGGATGATTTGCACATTTTAGAGAGCACAGAAGACGGAAAGACTTTCTTTGACTTATTTACTCATTGCTTATTTCACTGCTCACGCCAATGATAAGCTGCCATTAGACGATTGATAATCTCAATCTTGATTTTTTTTAAATAATTTTTTATCTAGTTGTGATACAGAGTTTGCAACTTTCAGTTAATTTATAAAACGGTTAGTTGATTGGCCTTGATTCCTCAATACCTATGGCCTATGAAAAAAAAACGGCTATGACCGCTTCACCCAACCGTTCTGTGTATCACTACACAACATCCTTAGCAACCACGCTTAGCAATGTAAACATATGTTTGTTCTCATTGATATTGTTCATTGAAGCTTACTGTGTTGCGTAGAGAAGAGTATTGTGTGAGAGAGATCGAGTGAGCGAGTGTACCTGCATTTAAATATAGCATTTTCCTTCAGGTCAGTCCTATGTTCGTAATAAAAAATCTGTTTGAATGTTCGCTGCAATATCTTGTCCTATTAATAGTGAAGGGGTTTTCCCATGCCCTGACACTGACAGGGCTAGTCAAAGCATTTGTCAGTTGCGTCTTGCTCCCTGTTCACAAGAAGTTTCAGTCCTTTCAATATAAAAGTCTTCACTACTGACTGATTCACTCATAAAGACATCTAATGGCGTAATAGTGTAACTTCTGTTGCAGTTCATGGTCAGGGACTATTTTTTTTTCAGCGGAAGGAAGGCTTTTAATGATTTTACTTGATGAAAGTTGCATTGATACATATTTTTTGGCTTTAATATTTGTATTGTGTGGTAACTGTTTTATAAAAGAAATAAGCTTCACATCGTGCTAACAACGCCCTTCAGCCATGACTTATTCACCATACAGCATAGCCTCTCGTACCTTATTGCTTACGTAACTGGTTGTGTAAAATAGGCACAAAATATCTAATAACATAGACCTTCAGTAGCCCCGCCCCTTTTCAGCTCTGCGCTAGTTGTGTTCTGTCTTCCGGTTTTTATTTCCACAGAATGAAGGTAAGATCTTACGGATTTATGAATGAACCGCAAGTTTTAAAATCTTCCTGGTCTACTGACATTTATGACATCCACTTCAAACATTACAATGCTCATGATAGCTTTCGTTAACTCTACAATAAGTAAATCCACTTCGCCATCTAATTACTCTTGGACGGCGATGCCATAAAAATATACAGAGCTACCGCGAAAACGGAAGTTCAAACAATATTCTAAAGATGGTTGCACGCTTGTATCAGCAAAAATCGTATCGCTGGCTAAGAGAATGTCCAATTTGCTGTAGTTCTACCAAAGAATCATTATCTCCATTCTAAGGTTAGCCAGACATCTTTTCTGAATCGTTAAAATATTGGTGTCTGGAACACCATGAGCATGGATTCTTTAGTGTACACTGAGTTTTAAAAGCTTAGCTTAAAGGTGTGCTATAATAGTGCTCATAAACAGCTATTCTCACTTGAAATGGAGTAGAGTATACACGGAAACAGCGTTATCGGAAGGTCGATGTCACAACTTAACAAGCTTATAGGCTTTGGGATATATCTCATCCCACACTATGCTACAGACGTGAATGATACCTCAAATCAGGTGTTACTTTTATAAGAGATCAAACTCAATTTTTGCCTGATGGACAATAAAACAGGTGGTAAAAATAGATCTTTGAAGAAGGGATTGGAGTCATATCTAGGGTAGAGCCCTGCATTTCAGCTCGAGCCCGACGGGCCCTACTTATTTACGCCCCTAGGGCCGGGCTTCGGGCCAATTTTCACATCATACCTCAAACACGGGCCGGGCTTCGGGCCTTTTTTAAGGCTTCTCCTTCGTTTTATATTTTAGACATTCATTAATTAAAAGAAACAATGAGATGTGCTGCGCTGGTGGAAACAACACGAGACCATGATACCGCTACTGCCAAGACTGGTTCGCGCTGTGTTTAGTGTTGCAGCAAGCGTTCCTTCAGCTGCAAGAGTTATGGCCTTTTTACAACTGGTCACTTCATTCGTTTTCTTTGACCAGATATCTATCCGATTGTGAAAAGACCAGGAGTAAATGCCTTCCGAAATTCTCTCAAATTTAATTTAAATCCGATTACTCAAAGGTGGTCTGGGACGCATTTCAGGCGAAACTGGACAAGTGTAAATGCATCTGGTTGTTTAAACCACATATGTAAATTTTACTCCTAGCAAATTGTTAAAAAATAAACGTGTGAGAACGTGTTATAGGCTATATATGACATGTTGTAGTCTGATATGATGGCGCTACTGCAACACGCATCACAGCAAATGAGTAAAGCAAGCCAACACGCAAACTGCCGCAAGTGAACCTGAAAGTAAGTCTCAGATGCTCAAAAACACAATCATCTTCGTTAGAACTAATGAGACTAAATGATCTTACCAGTGCTTAGGTCGCTCTTTTTCCTATTGCGGTCTTTGATCTTGAAATGAGCTGAAGATAAATCAAATGCAGCTCATATCTGTTGCTTTCGTTGACGTAAACTCTGTTAAATGTGCATATACCGGGCTAGGGCCTGTGCGTCTCGGGTCAGGGCCGGGCTAGGGCCTAGATTTGAGGCCCATGCAGGGCTCTAATCTAGAGTCTTGGTCACCATGTTAAATCTCCCAGAACACTAGCGTGTTGCACTGGCACTCATTAATCACATTTTCATCAGAAAACATTCAAATCTGGTTTTATTGGTATGCTGGTTGCCGTTAATGTTACTCAATAAAGCAGCTTCGCAGAAGGTGTTTGGTAGATGGCAGCAATGGAGTAATGGGATGCATGCAGGGTGGGAAGCAGCTCCGTGTGGGCGTATGGAGTGCTTCTGGAGGAGATGATTCTCACATTAGAGGCACGGACTCGCCGCGCAGGAGATGCAGGCTGTTTCCTCTGGGACTGCAGTGTATGTTGTGGGCTCAGCGTGTAACGTGGGGGTTGGTGAGCGTGAAGTGGAGTGTGCTTGTTTGTAATGTGTTAATAATGCAGCATCAACTATTGTTCTGTTCACAGAACACCACTGCATCTCTGGACCTAGTTGCCCTTGTTGATACGATCTGTCTTTTCTTTGAAATTCAACGTGAGAATCATGCAGATTCAGGATTTTTGATGGGTTGAAAACACTGCGCTAGGATTCTTTTTGGTAAATGCTTTCTATGAAGCCTGTATTTATAATGCATTGTAAGGGCATTTTTAAGGCATTATATTGCCTCCATAATGCCTTATATTTAAAAAAAGTACATGTTTCATGTTCAATTACTATTGTCAAGATTGCCAAAATTATGACTTTGATACAATACTGAACAGATACCACAACAAAAACCTAAAACATCTGGAAAGTAATAATAAATGACAGAATATTCCTTCTTTATTTATTGATTTAAACAACACTAGGGCTGCAACAACTAGTCGATAAAATCGATAATGAAAATCATCGATAACGATTTTCATTCTCGATTAGTCGGGTCTGCCCTCTGTGCACGATAAGCTTCCACCAGCCGCGCCAAATTACAGCACTGAATAACGCATTATGGACAAAATGTGCATCTAGAAATAGTGGAGTGGAAACAGAGTGAGCTGATGCAGGAAAGGTACATGATCCAAGTGCCCAAAACATGAAAATTGTTTATTTTAAGCTTCAAGCAAATGCATTAGCGTTTAACATACCGTCATGCGCTTTGACAAATGTGTGTGCGTCTGCGTCCTCAGCGCAAAACGTTCATTTTACAGGTTATATCCACTGATCTATATAGAGAACAGTAGTTATATCCTCATCTGTAAATGCTACTAATTCACGCAAGTATTTCCATTTTGCATGAAAGCGCGTCCTGACAGTCTGTTAAACTTAAAACTTCACTGAACGAGCACCGGTGTGGCGGGCGCGCGCATGCCTGTCAAACAGTCAGAACGCATTAGAGAGGGAGACCATTAATATTCAGCGCAAAAACATTCATTTAGCTGAAATATCTTCTGTTGGACGCTAAATTTAGTTTTAAAAGTCAAGATGTAATTCAAGTATTTTATGAGAGTAGTAACTGTAAAGGGATAACAGTGTGTAATTTCTACAGGATAAAGAAATGACAATAACAGGTAGTGTGTCCATAGAGAGTGTGTGTGTGTTCCTGCAGAACATTCCTCTTATCTGGTAACAATGAGTTTTTTTTTTTTTGTGTTTTTGTTTTTCTTTAATATCATTTTAATGTAGGGATTTAAACTCCTTTTGCTTAGTAACTTTTTTTTTGCACATAATGTATAGCACAAACATACCCTTACGAAAATTAACCATGGTTCTATTAGATAGTAAAACCATGTTTTTATTATAATAAAACCATGTTCCCTTTCGAGAGTACTCTCGTATTGCGTAAGTAGCTTACGCTATGGGAAATTCCTTATTTCTCTAGAATATGAAGCCAAAATTTATTTGTGTGTGTGTGTGTGTGTTCGCCGCCACAACATACACACTCACAATAGAGCAGATGGGCGTTGTTGCAAATGCCTCGTCATTCCTCGGTGGGTATCGCGCGTGTCTCGGCTGAGACCACGCCGAAGTTGCACTCTAGTGCGATGAGATGGCGCTGCCGACCCTGCGGGCTCGGCTCGCCAGCCTCTATGCAGATCCTGCCTCCCTCGCTCCCCTTCTCGGGCTGCGCAAAAGAAGCGCCTCGATCAGAGGATGCCGGAGCGCCCCTCTCGCTCTTCCTCTTCTCTCGTTCGGGCCACACTGAAAGAAGCGTCGCGGACAGAGAACGCCAGAGTAGACGAGCGAACCCACGCCGGAGCTCACCCCGCGTGTCTCACCCTCACTTGTCCTGTTCGTCCAAGAGGACCAGCGCCCCTCTCGCTCGGGCCGTGCTGAAGAAGCGCCGCAGACAGAGAATACCAGAGTAGACGAGCGAACCCACGCCGGAGCTCTCCCCGCGTGTCTCGCTGTCAGAATCCTCCATTTTCATTCTCTTACACTTCTCCCGGTCCCCTCTATTCAGGCGGCTGGAGATGTCAAGAGCGCGGCCTACGGCCTATGCGCTCTCTGTCTAGCGCATAGCGGCGTCGTAAAATGACGGCCAAGCCTTGCGCCTTTTTTCACTCTCTAACACTTCTCCCAGTCCCCTCTATTCAGGCGGCTGGAGAGGTTCAACATTGCAGTAAACGAGCACCCCTGCATATAAGAACTGTTAATTCAGCGCCACAAAATCACTCAAAAGTCCCGCCGTGGCCGAATTACCACCACAGACTTCCTGTACATTCTCTTAATCCCCCGGTTCAGGTGGCTGGAGATGTAAATATTGCAGTCAACTAGCCTGTTGTCAAACACGCGCGTCTGCACACTAACGCTGTTTTAACAACGATCCTACTAAAATACATGCAGGCAGTGTGCCCACTGTACAGTATGCACCCCTGCACATAAGCACTGTTCACATAGATTATCCCGTTGACTCGCTCTCCAGCTCACGCCGAGAGTGCTCTGAATGTGGAGCACGTGCCACTACAAAGTGTGCGCCGCTACACATAAGTGCTGTCCCCACAGTGTCACAAGCACAAACCAACCGTGAGCGCTCTGTCTCCCAACCAAAGCATTGCTTTCTGGGAACAGTTATAGACTCAATACGGATGAGAGCGTGGCTTACATCGCAGCGCGCGCTCTCCATCCAGCGCCTAGCGGTGTCATTCAAAGCTGGCACTTACACTCCTCTCAGACGCTTTCAGAGGAGGTTAGGTCTGATGGCCTCAGCATCTGCCGTACTCGAACTGGGTCTATTACACATGCGCCCCCTCCAACGCTGGCTAAAACCGTGCGCTCCAGCCCGCGCGTGGCGAACAGGCCAGTTACGCATCAAAGTGAACCACGGCTCTATCAAAGCCCTGGCTCCTTGGAAGGCGGCCGACTGGTACCAGTCGGGTGTGGTTATGGGCACAGTCTCGAAATGGAAAGTGATCTCGACAGACTTAGACCCCAACTTAGGTTGGGGCGCCCTACACAACGGCAGACCCATCTCCGGTCTCTGGTCAGACTCGGAGAAACGGCTGAACATAAACTGTCTAGAGATGAAAGCGGTCGATCTACCGCTAAAAGCTTTCCTCCCATACATAAAGGATCACCACGTCCTGGTCCGAACGGAGAACATGTCGGTGGTGTCCTACATAAATCGCCAGGGTGGACTCAGGTCAATCAACCTGCACTCTATGGCAAAACATCTTCTTTTATGGGCTCAGCACATCCTGCGCTCGCTAAGGGCAGCACATGTGCCAGGCATTCTGAACCAGGGTCCGGATATGCTATCCAGAGGCAACATTCCCTCAGCTAATTTGGAGTATCTTCGGCAAAGCGGAAATCGATCTTTTCGCCTCAGAAGACAGTGCTCATTGCCCAATATTTTTCTCCAAGCACAGGGATGCGCTGGCCCACGACTGGCCCAGCCGCCCGCTATAAGCTTTCCCTCCGATCAAGATGTTACCTCAGGTCATCAAACGGATCAGGGAGAACAAGTGCACAGTGCTTTTAATAGCCCTGCTATGGCAGAACCAGCTATGGTTCTCCGAACTGATTCAGTTGCTAGACACAGCCCGATACCGCTGAGGAGAGACCTCCTAGCGCAGGCGAAAGGGAAGCTCTGGCATCCCCGCCCCGACTTGTGGTCCCTTCATGTGTGGCCCATCAAAGGGTACCCGGGAACATCCCAGAAAGGGTGCTGAATACTATTTCAGAAGCTAGAGCGCCCTCAACCAGGCGGCTTTATGCGCTGAAGTGGTCAGTGTTCTCAGACTGGTGTACAGCACGGAACCTGGACCCACACTCGAGTGAAGTGACGAAAATACTCTCCTTCCTTTAAGAGCTGATGGACGCGGGTCGTTCCCCCTCCACGCTCAAAGTATATGTGGCGGCCATAGCAGCGTCTTACGCTCATGTGGCCGGACAGTCACTAGGAAGAAGCGACCTCATCGTGCGCTTCCTCAGAGGGGCTAGGAGGCTCAATCCGCCTCGACCCCCTTCAGTTCCTATATGGGACCTTTCCACAGTCTTAGAGGCCATGAAAGGCTCCCCATTCGAGCCGCTTCAGTCTGTGAGCATGAAGCACCTTTCGCTAAAAACTGCTTTCTTATTGGCATTAGCCACAGTTAAGCGGGTTGGCGATTTGCATGCACTCTCTATGAGCACTTCCTGTCTCGAGTTTGGGCCTAGCGACTCCAGAGTCGTCCTCAAACCTAGACATGGTTACGTTCCTAAAGTGCTCTCCACTCCGTTCAAAGCACAGGTTATTTTGCTATCAGCTCTTCTCTCATCTCAGGACGAAGAAGACGCAAATCTGCTCTGCCCAATTAGGGCCCTAAGGCTCTATTTGGAGCGTTCCGCAGCCTCTAGACAGCCGAAACAGCTCTTTGTTTGCTTTGGTGGCCACACCAGAGGATGCGCTGTCACAAAGCAGAGATTGTCATGATGGATAGTGGACGCTATCTCGCTGGCTTATGAGTCAAAAGGCCTCTGCTGCCCTATAAGCATCAGAGGTCATTCCACTAGAGGCATGGCCTCTTCATGGTCCTGGGCCAGGGCCAGTGGAATACCACTTGAAGATATCTGTGCGGTGGCAGACTGGGCCTCTCCATCCACATTTATCAGATTCTATAACTTGGAGGAGTTATATAAACGAGTGTATAACATGGTTGCATCAACTTGGGCCCGACTCTGTCTGGTCTAGTTTTTTATCTATACCCCATATAACAAATGTTTACATTTGCAAATATTTATGACCCGAATTTCTTCTGGTCTGGGGCTTTATTTCAACCCATAATAAGCTATGTGTAACACAAGCAAATGTTCATCACATTACATACTTAAGGCCCGACTCTGTCCGGTTTAAGTTGTCAATTTCTAATATATTATATATATATATACACACACACACACACACAATGTATACACATTCAATAAGGCCCGACTTTGTCTGGTCTAGTTTATTGGATTATCACACAGGAATATTCTTCCTACATATACCCTTATATGAGGCTCACTACTGTTGGCCTCTTTTTGGGTTTTCACACTTCTCTTTATGAGCCTCAGGTTCTCTCCCCAGGCCATATATACAAGACAAAAGTTTCAAGCACGCACAGCGTTTTAAATTGGGTTCCCATAGCGTAAGCTACTTACGCAATACAAGAGTACTCTCGAAAGGGAACGTCTCGGTTTCTAACGTAACCTCGGTTCCCTGAGAGAAGGGAACGAGTATTGCGTAACCCGCCGTGCTGTTGTGCCTACGTCAGGGTGTCGCTTCAGTCGATTTAAACCTGAATCCTATGGTTTGACATGGGCTTTTAAAGCCTAAATATGCAAATTCAGGCGGCGTCTGACGTGCTTTTGGCCGCGAAGCGACCCCATTGGTGCACTCCTCAGCCGCTTCCCCATAGGTCCGTGCAGTTGCCACAGCACAGCCAATCAGCGCGCTAGTACGCTCCGCCTGGGTCCGCTGTGCAGCTGCACTGCGTTTTACATTATACAAAATTATAGGATAAATTTTGGCTTCATATTCTCGAGAAATAAGGAATTTCCCATAGCGTAAGCTACTTACGCAATACTCGTTCCCTTCTCTCAGGGAACCGAGGTTACGTCAGTAACCGAGACGTTTTTGCCGTATTGATTACCATTTGTATAACCACACAAATACCATATAGTTAAACTATGGATTTGAAGCAAAACTATGATTAATTTGTGGTTACCATTGAATAACTACAATAACCCTGTTATTTATTTATTAATATTATTTTTGTTTGTTTTATTCAATGTAAAACCATGGTTAATTTTTGTAAGGGTAGATATATTCACTATGTATGTGTTCATAGCACTCAGCTGGCACGTTTGTTTGAAGGACAGCATTGGGCAGGATATGGAATAGTGTGTTTTGTCAATAAAATAAAAAATGGGCTTTTTATCCGATTAATCGAAAAATAATCGGCCAACTAATCGATTAAAATAAAAATAAAACACTACTCGCAATTTAAGGAACAATGTTACCAGTGTGAACATTGTGTTTAAACTAGTGCTGTCAATCGATTAAAAAAATGAACTAATTGAATTGCACATTTTTTCTGTAATTAATCGCGATTAAAAACATTGGAGTTTTTAATATTTATATTGTAATAATTTCACAGTTACTCTCCAAATTAATGTAGAAACAACTTAAAGACAGTATATTTTAAATATTTGTTTAATAGCACCTTTTTATGAATGAAGCAACATTGATACTAATACTGCTATGAAATAGATTTTTTTAAAGTGCCCCTATTATGGCATTTGAAAGGTTCCTATTTTTGTTTTGGGAGTCCCCAAAAAAATACTTTCATTGTCTTATAATATGCATTTATTTTTACCTTATTTGCTCAATGACTCCCAAAGGATTCGCTCAACAATTAATTTTTCTAAACCCCTCCTTTGTGTGCCGCTAATCTGCGGTGATTGGTCAGATGACCCAGTCAGTTGTGATTGGTCTACTGCGTGCAGCGCATGACGGAAACGGAACGCCTATCACCATTACTGGATTACGGCTTGCCAAGTGTTGAAAATTTTATACAGTGTATGAACAGACATGGCATCAATTTTGCCTCACCAATTCGAGCCAGAGTCCAACGGAGAGCAGAGAACAAAGCCTGTCACAGTAGCACGTTACTAGTGGTGTTTACAGACAAAATACTTCTGCTGGTTAACACGGAGTACAGTATACAGTGCTTGCATCACTTACATTGTATTATAATAATGATGGTGCTCCGCTCTGTTCTAAAAATAAAGACTCAGAGAGGAAATAAGTTGTTTTATGTTTATGTTAGCGAACCTAGCCCACAGCTCAGTGGTTAACACCCAGACAGTCATGGTATATGTGGTAGCCCAACACAGAAACGTATTGATAAAGCACTGCAGTTGTACACCAACGTATTGCTCTATTCTTTACCATAACTCCAAGTAATAACGACGACAAAAATTTGACACACTTCTTGCGAGCAAACACATATTGCTGTTAGCCGGTTAGCCGGAGACCTACAAGCTGCGCGGAGCGTACACAACTAAATACGTATTGTGCATGCTACAGAGAACATAACAATAATTATTAATCATACTTACAGGTTGTGATTCGGAGGAGAAAATAAACTGGGTACTGACCCATCCTTCAGTAACAACCGGCTTACGAATCCATCGTTGAACGCATTTAGGTTAAAGCAGCAGTCGTCAGTAAAATGACGGGAACACAGCACAAGGTTCGGGCTATACTGCTGTGGTATCGTTGTAAAGATGAGCTTTAACCACTGATTCTTCACATGCTCGTCCTTGGGCAGTGAAAAAAACTGGCTTTACCTTCACATTGTAGAGCACAGCGTCTTCTCGACATGATGTATCCAGTTCATAGAAATCAGCTGCAGTGTTCAAGTTTTCCCTGGTGTCTACGTGCACAATAAGTGGGCGGGCAATATGCTAATGTTTCATTGTGACGTCACAACGAAACGGCTTAAGATTCATTTGAAAAACGATTCATTTATTTGACTCAGAGTCGACTCTTACTTTTGAGAGACAATAACTTTATATACGGGGCACTTTCAGATTTAAAACTTTGCAGGATGTTTTCATTCACGCAGAGCTATGTTACGCACTACATGAAAGGTAATTTTCAAAAATCCATAATAGGGGCTCTTTAAACATTAATTATAGACTTTTTTAACATTACAGTATAATTGAAAGCTATATCAATTTCAACATTAGGCTTTAAAAAAAAAAAAACTTTTAATTTAAGTGAACTTAAAACAATCTTCGCAAACTCATAATGAATGTCATACTTACCTGTTAAATATGTGAGAAATCAGCAGTTAAGAAAGCATCTGATCATGGCAATGTGGGTTTGCACCAGCCGTGCGATTATGTTGATAGATGAGGAGGTAATTAAAATGACACTGCTATGATAAAGTATATTTGAGACTATAAACTGTGGATCTGATCATCTGGCTATGTGAGACTATTGTTAGAATAAATCCCTTTTCTTTGCATGACACATTGACATTACAGTACAGAATGGCTCTTTCAGCATTATCCTGAACATTGTATAAGCATTCGTTTCATGTGTCATAGAACGGACGAGAGGCTTTCTGGAGCGCGAGGAAATGTCACATCCTTTGGATTTTCCAGGCGAAACCGTCCCTTGTCCATCACATAAAAATACAGGCTTTCCAGACAACCTAGGAAGTCGGGAATGACTCGTTTTTAGAGTTTCATTACAAGCTGTTCACACGTTGGCAGTACAAAAAGCGATTATTACATGAAAATTCGTACATAGAGCCCCTTTGATTTTTCTTTATTATAATATTTGATGTTAATTTCAGCGTGCCCTAGTTTAAGCTTTTTTTAAGCAACTTTTTTCTTTATTTTTTTTTTTTTTTTACATCCGAAACAAATCAATATGGTTTTCTTGATTTTACAATAAAAACTTATATAATGAGTCATATAACCCATTCATGATGTCTTATGGCTGTTTCCTTGTTCAAAATATCTTCGTTTGTAACTAATTTTCATTTTTAGGTGAAATATCTCTTTTAAGTAGGCTATTAATGCTCAGCATGTAACTTGTCCCACTCACACCATTTGTGCTACAGTCATGAACGATAGCTCAAATTGTGCAGCTTCATTTAAAATCTATATTTTTGGCAGTAAAAAGACAAACAATTCTGTAGACTTACAGTGAAGAAGGGACCCAAGATTAAAATATCATAGAGACTTGCTGGGTGCTGGGATCTTTCAGCACCCTAGCAACCACCCAGAAATGCACTAAAAACCCACAAAATACCTTAGCAACTACATAGCAATGCCCAAAGCAGTGTTTCGTATGGGCAAGCACCACTAAAAAACTAGTTTTATATATAGTGGCATTCTCAGTGACTGTTGTTTCACTCACAGGGCCTTTTCACACGACTGGGTTGTCCGGCCCTCAGCACACTTTTGAGATGGATGCTAGAGATGACTTCATTGAAGATGGCGAATGCCATAGCAACAACTCACAGGAACCTGAAGAGCAAGACAGCACAAGTGGTGAGATGCACGGTTTCAAAGGCAACTCACGACTGCTGTCTTTGAATTTATTTATATATTTGCTTACCGCTCATAAAATATTAAAAAACCAGGAAGACAACTGTGATTGTTCTGTACTGAGACTTAAAAAAAGAAAAGCATGCTGACCTGTGATGGAGCCATCGATAATATTACGAACTAATTTTTTTCCTATGTTGCCAGATGACGGTGATAGTGATTTTGATAAGGATGACTCCTCAAATGCCTCTGCTGATTACAACATGAGTAGTAAGAGCAGCCACGGCCTCATACTACAGGATGACGTCAAGGAGGTGAGTGATGTGTGGTTAATGTAAGAAGTAGATTGTTGTGATTATCTTGCATTCTTCTTTTATCACATGATGTGCATGGCCAGCTTTATCATAGACAACTCACTTTATTCACTGTAAAGTGCCTCGCAAAATTATTCAGCCTTTACCAGTCTAATTTAGCCACTCAAGTGTTAATTTGACATCTTTGTAGGGTACGAGGCTAAAGGCACACCTTAAGAAAAATGTGCTTTTCATTACTCCCATAGTGTATGATTACAGAAAAAATATATGTTTGAATTGAACATTGATGGAGCAACACATTTTGTGTGAAAATAAATCATAAAAGTGGTTTATTTTGTTTAAAAATCTTAAATGTATGAGGTGGCAAGGTGGGCATTTTACCGAACACACAGGGTAAAAGGCTCACCAGCATGGGGCAAAAGGCACAAATTAATAGAAATACTTTAGCTAAAATAATATGTTTTTAATAAAGTCTATGTTAATACTTGTTCAGAACAATCACTTTAGCAAAGTTTGTACTATTTTCTGTTTATTTTGATGAATATAATAATTTATTTTTGTTCAATAAATATACTGTCATTAAAATGTTAATATAAAAATATATTTTAAAAATACAGAAACAAAATTACTTTAAAAACTAAAGATTCTGAAAACACTAAAGGAGATCCCGTAATATATATATATATATATATATATATATATATACACACTCACCTAAAGGATTATTAGGAACACCATACTAATACTGTGTTTGACCCCCTTTCGCCTTCAGAACTGCCTTAATTCTACGTGGCATTGATTCAACAAGGTGCTGAAAGCATTCTTTAGAAATGTTGGCCCATATTGATAGGATAGCATCTTGCAGTTGATGGAGATTTGTGGGATGCACATCCAGGGCACGAAGCTCCCGTTCCACCACATCCCAAAGATGCTCTATTGGGTTGAGATCTGGTGACTGTGGGGGCCATTTTAGTACAGTGAACTCATTGTCATGTTCAAGAAACCAATTTGAAATGATTCGAGCTTTGTGACATGGTGCATTATCCTGCTGGAAGTAGCCATCAGAGGATGGGTACATGGTGGTCATAAAGGGATGGACATGGTCAGAAACAATGCTCAGGTAGGCCGTGGCATTTAAACGATGCCCAATTGGCACTAAGGGGCCTAAAGTGTGCCAAGAAAACATCCCCCACACCATTACACCACCACCACCAGCCTGCACAGTGGTAACAAGGCATGATGGATCCATGTTCTCATTCTGTTTACGCCAAATTCTGACTCTACCATCTGAATGTCTCAACAGAAATCGAGACTCATCAGACCAGGCAACATTTTTCCAGTCTTCAACTGTCCAATTTTGGTGAGCTTGTGCAAATTGTAGCCTCTTTTTCCTATTTGTAGTGGAGATGAGTGGTACCCGGTGGGGTCTTCTGCTGTTGTAGCCCATCCGCCTCAAGGTTGTGCGTGTTGTGGCTTCACAAATGCTTTGCTGCATACCTCGGTTGTAACGAGTGGTTATTTCAGTCAAAGTTGCTCTTCTATCAGCTTGAATCAGTCGGCCCATTCTCCTCTGACCTCTAGCATCAACAAGGCATTTTCGCCCACAGGACTGCCGCATACTGGATGTTTTTCCCTTTTCACACCATTCTTTGTAAACTCTAGAAATGGTTGTGCGTGAAAATCCCAGTAACTGAGCAGATTGTGAAATACTCAGACCGGCCCGTCTGGCACCAACAACCATGCCACGCTCAAAATTGCTTAAATCACCTTTCTTTCCCATTCTGACATTCAGTTTGGAGTTCAGGAGATTGTCTTGACCAGGACCACACCCCTAAATGCATTGAAGCAACTGCCATGTGATTGGTTGATTAGATAATTGCATTAATGAGAAATTGAACAGGTGTTCCTAATAATCCTTTAGGTGAGTATATATATATATATATATAGAGAGAGAGAGAGAGAGAGAGAGAGTGTATAATTTTTCATCTAGTGGTTTAGAGGAAAATAAAATCAAAGGGGCCTTTAACCCCGGTGCGACTTCAGCCCCGTTGTACACTACTTTTGAAAAAGATACATTTTCTGATTTGTAGCAGATTTCCACACTGAATTCAATAAATTAATGAAAATACATTTAATGAAAAGGTACAGTATAGACCTTATGTGCCAGAGAAACAAGCGTGCAGCCATCTTTAGAATTTTGTCTTTGAACTTCCGCCTTTGCGGTAGCTCTGTGTATTTCTATGGCATCGCTGCCGAAGAGTAATTAGATGGTGAAGTGGATTTCCTTATTGTAGAGTTAACGACAGTTATCACAAGCATTGTAATGTTTGAAGCGGATGTCATAAATGTCAGTAAACCTGGAAGATTTTAAAACGAGCAGTTCATTCATAAATCTGTAAAATCTTACCTTCATTCTGTGGAAATACAAACCGGAAGATGGAACAACCAGCGCAGTGCTGAAAAGGGGCGGGGCTACTGAAGGTATATGGAGGGTATCCATGTGCGGTTACGCCCACTGAGTGGCAAAAAGACTGAGCGGCAGCACTGGTTTTCAGCGTGAATGCCGCGAAAAACACACAAAACACGTCTAAAATGGGAAAGAGCTTTGAGATTGACTGTACACATAGATTTGACAAGAAATCTGAGGTATATTTTTACAGACTGCCAAAAGCTACAGGAAAGAGAAGCAAATGGATCGCTGCAATTCACAGAAACAACTGGACTCCAGGCAGCGAAATGTGGATTTGCAGTTATCATTTTGTGTCAATATGTTGAATTTTGGGGTAAAGTCATACCCTATATATTGCATTGACAACTCATCAATTAAATATTTACCATCTTATATTCTGCATAATAGGGTGTTTTTAAATAAACACTGACAAACTATACAAGTTTTAGGGCTGGACGATATGATGATATATATAACATTGATATAAGTGATCACCCGGATTTAGACCTACCTATATTGTATTTATATAAAGTGTTCAAAAGCAAATTTGCTTCATGTTTTTCCCCGGCGTTGAAATCAGGCACATATAAATGTCAGGAAACACGATTCCTGGCTGCATGTCAATATCCATCCATTGATCACTGGATCTTTGGTAAGTTGTAAGGAACACTATATTGAGTCCAACCTTTAGTTTAAACGTAATAGTTTGTTTAACTCGCGTTTTCGCAGTTTCCCCCTATTAAATCCAGTCATGCATCAGGCTCTTTTGCCACTCAGTCAGGCTGAGGGGACGTGTTCCGACGGGAAAGTGACGTCAATGCATACCCTCTATATGAATCTAATTTTCTAATTCTTCGCCATCACATCTTTAAGGGTTGATAGATATGTTTATAGGGTGACTCATAGCAACCCATTTTAAATGACAGTTGGAATGAGTCACAAAGGCTTATGGATTCATTCGTCTGCCACACTACACCAGTGCTGCATCAGTCATCTGCAGCTACATTATCAATTTAGTCACTTCATTTGTGTTCAGTAATACTATATGAAAATTACACTACATTTCAAACTGTAAGTCTTGATACTTTTAACTGTTTGTTGGTCCATTATGTCTGTTAGGAGAGCGAGGAGGGGACAGACCAGGGAAGCAATTTTGTTTGTCCTCTTTGTTCCCTGGAGTTCAGTAGCCCAGATCAGCTCATCGCACATGTCTACCAGGTGAGGACCACTTAAGCCTCTAGTATCTTTTAGACTCTGTTAACACCTGGTATTAAAATCCATCTCTTGGGTCCAAAACTTTTTATTATCAGATCACTCAAACTGCATTTGGAGCTTGTCAATTACATGCCGATTGTAAAGCACATCTAAAGGCTGGAATATACTAAACAACTTTTAAAATCTGAACACTTGTCGACTTTGTAAATGGTTACAGACAAAGATGGGGAATCATACAACTAAATGACTTAAGATCATATACTACCAGAAGTTGTTCTGAACACAGCAAACTCACACAGGAGATGCTTGACAAATGAAAACAATTTGACAATGGACTCAAAATATCAAACATTGACATCCTCTGACTGGATGCAATCAGAATCTAAAAAAAAAAAGAAAAAAGTCTGTGCCCATCTGTGAAATCTGTCAACTATGACTACGAAATTTGCAGACTGGCTCTGACTTTCTGCAACTAGCGCCATCTCCTCCAGACTGCAAATCGGAGCAGAAATCTGTGCAAAAGTTGCATAATGTATTCTAGCCTAAATTGCAACTTCAAGCTTTCTTCCATGAGGAGAAATTTTGAATAAAGTACTGATCACTCTTTTCAAACCATTTACGATGAATGGAGACTGCCTTAAATGATAGGTTCATGGTACTTTTGGCCCTTTTTGAAGCTTGAAAACTCTAGTCCCCATTGTAAATGCTTGAACAATGACCAGTACACTATTTAAAATTGTCCTGAAGATAGAATGTCATATGAGTTTGGAACAACATGAGGTTGAGTGAATAACAATTTTCATTTTTGGACTGTTCCTTTAAGTCTCTTCAGTTGAGAAGAATTTATGCATGAAATCTCGTCTTATTTTCTGTGACCAGCACACAGCTGTGGGTGGAAGTAAGAGTTATGTCTGTCCTGTTTGTGGACGAGCTCTCAGTTCTCCAGGCTCTCTTGGCCGCCATCTTCTCATCCATTCAGAGGACCGTCTGTCCAACTGTGCAGTGTGTGGGGCTCGCTTCACAGACACCAACAACTTCAACAGGTCAGCTCAAGACATGATTTTAACAGGATGCTTCATTGTTTTCAAAGAAACTTATCTTAACAGTTTCCTCTTCTGAAATTGTAGGGGAAAGTTGAAGGAATTCCTTGACACAAGCAGTATAGAGATCAACAGTGAGGGTGAGGCCTGTGCCATGTCCAACTCTCTACCCAGAAGCCCTATGACCAACCCCAGCACAAATCCTGGTCCTGTACTGACCTCATTGCCAGACGGACTTCTCCCTTCAGCACCTCCTCTTCCCTCACTGTCTGACAGCCTCAGTCCCTCCAGCACAGGCCTCCCACCTCTTCCAGACCTCATGAACCCTATGCCTGTCTACCCAGCTGGAGTTTTGTTGGTCTGCAACAGCTGCGTAGCCTACCAGGAGCTTGTGGATGCCCAGTCGCCGTCCATGAGGAAATGGGCAATGCGTAGGAAGAGCGAACCTGTAGAGGTACGGATGCAGCGGCTGGAACGTGAGCGAACAGCCAAGAAGACCAAGAGGGCATGTGAAACACCAGAGGAGCGGGAGATGCGTCGCTTACGAGACCGTGAGGCAAAGCGGATGCAAAGGATGCAGGAGACAGATGAACAGCGAGCACGTCGTCTACAGCGTGACAGGGAAGCTATGCGACTCAAACGGGCAAATGAGACACCCGAGAAGAGGCAGGCACGGCTAATCCGTGAGAGGGAGGCCAAGAGGCTAAAGCGGCGCTTGGAGAAGATAGACCCATCGCTGAGAAACCAGATTGAGCATGACCCTGCTGCAATGGCTGCGCTCACTGCTGACATGAATCTATTCCAGTTTTCCTTCCCCATGTCTGTCCCCTCCATGGACAATGGACTGTTTATGAAGCTTCCCTAACAAGCACAGCTCCAAACACCTCTCAGCGTGGCATTTGAGAAGAACTTGCCATTCTTATATCTTGACTATAACTGTGATGAGAATGTTATGCTCTTGCAGTTTCTAGGAGGCGCTTACCCTGACAGTGATTTGCAGTGATGTAGGTACCAGATGTCGTTAATTTTCAATGAGAGATTTGATGCAACATGAGAGACCATGAGTTGCAATGCAACAACGTTGAGCAGAGTTCAACTTTATGCAGACAGGCAGCAACATATGTGGCGACTACCAGTGGGAGTGTAGACAGGGGTGCTCACATGATCTGCTGCCTGAAACAGTAGGATACTGCAGTAAAGAAGTGGTTCTACTGGACAGACAAGGCAGGCAATTGATTCGAACCCCCAAGGGCGGCGGATTAGTCAACAACAAGAAGAAATAAACCTCCTTAAAACCAGTGCTCGGCAATGTTTAGTAGGCTATGATGACATTTTTGAGAACCCGCCTCATTCCTTTAGCTATGACCTCAGTGAAACACTGAAATAAGTGCAAGATGAAGCAGATGATGTTCCCATCTTTTAGTTGAAGGAGGAATAAAGGGGCCCGGAGCACTGGAGTCCTTTACAATTTACCACCAGTCAAGTAGAACGCCCACTAGCAGCCAACAGTATGGCAACTTGCTGACCTCCTCGTATGTAATTTAATTGCTGTCAGTGTGAACGACCCTTTGTGGATTTATGTAACAAATTTATTTACAAAATTAACTGAACTTGTATAAAAATTCCAACAGTCACAGAAGGGGGAAACAAGGCAAACATGTTTCCCAGTCTGTAAGCATGTTTTAGCAGATTGGTCTACTTAATTTTCAATGCTCAGACTTCTTCAGAGCAGTGAGGCCTTTCCATAAGGAGGTTCTCTGTTTGCACACGGACCTACAGTGACAGGAGTGAGACGTGTAGCCACACTCCACACTCAGCTTACGGTTCAAATTTGCCAGTCTAAAAGGTTGGAGTTTACCTGCAACTATGGCTCATCTCCCAGGACCCTAGATTGGGTCACTTCTAGCTCATATTCACAGAACCAACTACCTCACCATGGGCTCTTTGCATGGCCTAGTCACACCTGTGGCCTTGACCGGGACCACAGGGGCCGTGCAGGACCACACACTGACTCAACGTTCATTATGCCAACACCTACTATAGTCCAGGGGAGTCCAACCTTGCTCCTGGAGGTCCACCTTCCTGTAGCCACAGGAACTCACCTCAACCACCTAATCAAGGCATTCAGGGTTACTTGAAACCTCCAAGCAGGTGTGTTGGAGCAGATTAAAGATGGGCTGAATCTGAAATAGTCCACTAATACAGTTCACTTGAAGGAGTAAATGAAAACGAATGAGTGAATTCGGACAGCTGTTGAGTGTACATCAGCTGTATGCTCGTATTGCGGTGCAATGTGGGATTGAATTGTCCACTATGGTTTCGGACACCACTACAAGTGGCTGTCCCCTCAAATAATGCCCTATTTGAGGGTATAGGGGGAGATTTCGGATTCAGCCATGAACTCTCCATGAAGGTGGCGCTCCTGGAGTAGGATTGGACACACCTGCTATCATCATTGCCCAACATGTTTGCTGAAACAACAACACTTTATTTAAATGCTGTTTGAATGCCACTGATCCAAATAGTGAAATGTATGTGGGCTTGTGGTCTTTCCTTGCACAGTTTTGTGTCCACAAGATCATATGGTGTCCTATTTATCAAGATTTACAAGGATGCCACCTTTGCCGCCAATATGCCCCTCGATGCACCCTTTAGTTGAGCCCGGACTATTTGAGTGTGGACCCCAAGGGCTGAGGGTGCCATTTGGGACAACCTCTATTGGAGATGTTGTCCTTTTCAAAAGATGAAGGCCATCTCTGTGGATGTACTGTTAATTACTGAAAGTATCTGCTTCGAAGCACATTCAGACACATTCTCTGACCTCCCAAAGGCTTTATACCTTATCACAATGCTACACGGGTTGTTTTTTTCTAGGAACTCAGGGATGGTGTGGATCATCGGCATCCTCATGGCCTGAGAACATAGAGGAGCAGGAGAACTCCCCTTCCTAATTCTTCATTATCATCATCACTTTCTCAAATCAGATACTACCTTATACTCACCTATACTGGTCACATTGGCCCTTTTTTCTCAGACTGCAAACTCCTCACCTGAGCCAAAATGTTGATAAGGATATTACGCAACTCCATTACATCTCAGCTAACCAACCAGTCTCTGCCCTCTGCTGCTGTCACTGTACTGTATAATGTGTATGTTACCTCTTTAAACTAGTGTGGTCCCGCGCTGGACCTGGGAATGCTTGTTGTTATTGGTGAGGCACTTAGTGTGTGTGCTCGATCTCTGTGGCAACACAAGTAGTGTACAAATTCGAAAAAAAAAAAAAAAAAAAATGTTGCCTATGTCACTGGAAAGTTGTGCTTTGGTTTTATATTTAATGATTTAAATGATTTTGTGTGCTATTTCTATGAGATGTGCAATGATGTAACGGTTTAGCGAATGCATGTACAATGAAACAATCGGGACGAACACTTCCAGAGAGAAATTCCTCCTACATGAAGCAGCGATATTGCTGCATATGTATGCTAAATGGAAATAACAAGGTAAATACACATTAGAACATGTTTCACACTAATTTAAAGGTGAAGTGTGTAATTTCTGTGCCACCGTCAGATTGCAAAAATAATACTTGCATCCAAAACACTGCCCCCTGTCTCCCATTATTCCGTCAAACAGGTACATCCACCCCGAATTTAAACCGATCCAGAGGTTGACACGTTGGTACTCCCAACAAACAGAGCAAAAGCGCCACAGAGCCAGTGTTTACAGCAGTGTTTCTCAAACGTTTTCAGGTGGTTGACCACTTCAAGAGTAAAAGGAAAAGAGGGGACCACCAAATCTCATTTGGGGGTCTTATTCAATGTCCTTCTCACTGATTCTGTCTTGAGCCACAGTTCTATAAATTTGCCAGAAGGCTGTTGTTCTTATTTTATGGAAATTAACATGACTGCTGCTTTTAGCTAATAAACCTAAATGAGCTAAGAAATTGGACCAAACACTTACATACACTGACATATAAACGTTAAAGGGTTAGTTAACCCAAAAATGAAAATTCTGTTATTAATTACTCACCCTCATGTCATTCCATAAGACCTTCGTTCATCATCGGAACACAAATTAAAATCTTTAGACATCAACGCCATTACCACTTTCAAGGCCCAGCATCGGAGACTGACACGGAATAAAAGAAATTGTTGGTGTCGTTTTTTCATAACATTAAGGTTGGGGAGGGGAGATTTAATCAAAAATATCTTAATTTGTGTTCTGAAGATAAACTAAGGTCTTACGGCTTTGGAACGACATGAGGGTGAGTAATTATTGACAAAATTTTCATTTTTAGGTGAACTAACCCTTTAATCATTGAAGACAGACAACAGAAACACTATCTTAAAATTAATGCTAATTCATTGGCGTAAGTCAATTATTTGATTAATGCAATGCTGGTGCTTTTTATAAATTATAATTATTTTATTTATTCAAGTCTTTTTTATTGACTAAACTCGCAACGCAACCACAGTTTGAGAACCACTCTGCACATAAAGTTGGGAGAACATTACACACATCACCTTGAAGCTTGACTTCTCAGTGTTTCATATTGGTGGAAGAGTCAGTTGTGTTAAAACGGACCACTGTACATCTGTAAGTACCTCTTGAAAACAGGGTAGACTGTGTGTGTATGATATGTATGTCTTATATTTCATTCCAATACTTAGTACAATTTATTTATTACTACAGTGAATGATGCACATTTCAGTGTTTTAAATTCACAATGTTGTCATTACCATCTTTAGAGATACCTCTAATGTTCAAAGTGAAGCAGCTGAGCTTTTCCGCACGGTTGAAGGCAACTGGATACCGGTCCCACGTTTATGCTGTTGTGAAGTATTAATGATGGGCTCCTTAAGGAAAAGAAAAAGGATTTAATGTACATGTGATGAAGCATCACTATGCAATTGCGAGCTGTACTCAAGAAACTTTGTATTACTACTATGCAGTTGATATGAAAGTAAATGGACTCAAATGCTCCAGATCACAAACCTCAGGCAACTCTTGACAGTCAAGCCATTTGTCCTCAAGTCCGTAATCCTCAACCACAAGATCCATTCATAGTTTTGTTTTTATTTATCAGAGTATATGTATGCACATTCAGGAAGAACGATGCAATTTTTATGATAAATTCCCTGAAATTCATTATAAAGCACTGAGTTATTTCATACAGTAGCATCAAAGTTGTGGAAACCCATCCCAATGATAAAATCTAAAGATTCTCTGTAGTCTAGAATGAGATGTTGACAGGATGCATTGTCTATTTTGAAGATAAAATATAAAAGAGTATTTTCAAACAATATTAGTCTGCATTATTCCTAAACTATATTTTAGTGGTATGCATTGCCATGTGACATGTTATGTATTAAAGAACCATTTTCTTTTACATATTTGTGCATATAAGCCAGTAAACCCCTGGCAATGGAACTTGCATGTTATAAACTACATGTTCTTAATGCATTTATTCAAGCTTTTCATTAAGAATTGGAGTCCAATTATTACTTGCCTTTTTGTCATTCTATCTAGATATTTTCATGATAATGTTTACAAGTCTCTAAAAGGCCAAAATGACTGAAACTTAATAAAAGTGACAAGAATAGCACTGGTCACAACGCCAAATCCTGTCCTGTTCAGAAAGCCATGCTCTGTTATTGGGTTAACAGATTGAAAGCTCATCATAAAAGCAGGAACAGAATGTGGAATAAACATTGATTTTACTTCTAAGAGTTTGTTTCTGTCTTTCTCTGTTAACAAAATGTACATGTAAAGTGAGATTAAAACGTCGGACCACATTAAAAATGTGGTACTCAAAAATGGTCATGCTGATAATAATATCTGTAATGGGGAAAATAAATAGCAAAACTTTCAGGCCCCATTAAAGTATATGTAAAAAAATGCATCTTGATTATTTTCAAAAGTATGCTGAAGATGACAAAATAATTCACCCCATAGTGGAATATTACAAAAACAACAAGAGCAATTGTACATTCACAGACTCAAAAGTTTGTATTTCAGATTTTAAAAAAATTAATGCATACTACATTGGGTATTATTTGTAATCATAATCTATTATTAAACTCTGTAATTGATGCATTGGATGCATCAATGCACTTTTACAACCCTTTTTAGAATTTATTACAATTTACTAATTGAATGGAACGCATAAGAAAAACAGACGTCAAGCCAGCATGTTAATATTATATAGATATATATATATATATTATATTGTGTTTACTTAACAAACATGATAAATGCAATGTTTCCAAGAAGTTAGCTGTAACAATAAAAATACAATATCTTTGTGTCCTTACATAGAATTAAAACAGGAAAACAAAAAACAAAATAAAAACAAAACAGCCCTAAGTAGTTCACAGAGAGGTACAAATATACAGTACAAATCTATTTTATTCAAAAAAGGGTACAAATAAAAACGCAACAAAATATAGTTATTAATGCTTTGTAAAGTTCAGGTAGGTGTAGGGTAGTCTAAGGGAGCACTTTGGGTAGACGACTCTAAGGCTTCTGAGAAGAATTAATACATATTGGTACGGCCATACGATATTAAAACGTACTATACAAAGTTTATACAACCTGGATTATACTTGAGGATTGAATATTACACATACATCATTGCATATATTTCGCAGATTTTTATGCATTAAACAAAGATGCCATCTCGTTTAAAACTGGTCACACATCACATAAAAAGCAGTGTCACTTAGTGCCAAGAAGTACAATGTCAAATTTGAGAGTATATAATGATTCCTTTAAAACCTTTAAACCATTAGAAACCTGATTTCGGGCCGATATTACTGACTCTGGCCTGCCGTGCCACCGAGTTCTGTCTGGGATTTACACAAACTGCCACGTGTTAGGTTCATAAAGCCTTCCAAAAACAATATATACAAAAAAAAAACAAAAAAAACAAAAACAATTTGAAGCAATGACACAACTACAAGTCACTGAAATGTTACTGATACAGAAAACTGCGCATTCATCCATAACTCGAGTGGCTGCCCAGGACTCTTAGCCCAAACTATATGCATAACTGCAGAGATTCACGATCTTCTGACACCGACTCCATTAAATTTAGTTTTCACTAATTTCCTCAAGCCACTTTAATGATGATTTTCTGATTACTTCAGGAAAAAAAAAAGAAAAATCAGGGTAGTATTTCACCACAAAATCAAAAGAAATGATTAGTTTATGCAAAATGGAATTGTTTCCCCCTTATTTGATTTTTGGGCGAAATTTTGTGAGATTCAAACTAAGGAAGTGAGGGAAGATGTTTCTGAGCTGGAATCAGTGCAAAGCATCAGTCTTCATTCTGCCCTAATAACAAGAGCAAAATATAAATAAACAAAGATTTTGCATGTATATTAAGCTTGCATTGTGTTCAACTAAGATACACATTATGAGCTAGTCAAAAAATCTTACAATCAGTAAGTGCAACGTCACTAATTGTCAGTGAGCAACCCGAGCCACATTACACCAGAGCTGTACAGAGGAGACACGTGAAATCTTACGACCTTGCAGAGTGGGAGTCACTTGCACGCATCGTTCACGAACAATGCACATCTTAAGGCGTTATTGACAAGCTAAAACTATACAAAACTTATCTTCATATATGTACAAGCATACAAATGTTGGATGATTGTTTTACGTGGTTTCGAATGATTCAATATGATGGTGAAACATTATCAATAACACTATAGGTGAGGGGAAATAAGTGCAGAACATTTCATTGCATCAAAGTGACTATGTTACATGATTAGGTGAGGCTCTATGGAAGAACAACACAGTTTGTGCACCGAGAATAGGGCGTCTACACACCAGAAATATCCTTTGATTTCAATGGGGAATATGAAAATCGAATTGATAAAGGAAAAACGCCAGTGTTGTGAAAGGGACAATCCGCCATGTGACCAAAACCTGAATCTGAAAGGCAACACACTGTTGCAGGCTGGTCTGATTGTGCTTTTAGAAGTATTTCGGAAAATAAATTCCCACTTTATTTTAACTAATCCAACTCTTTCTACATTCAGCATGCATTTCTACCCATGAAACCCTCTGTTTGTCTAGTGTGCAGGCATCCTATTCTTTATAGGGAGATGAAATGCTTACATCAATGCTGTACCCAATATGTATGCAAAAGCGAGGTAAGGACATGATTGGATTAATTCTCACACATCCATAGAGAGAAGGAAATGCAGAAGCGTAGGAATGTAGCTTAAGCTTAAACCTTCTGTGCCATTGAAGATGCAACGTCAAACTGACCCTGAATGATAAAAATCACAGTTTAAGAGTCACAATTTACACATTTCCCCCCCACATAGACCTCGCCTTAACAACTAAACTACATAGCGCTGTAGGGATGACATTTTTGCTGTCCAAAACCCAGACATGGGTTAACATTTTAGCACTTCCAGTTCCATCGTCCTTAAGTCAATGGGTTTTTTTGGTTAAATGCCTATAAAGTAGTTTGAGTAGATGTAAACTCATCTACTCACTAGTCCATTTTCACAGCCAATCATGCTCTTGCAAACTATTCTAACTTTAGGTTTTTTTTTTTTTTTAAATTTAGACTGAAAGAGTTCAGTACGCTTAATGGTGGTGACGTTGACGTCATGTGACCGTGGTGTAGATAATTTATAGCTTACGTTTAGCCTTTACTTCTGGTGACTGTATTTAGGCTTCAAGTTGTGTTTATTTGTAAAGATTATCATGATGAACAAAACATGCAAGAATCATAATTTTGGGGGGGTCACAGAGCTTATTTTCAACAATAATCCAAAAGCCAATGAAAAAATCCTGTTGGGTTTTTGTTGAGGGAAACGGGATGATGCTAACTTCCAGGTTGGCCAACAAAAATAGGTCATCAGTGCAGCACTCTACAATAATTTTCTATTATAACATTTCTAATTTTAGGTATTTGGGATGCCATGAAGTTTCAGGCAGAAAGGTTGACGTTGCAGTATAGATAGGATCAAAATGTCCCTCAACAGTACGGAAGGATTTTAAAGCCAGCAAGATTGATAAATGACATGTGATGACAGTAAGAGCAAGCTGGAGACATGCAAATCTCCCAGAGAACAGAGCTTAATAAGACAGACCAGAGTAAAAGTTAAGACGTTGGGAAGGCACAAACATAGCGTCAACTCTTCTTGGTTACAGTGCACAGGATAGTAGCTCAGTTCTTAATGAAAGCGAACTCAGTCCATCTCCGCCATGAAGGTTGCAGGTGGGAGATTTCATCTCGACGAGAGACGGCTGGTAAGGCAGTGCATTTGAGAAGACCGAGAACAGTGCACCATTGCTGACAAAAAACAAAAAAAATACAGCACCAAACAAGCGACAATAGATAAGCTTCAAGTTATGTGACTTGGTAGTGACATAACTGACCACTACCATAAAGGTCACCAAGCCTGTGGGTTACTAGAGAAAATACAGAATGTGCAACGATATCGAAATGTTTCTTGAAACGCAGCAGACCACAGACGAACTGGTGAGAGTTTTGAAACTGCATTACACATAGGGTGCTGACTGAGTCTCTACTGCATAGCTCATGCTAAAGCTGTATCTTTCTGCTATTTCGTGTCAAGTATTGCTTCATGTCTAATGTAATACTTAAAACAACGGAACAGGTCCTAAATTTGAACATCAACATCGCCATTCTTATGCGTGAACCTAACAACTTGAAACCAGTCAAAGTTGGTCTTCCAAGCTGGTTGACCAGCTGACACAAGTCCAAAAGCTCTTTAAAACCAGCAAACCATATGAATTTGACCAGGCTGAAGACCAGATTAGGCAGGTTTAAGATGTTTTTCCCAGTCAGGAACTTACTAAATTTGTGTGTGCAAGGCCTTGGATGACAGTTGTGACCCTTTTGGGCAGCTCACTCTGGCTGGGTGTCCACAGTAAAGTGAACGATAATGAAGTGTCCTCTGTGAACTATCTTAAAGGGGTCCAAAGTGCCACCGAAACATTCTGGGACAAAGGGGAAAGAGAATGGAAGAAATAACATGAACTAGATTTGAGACCAGATTATAAATAGCATGAAAGTGGGACTCCTTTTAAGAAGGAACAGGATGTCTCCAAACTAAATATTAACAGATGAAATGCTTCATAAACAACAAATGGTTCTGAAACCAATGTTGGGTGATCAAAACCAAATACTGTTATACTCGATGCACACATTGCCATTTCTTCATTTTGTCTAAATCAGACTTGTTGGTAATGCCAAAAAACAAGTTGGGTTTATACCAGGGCAAACGGTTATGGGGCCCACTAAGTGTACCAACATAATTTGTCCTGCGAGTTCAAACGATGACCCTTCTTAATACCTCGTCCGAACTTCTCTTTAACATTAGAGGTTTTAGAACTGCACAGACATGTGATGTCATTGAGGTTGATGCAGTCTGGAGGAAGTCTAAATCTAACTAGTCGCTACATTTATATAAAAATATATATATTATTTTACCTAAAAGAAAAAAACCCTTCTCTTAAAGCCTTGAGTGATAGCGAGAGTCCAAAAACTGTACAATTAAATCCAGAGACAGCCCAGCAACGCCAAGAGCCAACAATGCAGAGAAATATCAAAGGTCTCATGAAAGAACTTGAGCCAAAATGGAAACGAAAATTTGCATCTGACAAGTAGTAAGTGGAGGCAAAACATTAAGGGAAAAAAGGAAACATTACAAAAACAACAACAACAGCAAAAGGAAAAAATGGAAATGTCAGGCTCTTTTCTGGAATGCGGTTTTGAAACAAAACACAATCTTCCTAATGTTTATATTATTTGGTCTAATTGCACTTAAGTCATGATTTCATCCATCTGAAAATGTTCAGTAACTACAAAAAGTGAAACTGCAGCATTTTCTCTTGGCTAATGTGTAAACAGTGTCAACCTTGCCTGTCAGTTTCTCGTGAGCAAAAAACCACCAACAAAACTGAATACTTCAAAACAACACAAACATTTCCCTTCATTATTAAAAGAAAAAACAAAAACAATAAAACATATCTGATTCCTGTTAAAGAGTCAGTGTGAATCAATTGAACATATCTGTGCAATACAAGACCTGCAGTACAAGTTTTAAACGTCACTCGTGGGTAATATTGCCAAGAAGAGAGACAGAACGCAATACTGTACAAGAGTTCACCAATTACAGAAACCAAAGAAGAAACCATAAAAACCTCAGCACAGATTTGAATTAGAAACCGTATTAATGAAGCTCTTTCCTCTTTCAACACGGGTCCTAACCAGGCATGACGTGACAAGTTTCCAGTGACGAGTAATTTGTCCATCCAAACCACAAGCAAGAATGCTGTGACAAAACCTATGGAAGGATTTTGGACCAATGAGATTTCACGGTAGGCGGAGCTACCCAGCACAATACAACAAAAATAGGAATTGACAAAAGTGATAGACAAAGCATCCTGTTGCTTGGCGCTTTATGCAGACACCACACAATGTAACTCAAGCATCACTTGTTTTATCGTGTCATACCTGGTTAGGACATAATGTAAGGTAGACCAAGGCCAAGGTCTTTATATAAATAGCAAGAGCTGATCCTGAACATCCTAATCAGCGGGTGTTTCAGAAAAGCCCCATTTCGAGGTGTGATTTCATTTGTCATCACTACGGGTCAGATCTGCCTAAAAGAAAGGTGCTGTTTAGGGCTAATTGCATGCATGGAATGAACTCCTGTAGTAACTGTTAGAGTGAGTATTATCACAAAGTAAAACTGCATTATCTTAGAAAAATCAAGAGAAGTGCAGGATAAGGTTAAAAAGGTCTTTACATACAGACTGCAAACGCTGCATATAGAAAAATCGAAATACAAGGAGTAATCTATTTTACGGGAATGGGTAAAAAACCATGAAAAAAAAAAACATGAAAAACAACTATTGCTTTAATTTTGATAACTGAGCAGGGTCAGTCCACACCCAACAGCAGTGAAACTATACTTGTCTGTGCTAAACGCTTCCAACAGGATGATTTCATTTAAACCTGCATGCTTCAGAGCAATAATCCATTTCCACGAGAACAAGCTGTTCGCAAACGACTAGAACCCGTTCCACATTTGGTCTCAGCTTCGCAAGCATGGCTGATTTTGGCTGACACCACATGTTGTCTCCAGGAAAAGGGCACAACAATGTAGGATTAAAAAAAGAAGTTAATAATCAGACTGAAGGATGCTTCCAACCATGAGGTACTATTTAGATGCCTTTTCCTAGGCCAGCCTTACTGGGACATGATAACTCCAATGGGTTGAGGAGAAGAGATCACATTGAAACTGGAATGCAGATTCAGAGCCACCGCTGAATCAAAACTAAAAACCTCTGAGGAGTCGTTAATGCAACTGTTAAGATGCGTGGGAGACTTCATCTGGAAATAGTTCCTGATTGTAGAAAGATTGTTGGATCAATTGATTGATGTGACGATGCTGGACAGCTGTTCTCAAACTCCAGACTAGAAAGTAGTCCTCAGCAGAAGCACCCTGAGAAGAGGCAGGGAGAGGAGGAGAGTGTAGGAAAGTGAGGACAAACACACCTCTAGAGAGAGACGCATTAAAAACTGTCCAAGTTTTAAGGTCTTAGCCAATAAAAGCCTGGCAGCACAACAAGGGAAACAGTCAATGTTTAGAGAGAAAGAGCCTGTCTTTTAGGGGAAAAAGTTGTTGAGCAATATATCCTCGTGTCCTTCTTCAAAATATATAATTATTATAGTAAAGGCTTGTCAAGATTCTATGGCTGTATCCCATTCTTATCCCTGGCCTTTCTGAAATAAACATCTACTTGAGGAACTGCAAGATATCTTTATGCAAGTGATCACTGCCAAAACATGATAGTTCACCCACAGGAACACGCAGACGATGCAGGCTTTGGTATGTGATTTACCAGATAAAGCTGCCCATGCAGATCACTGCGAACTCTGACTATGACCTGGCAAAAAAAGTCCTCTGCTTGAGACCAGAACCAAAGAGAACCGGAGAAGGGGGTGGCAGGGGGAAATCTTCCAATATGTGCAAAATCTCAAACATTCTGAGGCTACATTCTCTCTCCCTCCGACCAAGCTCCCTCTTTCGCATCTGACTGACACTTCACTCCCAAAGACAATCTCTTTTGTGTTTGCTGCTACTTGCCAGCGTTCGAGCGCCCCTCGATGGATAGTTTGACCTCCTGAGGGATAAACGATGGCCGAGAGGAGCCAGAGGTGGCAGCAGAGACTAAACTTCCCTCCTCATTCTTGATGCTGTATCTTTGGAAGCCAGGGGCAGACCAGCGCCTCTGGGACGCCCCTACAGAAGAGGCTCCCGCTCCGCTTCCCGGTGGAGCATGACCCTCAGTGTGCAAATAGTAGTTGCTCTGGCTCCGAGTGTGCTCTGCTGAAGTCCTGTTCGGTCTGGGGGACACATCGATGTGTCGAGGACCCCCGACCTGCATGGGCTCTTCCTTGTCCCTGTCCCTCTCTCTGTGGATGCGCTCCATCTTTAATTGGTTTGGTGGCCGAGGGGTGTGCTGGGGCGCCGGGGGGCCCATGGGCTGAGGTGGTGCTCCTGACGTGGAGTTGGCTTTGGTGGGAGTCCGGGCCTGCAGTTGCTGCGGCGGTTTTTGCTGCAACGTGGCTTGCTGCTGCAGCGTCACGGACACGCAGACGTCGCCCACTTGCAGATGGTGGCAGGTGAGACCGTACAGTTGGGCAGTCCGCTCGGGGCTACAGGACGACCAGCCCTGTCCGAAAACGAAAAACGGGTGTTCAGGGGGAACGTCTATAGTCACTTTGCTCTGCTGCTCCCCTACGTTGAAATGCAGCGCCACTAGACCGGGCCGCTGACTAGCGCGGATGTCCACCACCATGCTTGAGTCGATCTTAAGCCCACCGCTCACTTCTGCGCTCCGCATGAAGTCCTGAGTCTGTAGATCTTCCACACGCTTGAGCTCTCCGGTAGCCAACTGGATGATGGCGCCCTTCATGAAGTGCGACGGGCCGGTGGGTGCCAGTAGAGGAGCCTGTGGTAAAGCACCAGAAGCTGGAGTGGGAAGCTGCTGGGAGGGCTGCTGACCATGTTGGGGAGGCAGCTCTGCCACCACCCGCTCAGGGAGACACGATGCTGCATCAATGGCTTTCGTATATGTAGAGGGAGAAGCAATGACGGCTGTTGAGGCCACATCGCTGGATTGATAATGCTGCTGCTGCTGTTGTTGGTGGTGATGGTAATCCAGGGGCACGAGAACAGGCTGCCCATTGGCCAAGATCACGGCGTGACCTTGTTGAACGATATGCTGCTGATGAGCTCTGGATTCAGCAGGATTTAATGCATATGCTGTTCTGACTTCACTCTGAGTATCTCGACTTCTCTGAGAGCTTTGAGAAAGGTTCAGAGGGACATGTGCTGCTTCCTTGCGACTCGTGCCATGGACAGGAGAGGCCAGTCGTCCAACCACCTGTTGGACCTACAAATGAAATGACATAAAATATAGTCAGAAAAATCTAAAATGGAACAGTTTATTGAATATTCAGACAAAATATTTTTAAAAATCTAACAAAAGTTTTGCATGTGTGTTTTTGTTTAGTATAATATTTGATAGATCAGACATTTATGGCTCATATAGTATAGTATGATATAGGAGAATATGGATATCTCACTCGAGGAGGAAAAAACGGAGCAAAAATATGCAATTTGGTGCAGTTGATGTTATTTATATGGCCAAATCAATGAGATTTTAATAACAGTTCAGAAGACTACGTGCATAAAATGCATATGAATATCAGTTGTCACTCTATAGTCTATATCCCAATAATATCTTAGTAAGATGATATTTAAATGCTTAGTTTTATTTTAGTTTTTTTATTGTAGGGGACAAAACATATAATTCAATGCAATACATTGATGACTAAGAGATGAACAAATAAACATCCCTCAAAAGCCTGATGTATCATTTGATACTCACATTTTAACATGATTTTTCTTAAAATTACATACAGATAATAAAGTAAGTTGCTTAGAATATAACAATATAATTCTTATGTTTACTTAATAAAAATCAGTAAAGATTTCACAGCAAAAAGACAAATGTAACAACCTGAAGGGGAACGCTGTTAAAATTATACTAAAAGTTATACTTTTACTTGCTAAAGAAGTATGAACTATCAATCAGACGACAGAAGGCATGTAGTAGATTGTGTACAACATTTTCAGCAAAGTTTTGATCATGTTGGTCATTTAAAGGCCTTAGAAATTGTATTATCAAATATGACACAGTAGGCTTAATAGAGATAGAATGGACATTTTGATGGAAGTTCCTTTTTTCATAAAGCACCATAAGCTGAATAGTGACAAATGAGAGGTGAGACCTGCCTCAAGACTTGTCACAGCAGATTCTTTTGAGTATAAATCAAAAACCAATCTCTGTTGTTTCTAAGTAGTAGTAGCCCGAGTTACTAAATCCTCAACACACCCAAAGAACAGATAATAAAGGAAGGAAGTGGTGTAACTGATGCTGACTCACAAGAATTGCCTCAAAAAAGACAAAACTCTGAAAATGCATTAAGTAGGGATGAAGTATGAGACATTTAAAATACTACTCTGTGTAGGTCCAGATTATGCTACAATATTACATCAAGTTCGGTTTTGCAAAGTCTGACATTGCAAAACATCACAGTGAGTAGTTGCACTCCAAGTGAACCTTACTGGTTGGATAATGGTCAGGTTGTAGGTAATGATTAGTTCAACAAAGAAACCTAATTTCCAACTTCTATCCAAATATGGATATCTGGGAAGTTGTAACAATAACATCAACATCACGATTTTCTGATATGTTCAGTGCAGTGTTGATATTCTAAACTAAACTATACTATACTATTAACTTAACTATAATTAGATGTGTTACCTTGGCAAATAACTGAAATGAATACAATTTAAGTTGTAGTACGAAAATTAACAAAACTAAAACTGAAATAAAAAGAAATTAAAGCCAAATAGAAATAATAACAAAATTACTAAAACAAACTAAAATTAAAATGAAACCTACAAACAAAAGCTAACTCAAAACATTAATAAATACTATAATAGTATATAATAAATTCATAAATAAAATGGTACAGTGGGATCCAAATATCTGAAACCTCACTTCAGAAAATGTAAACATTCAGAATTAAAAATTCAGATTTAAACATTAAAATAAACCCCAGCATAAACATTCACTCATATCATTTACAAATTAAAATATAAAATGTGCAGTTATTTGTGTTGTTTGTTTAATTGGGTTCTCTTCATCTAGACACATGACTTAAAGGTGCAGTAAGCGATTTCTGAGAAACACTGTTGAACATTTAACAACACCTAAACAAACTATTTTGTGAATATTTGCTAGATGTTTCTGTGTTGAAAAAAAAAATGTGTTTGTACATAATCCTGGCTGTGTAAAACGGAGAAAAAAAACAAAGTGGATCGGACGATCCACAGAGCACCAAAACGCTCAGCAAGTAGCCAAACTAACCCTTTGAATCACAGCTGATTCATCCATACTTGTGCGAGCTGTCTGATGTGGCAGCTTTTAGTGGTTGCCTGTGTTGCATAGCATGTTCGCTATTTTGGGGGAGGAGCAATGACCATCCCGGGTGTGTTTGTTTGGGTGTCGATTTCAAATATTAACAGTGTTTCTCAGAAATCACTTACTGCACCTTTAAACAAAGATCTCATTTCAATATAGGTCAAAATTATAAGTAATATAATTTCATAATCAAGTCGATACTGATATATTTAAGTGGTGTGTGAGTGACTTGCCACCATTTTTAATCAACTTTTCTGCAGTGCACTCAATAGTCCAATGATTTGGCAAATTACTGTTCCAACAAGTCTATAAGAAATCAAAATTGACTATATAATTTACTTAAAAGTACATTCCTGGTGATATTGTAATAACTTGCTCTTCCTCTGAAATGACTTCTTTTCAAATAGCTATTTTGGCATTGTTTTAGCAAACCCACGTTTGGTCTTGCTCTACTCTGACATGTAACACCCACGATCCAATCCATTTCCGATTATAGCATGGCAAAAAAACATCTGCAACTGTTTTTTTGAATTGTAGTAAAACAGAATGTTAAATATGTGGTTGGTTCATTTAGCAGCAGTTTTAATTGGCTGGGATTAGCAATAAAATTGTTGTAATATTGTCATAGCAAAGAAATACACAAATGTCTCTTCCAGTTTGGCCTCAATACATGTCATATTTGTGTTCTAACAATTCCTTTATGTAGTTTCATCATGCTTTCATACACTGTCCCACATAAATCGCACCTTACATGCCCTGGATCTTTATTTTCAAGCCAAAGCATGTACTTTTTCAATTTGTTGTTTGAAAAGGGCGAATTCTGGAGTGAAAAACCACAGACCTTCAATAACCCATTTTCTTTGAATGGACCCTTTTAACATTTCCGTGGTTCTCAGAAGTCGTCAGTTGGGTAAACTTCTATAGTGGTGAACGGGAGATGGCAGAAAAAATAATTTTTGCATTATCATTTGCTCCGATAACAAAAGAAAAAAAATCCATGATAGCGTTTCCATGACTTTCCAATTGAGGGAAAAAAATATAGAGAGAGTGATTACGTTGGTCAGAAATTTGTCGTCAGTCTCTCAGCCGTTGTATTAGAAACACTGTCGCAGCAGTGTTTAAAAAAAAAAAAAAAAAAAAAACAATTTTTTTTTTTTTTTTTCATTTACTGCTAAGGTAATATAACAATGCATAGTGTTATACATGTGTATTAAATAAAAATAAAAAAATTTAAAATATGAAGAACTTTACTAGATTTGCAATGCTGATAACTGTGGAAACGCGTCATCACAGTCTGTGAAAAGGGTCCATTTCTAAAACTCTCTATGAAACTTCAGCAAGCCATTTTATATACTTTAACACATTGATCCTATGATAGTAAACCATCCGTTCCTCACCTCGAGATCAGTGTCTGGCGTGCTTCTCTGTCCTGGCGACATTCTGCCCTCCGGCCTGCGGTTTTTCAGGCTCTTGTCTTGCTGGGGCTCCAGCACAGCAGCCTGCAGCAGCCGTGCACTTCTGGCCGAATAAACTGCATCTTGATGGCTCTCCCTGCCTCCGTGGTCTCTGTCCCCACCGTTCACCTCCCTTTCCTGCTCTAGGGAGCTGCTGTGCAGGTCTCGTTGAGGTTGGACGCCCCTGACGGCGGGGTGGTAGAACATAGGCACGCCTCTCGGGCTGAGCTCCCCGGCAGGTAGCATCCCTACAGTCCCAAGCGCCGCTTGTGACACCGGCTGCTCAGATGGGAGCACCAGAGGCGCTGCCATTTTGGTGTACGCGTGGGTCGAGATCTGCTGCTGCGGAGGGGATGAGACCACTCCTTCCTGAATCACTGATGTGTATGGAACCAGGTGAGGCTGTGAAATGGCGGACTGAGGTGGTATCAAGGAGCTGGGAACAAATCCCGGAGGCACGGCGTAGGGAACCGCAGCACCGTATGGAGAGCTAACAAACTGCAAAGAGGAGTGCGGGATCTGGGTGTAGCCGAGCGGAGGGTAGGGAACACTAGTATGCTGTAACACCGAGGAAGGAACAGTGTAGGCAGGAGAAATGTGGCTAAGAACAGGGTGCAGACTGGTGGGTGAGTAGGTGCCAGCGGGCAAAGCTACTTTATAGAGCATGCTATACTGATCCATGGGTACCCCGATGAGACCCTCAGCACCCTCCACCCCATAATGCATGCTCGGCTGGGCTCGTACCCACTCGCCACTACCACTTTGGGCTTCTCCGCTCACTCCAGAGTTTTGTGAAGACAGGCCATCCTCACCTCCTCCTCCACTCCCGATTCCGCTGCCTCCCGCTCCGCCGCTGATGCTACTGCTGCTGTTGTTGTTGGTGGAGGTGTTGTTGTTGTTAACAGGGAGGTCCCGCTTTTTGGGAGGGAGGCACTCCTGGTTGCGCTCGTGGACTGGCTTCATGGTGATTCGGGATGAGAATGGGCGCTGTTACTGAACAGAGGAAGGGACAAAGCCTGACAGCCGCGGAAATAGCACCACTGGAATCAGCTCTGAGAACCTCCCACTGGCCTCTTCCATCACCTTACCTAAATGCATAAAGAAATGATGTATAAATATAAATGACATATTTATACTAATGATGTATAGACTAGTGCTCAACATACTGACCAGGCTAATAAAACAGCTGGTTTAGAGATTGTTGCATCAGCATAAATATGGTCAATTAAAACATGTGGCCAATCTGCCAAACGTCACTTTCAAACTCTGCATATATAAATTGCTAAAATATTTTTGGTACAATTTACTGCCATATTACTTACAAGCAACGTGCAAGAGTACATGTTTTCAAATATGTATTACATAGCAATTTACTTCGCATTTCACATTTTTAACGGGCCTTTTTTCGCCAATTCGGCAATTTTTAACCAGTTTTGTGTTGTTGCAATGTCGGTAGTACATGTAAATGAACAATGCGTAATCTTTCTCCATATTACCTGCTCCCAGATCTCCTCATTTATTTGTCAGTTTGAAACAACAATAAAGATTAGAGTTGCAGCCAAGTTTGATTCCATTCAGATTATTTGGACAATATACACTAATACACACAATTTAGCAATTTATGTGCCAAACTTATAATTATGTGCCATTAATTAAACAACCATACATTTATATTATATTATAATGCAGGTGTTGTTATTGTTAACTAAAACTATTAAAAATGATTTTTGTAACAAAGCTAAAATAAAATAAAAATAGATTATAAATAAAAAAAATTTAAAAAAATGAGAATTTTGCATTGGCAACTAACTGAAAGATTTAAGTGTAAGTGAAATAAAAGGAATTAGAGATAAACAAAAACTTAACTAAAAAAAACAACTAAAACTTAGACTAAAATTAGTCAGGCTAAATTAGTCTAAAATTAAGCCAGATAACACGTTGAAAATCTGACATTGTAATATTACAAAGCCTTTGAAAAACACAATGACATGGCATTTTTTGAGGTATGACTGTGTGTCATTTATATTCTAGAGCAAAATGTGGAAGTCTCTTTAAAGTAACCTTAACCACAGACATGTTTTACTCATACATCAAAACAAACCACTTTTCTAAAAAACCCATTTGAAATTACCGAGGAAATCCACAAATGTCCCTTCCAGTTTGGCCTAAATACAACATTGAGGACACTAGAAAGCAAAATACAAGCATCACTAAACCTCATTAGTGCAGTTAAAGGGGAATTTTGTAAGCCTCTATTTACAGACAAGCGAAATCATTCAAAATGTAAGATTTATCACATTTTACAACAATTTATTTTAATTACAAATGTTGGCATCATACTCTAAAAACTGTTATTAAAACATATTACTCTAAAAACTGTTATTAAAATTTCAACGCTTATTATAATAATAATTTAACCTTATATCTCACAGAACAAACCTCATAAAAAAAAACTAAGTGCAGTAACAGCCATAATAGTTAAATGAATTAGGCCGAAAAGATAAAGCACTCAAAATACATTTCTTTCAGGCTAACTGTATCGTGCCCATGATGCTTCTGTGATTCATACACGCTAGATTCAATAAAGGGAAAGAAAGTGCATAAATAGCAGACTAGGCATTTCTGTCCATGTTCTCTTAAAGAAACAGACACCAGATCTTCTCATATACTGTGGGCCACATTCTTGCCATATCAGAAAATAACTTTTAAGCAAAAAACACCCTTTTATATTGAAAATATATCCTCTTTTTTATGTGTGCGCTGTCTAACATTTGGTATATTTCACATTAATTCAAATCTAGGCATATTATGGGTTTAGTGCAGACTTCAAGTATCTTACATAAATACACGACAGACTTTGTTTTAATATATTTAGACAAAGTAAAAGGTAATAAAATGCCCCAGAAAATCAATTCTAGGTGCAATTATTGCTCCGTAGTAAAAGTAGCTTTCTGATACTACATGCCAGGTGGATAACATGCACAGCCAGCTTTGTAAATATAGTAATCTCTCATTTTAATAGCCAATTTCATAAATCAAACAGTAGTCACTGAATCGCTTGCTAAAACGAAAAGTTTATATGATACGGAAACTTCGCCGGACTACATTGTCCTGACACTAATAAACTGAAACAACATAAAGATAAGCGGAAAAAAAAATTAAATGGCACAAATAAGATGCAATAACGTACATTTCGATGTTTTTAGTGTCAGCGATCCCTGAGCATTGACATCGCGCTCAAGTGAATCGTGGCACAAGTCAAGTAGAGACACTAGTGATGTTTTCAAGACTCAAGCGTTAGCCAGCTGCTATTAAAGCCTTTAACTTCACTAGCCAGACGTTTCACACGGGGAATATAATCATTAATTTGCATAGAACAGTTTCGTGCGTTCGCTTCATTACGTCCAGTCAAACTTTGGTAGTCAAAGCATGTTTGAAACTAAAGCAGGAGTAAATGAGAGACTGGGATTTCCACCGGACCGCCGCTAACGGGCTAATCGCTCTTCCCACATACTCAAACCGCCGCTTCTTCACCCGCACGCAAACGCCCTGCGACAAAAACACTCACCTCCGCATAGCATCGTGTAGACGACGGGCAAAAATACAGACTCTCGGTGGAGTTCGTGCAGTAAATCAATGGTGAAATATGGGCTGGTGATATCTGCCCATTCCAGAGGCCAGCAGACTGAAAACCAGCGGCGCGCGATGATGACGTCATGGAGGAGTTGATCCGCGACTCGTACATTACAGCAGAAACATTTTAGTTTTTAGAGAAACTTACTAAATGAACTCTCATATATATATTAGTGCTGTCAAATCGATTAATCATAATATTTGTGTGTGTACTGTGTATAATTATTATGTATATATAAATACACACACATGCATGTATATATTTAAGAAAAATGTGTTTTTATATATAAAATATTTATATTTATATGTAAAATAAATTATATAAATATATATACAGTATATACAGTGATATATACAGTATATACAGAATTCTTTTACTTCAATGAAAGGTTAGATTTTTGCTAATTTTTTTAATGAAATGTCAAAAGGATTAACAATGCAGATTTATTTTTTACAGCCATCTTTGATCATATTTAACAAGGGGGCAAACACTTTTTCACACCACTGTACATGCAAATATTTCTTAAATATATACATGAATTAGTGTGTATTTATGTATACATTATAATTATGCACAGTACACACACAAATATTATGTAAACATGAACTTTTATTTTGGATTAATCGATTTGACTATACACACATTATATTATATTATATATATATATATATATCATATACTACATGCATATGCATATATCATTTCAAACTCATAATTTTTAAAGATGTACTTTAGTTATTTTTTTCTTTTCTCACAATTCAGTGAGCATAGGAGTGAATCTTAAACCATTCCACTTTGTTTTCCCCTCATGTTCCGTATAATATCAATAGAGGGCAATGTTGAGCTATATGTTATGTTGGGCCTTGACAATTAAATAGCTTTACTGCCTCTAAGATAAAAATATCCTTGCTGTTCAGACTTAGAGGCTACAACCTGGTTAAAAACAACCAAACTGATAACACTAATCAAGGTTAAAGGGATAGTTCGCCTGAAAAAGAAAATTCTGTCATCATTTACTCACCCTCAAGTTGTTCCAAACCTGTATGTATATATTTTATATATTATATAATAGAATTTAATATATTATAGAATATATTTTGAAGAATGTTGGTAATCAAACAGTTGATGGTCCCCACTGACTTCCATAGTATTTTTTTCCCATATTATGGAAGTCAATGGGGCCCATCAACTGTTTTGTTACCCATATTCTTTAAAATCTAAAAAAAAAAATTCATACAGGTTTGGAATATAGACTGTAAAAAATGATGGACGACGAACCATCACTCTCTACCATTGTAGAAAAGCCAATGTCCGGCTGTGTCCGAAATCGCGTACTGTAGGTATTACATTTGAATTTGAACTTACTTTGCGACCGTTAAAAAAGTACGTTCTATATAGTATGAGTGTGTATATTATGAATGTAATCCGGATGTACTACATCCACCATGTTGCCATTATCATGTGACCTACCAGCGTTCACCTTCATTTATAAGTCCTCTCCCGTTGCCTCATGGGATAGTAAAGTGTTCATCGAATGCGCACTTCAGAATCTCGTCAGAAGTAGGTCATCCAGGGACTTTTCGCCAACTGTTTTTTGAATACTATGTGTTCGGACATACTACTCTTTTGGCGTACTGGCGTACTATATAGTAGAGAAGTATTCGATTTCGACTCCCGCAGAATCGGTTAGTTCAGTTTACTGCAGAACAACTCATTATGTCGGTGTGAAATCAACAGTTATGGAAATGTAGAAATTAAAACCGAAGCTCTAATCTCCTCCCGAAAACCCCGAAAAAAGTCTGTTGGTGCCTTGACTACTTTGCTCAGAGAAGCTGTCAATCTCAGCTGTCAATCATGACGTCATACACTCATTTTAACTAACTAAAACCAAACTTATTTAAAAAAACGAACACTTGAACTTACATCGGCGTGATAAAAACTACCTAAAATGACAAACCATCTTTGGAAAAAAAAAATTTGAAGTGTAATTTGATTGTTTAGTTTGTCTCATGTCCCATTAGATTACATGGAGAGGGCGGGGTTTATGACCTATACTGGTACCAGCCACCTGGGGGGCGATCGAGATGCTTTGGCTTCACTTTTCAAGACTTCTGCGGCACACTTGGGGGTTTGGAACAACTTGAGTAAATAAGGACAGAATCTTCATTTTTGGGTGAGCTATCGATCCTTTAAGGCAGTGGTTCTCAAACCTGTCCTGGGGACCCATCACCACTGCACATTTTGTATGTCTCCCTCATCAGACACATCCAATTCAAGTCTTGCAGTCTCTACTAATGAGATGATGAGTTGAATTAGGTGTATTAGATAAGGGAGACATGCAAAATGTGCAGTGGCGAGGGGTCCCAGGACAGGTTTGAGAACCACTGCTTTAACCCTTGTGCGTTTTTTACTTGGGAGTCACACTGGTGGTCTTAGCGGTCAAAAGTGACCGGACCCCTGAAATGTAACTTCTTATTTTTTCAGTAAAATCATTCTAATACATTTTTGTTCAATAATATATTTTCTTTTTTATTTAGCATTTTGAGAGGGTTTTGTGGTACTAATTAATATTTATGCAATAATTAAAATCCATTTTTCCCATAGAAAATAATACAATTTTAATTATTAATTAATTAATTAATTAAAAAAAAAAAATCAATGTATGCAGTATTTCAGGTTAAAATAGATTCTAGGCCTTTAAAATCCAATTTTTTGAAGGCAGATTAGCGCCATCTGTTGAGAGTATAGAAACAAAACATGTAATAACCTGGTGTAACCACTAGTTGCCTGTATAGCTCTCTATAGAGCAGCTTGTGAATTGCCTAGTTGTTTTTAGACCTAATTACATATTTTTATTAGGTGGAAGATTTAAATATATATTTAAACAATCTCAAAGACTACTTTTTGTCAAGTTTTAGATTTTTTTTGTTGTTGTTAGAAATAGTGATTTGAAGTGTTAGTTTATGCATTATGATTACAGTCAAACCTGAACATTGTGTTAGAAAGAGAACGCAGGGAAGCATTTTGTTACCTGTTTTTTGTTTCAGAATTTAATAAAAAAAATGCAATTCATTCAATCACCCTGTGGCACCACATCACGGCGGTGAGCTTTTTTCTGCATTATTACTGAATTATTGAATTGATTTCACATACTCTCAAAACTTTGCTCTGTGTTAATGACACAGTGTTTCATAGGTGTATGTGTCTCTCTCTCTCTCTCTCTCTTTCTCTCTCTCTCTCTCTCTCTGTGTGTGTGTGTGTGTGTGTGGGGGGGGGGGGGGGGGGGGGGGGGTTAATGGGTGTGTCTATTTCACAGTCTTGATGTTTTAGAGTGTCACCCCTTCACTGCTGTGAGCTTTTTCTGAATTATGACTGAATTATTGAATAGATTTCACATATTCTCAAAACTCTGTTACAGACACAGTGGTTCATAGGTGTGTGTGTGTGTGTGTGTGTGTGTGTGTGTGTGTGTGTGTGTGTGTGTGTGTGTGTGTGTCTGTGTCTGTGTGTGAGTGGATATGTCTATATCACATTCTTGATGTTTTATAGTGTCATCCCTTCACTTATTCAGTACTGTATCTGATTTGTAGATTGTGCACACAAAAATTCGTATTTTTGTCAATTTCCCATTCATTTCCTATGGTCAGTCATTTTTGACCGAAGACCATGAGTGTGCGACCACTTAGCCTGTTCGAATCATGCCCTCAATTTTTTTTGTGTTCACATTCCAAGTGTCATAAAAGTCACCAAGTTTCATACTATTCCGATGAAGCTGTGATTTTTAAAATTTCAAAACGTAAAATTCTCCGGTCAGAAATGACCGAAATTAAGGGATCAAATGTGTTAGATGATATCAGGGGTTTTCAATTTTTTAGATGCTATGGACCACCAAATATGATTATCCTCATGCAAAGGACCCAGTGCTAAAAAAAACAAAACTTTATATACATGAAACAATATTGTATATGTCCATCTACCATGTAAGATCTATTGTTTGTATCCCCCAAATTCTGTTTAATATTAAATGTCATTGTATGTTTTTGTGAAAGCTGAAAAAAACGGCCCATACTACAGCACAGTAGGTGGCGCTACTGCATTACTCAAGTGTGCAAACAGCAATGCAGAAGGAAGACCTCTTCGATTAGCCGCTGTGCTTTTGGGAAATTGAGTATTCGCTGTAATCAAACTCGTGTTGATCGTGAATTTTACCATAACTCATAACCAGGCGTTTTGAATTTTACTTAGGTCTTTAAGACGTTTAATCAATAGTGCTGTTGTAATAAGCCATCCAGTAGCTTGCCAAGCACAAAAGTGATTTGTTTATCTGTTAGCTGGTAGTGTTTAAATGAGCGTTTGAGTCATGCTGCTAGATGTGCTACAGGGAGCAGAGGCTGGAGGATTCACACTCATTCAAGGTAACAGCATTTCATGAACTAACATGAGTCTCATAAGTACCCCGTTTGTACCTTTTTACACCGCTGAGTATAGTAATTATATGTTTGTACTTGTTTTCAGATACTGTCAAATGCACCGGTCGTGGCATCCTCAAGTGTTTTATTAATGCAGCATTGAAGAGGCAAGTTCCTGTCTGCAGCTGTTTCTGTTTTATTGACTTCCATTAAGTTGTTACACTTTGCATATTGTTTGATTTGTCTTCAAACCTTTTAAAGGGGCGAGGACGTACATGTGCTGGGATTTGAGGCGAGTGAAACCGAAGTGTGTGGTGGCTTGGACAGAAGCTGTGTGCAGAAGTGAGCAAAATAAAAATATAACTTATGCATATGGTGACACCTAAAAGCACCTAACATCATAGAAATGCATGACAGATAAATTGTATTGACTGTGTAATTTAGTATGCACATCATTTAAAATCTTTGCATCTAGTGCAGTGGTTTTCAGCTGGTTTTGCTTCAGGACTGAAGATTTTACAAGTGGTGACATAACGCCACACTAAATTTGTTGTGCAAAAGTAAATAAATTACCTTAAATTGAAACTTTTTTTTAATTTATGCAAAACAAACACGTATTGTAAGTGCTTAAACAACAGCAGAAATATTATATTTTATTAATAATTGCAAAAGTATCAAGTAACCAAAGAATCTGTGCCAAAATTGTGCTATATATATATATATATATATATACCTTAACTATGCATGTTATTGTTAGTTACTTTATATTATTTGCATTTACCATTATTTTTCACTGATGTTTATTAACATAAATGTTATATGTACAAAAACAACAGCAGAAGTATTAATTTTAGCCATCTCAAGTGATTTTATTAATTTGTACCATAAATATGCACAGCCTTTGACATAAATTTATATTTTTAATTTGATAAGCCTGGTTATTTTGCTACCCTATTATTATTAATATTTATTTTAATTTTTTTTTTTAACCATATTTTGTTAACTATATAGGATATTATGTACTTATTATTATTATTATTATTATTATTATTATTATTTGTATTTACTATTGTTTTCCCCTACTGTTTATTAGCAAATTTTGTAAGTGCATAAACAACAGCAAAAGTTTTAATATTACTGATTAATATACTACCATTTGTTTACCATGCAGGACAGATATGCAGTCTATTTTGGCCACTGAAATACTTTCTCTTCTGTTTTGTGTGTTTTAAAGGCTTCATTTTCATAAGGGTTTCCCTGATCCCCTCGGCTGGATGTGCAGATCATCTTTCACCGTCGATCAGTTCACTTCTCAACACATAACTAAGCTCATCAAAGACACGCAGCATGCCAAAGTATCAGTACTTGTTGTTGACTCTCTCTCATTGGTTTTAAGACATCATGACCCTGTTGTCATCTGTCAAAGACTTCAAGAGCTCAGAAAAGGTGAAACATTTCTCATTGGCAAACTGTGTTGCCATTAATGCCTGGTACACATTGTACAATTTTGGGCTGTCCCAGATGAAAGATGACCAATCGTGGTGGTAGTCCTACGTCGTACAGTGAGAACGGCCGTTGTCACGGTCTTGCGACCAAAGATAGCCTGCGATAGTCAGAAATTTAGCATGATCATCTCACAGTATGTTTGCTTATACGTCTTCTAACTAGCCAATAAAAATGCAACATGAAATGGCGTATTGATCAATGCGACATGGTGCTAAAACTTAAAACTTCTTACCTTAAAGGCCCCCTGAAATCAAAATGTAAGGTTTTTTTTTTTTAAGCTTTTAGTATGAGTATGTTAGCCTTAAGGTTATGAATAAGCTAGTGTGCTCCAAAACAATGACAAAATTCGTATTTAGGAGATATAAGCATTCAAAACTTAGTCTCTCACTTCCGCTAAAATGAATCACGGATTTTTATGACATCACCACGGATTCAGCTTCTCATCACATCTTCTGTCCAATCAAATGCTCTCTAGAATCTGAAGCGTCCCGCCCCCTAAATAGACGCTGATTCTGAAACTGCAGCTGAAATCGGTCAATCGGTTCACACATTTACTATTTTCTACATGGGGAATGGCACATAGTGCACTATATAGGGGATAGGGAACGATTCAGACAGTGTAAATATGCTTTCAGTTGAGGTGAATGACATCTGGATTGATGTTAGTTTCACGCGCGCCGCCGCAGCGCACACACACAGTCTGCTCCGGTCCAGAGACACGAGAGCACAGAGCGGATCATATGTGCGAGTCGGTGCGGACCAGAAAACGGATTGGACCCATCTGAATTCTGCACAGAATGCTGCATTTCAAAGCGATATGGAGGAGATTATGAGGAGAAACAGTTAGAGATTAGGAGAAAACTGTGATGTATATGTATATGTGAATGTGATATAAACGAAATGCTATTGGCTGTTTTAAAAAAGAGGAGGAGCTGCTTGATATATCCTGCCCTGTCTTCCTGTTTCAGGGGAAATTACGTCAACACATTGAATAATGCTGTGCGTTTCAAGGCACTTCAGTGGGCCTTTAAGCTCCATTTACAAGTTTGGCATGCCAAGTTGGCCTCTTTTCCCTAGCCATGACTCCATCCATATTCTCCTCTTTTGCTTCCTCCTCTTTTTTTCAGCGCACATAAAAACCACAGTTGCCAAAGTGCGATTCATCTTGCTCTATTTACCACTAGCGCATACTGATGATGTTTTATTCTTCTATACTTGCGTCGTAGCCTACGATTCAGTAGGTGTCATAATCGCACAGTCTACATACATGTCGTACTCGAGTTTATTAGATCTATGTCGTACAGTGTGATTTGTAGTGATCTTATAGGATTGCAGAAATCGCACAGTCTGTAGCAGGCATGAAGTGTTGACAAATTCAAGACTTAGGAAATAATGCTCTTATTTGTTTTTCCCACTGACCACTAGGAGGAGATATTAAAACTATTATCGGTCTCCTGCATACAGACTTACATCTGCAAGGTGTTGTAGGTATTGTAAGCCACTTAGCCAGTACTGTTATCTCTGTGGCACCTGCAAACAATGAACATCATGCTGTGGCTACGACCACACGGCGCACAAAGTCAGGCAAAGTTATGCAAGAGGTAAGACATGAGTTTTTACTCTGAATAAACATGAGTCTAAACTAAAATCATTAGTGTGTAATCAATTTATAGGAAGGATATTTCAGTGTGTCCGAGGATGCGACCCTTTCTGTACAGGCCAAAGCCTGGTACACTGGGCTTGTACAGAAAGAGCCAGATGTAGCGGAGGTGAGCAAAGCCGCTTTGATTCTCAATGACTTTAGATGGAGGTTTTTTGTTGTAACTGTTTGTCTTCCATTGTAATCTGAGCAGGCTGATCCAGCATCAAACTTGACCTTCAATCTACGCCTGTCTGAGGAGGAGAGAAAAGCCAAGGAGAAAGTGGCACTGCCATTTGTATTTAGCCAAGAGAAGTAAGAGACCTCTATTGATGAAAACAGTGTTATCTTATGCTGCTGCCTTGTGCTGTCTGACGTAAATACGAGTTTCCTAGTTAAAAATGGGACATGAACACCCTCTCAAGTCATATTTACCACTGGGAAGCGCATTCTGATACCCAAGTTCGTTCCCAAGATAAGCAAGCCATAAACTTAAACTTTAAACATTGCGGAGGGGAGAACGATTGCTGCTGGGAGTGCTATTCTTTATTAGTTTCTTCCACAACAGCTACACCGCCTTGTCTTGATGTTAAATTACTGCATATTTACATACACTCACCTAAAGGATTATTAGGAACACCTGTTCAATTTCTCATTAATGCAATTATCTAATCAACCAATCACATGGCAGTTGCTTCAATGCATTTAGGGGTGTGGTCCTGGTCAAGACAATCTCCTGAACTCCAAACTGAATGTCAGAATGGGAAAGAAAGGTGATTTAAGCAATTTTGAGCGTGGCATGGTTGTTGGTGCCAGACGGGCCGGTCTGAGTATTTCACAGATTTTCTGAGTATCTGCTCAGTTACTGGGATTTTCACGCACAACCATTTCTAGAGTTTACAAAGAATGGTGTGAAAAGGGAAAAACATCCAGTATGCGGCAGTCCTGTGGGCGAAAATGCCTTGTTGATGCTAGAGGTCAGAGGAGAATGGGCCGACTGATTCAAGCTGATAGAAGAGCAACTTTGACTGAAATAACCACTCGTTACAACCGAGGTATGCAGCAAAGCATTTGTGAAGCCACAACACGCACAACCTTGAGGCGGATGGGCTACAACAGCAGAAGACCCCACCGGGTACCACTCATCTCCACTACAAATAGGAAAAAGAGGCTACAATTTGCACGAGCTCACCAAAATTGGACAGTTGAAGACTGGAAAAATGTTGCCTGGTCTGATGAGTCTCGATTTCTGTTGAGACATTCAGATGGTAGAGTCAGAATTTGGCGTAAGCAGAATGAGAACATGGATCCATCATGCCTTGTTACCACTGTGCAGGCTGGTGGTGGTGGTGTAATGGTGTGGGGGATGTTTTCTTGGCACACTTTAGGCCCCTTAGTGCCAATTGGGCATCGTTTAAATGCCACGGCCTACCTGAGCATTGTTTCTGACCATGTCCATCCCTTTATGACCACCATGTACCCATCCTCTGATGGCTACTTCCAGCAGGATAATGCACCATGTCACAAAGCTCGAATCATTTCAAGTTGGTTTCTTGAACATGACAATGAGTTCACTGTACTAAAATGGCCCCCACAGTCACCAGATCTCAACCCAATAGAGCATCTTTGGGATGTGGTGGAACGGGAGCTTCGTGCCCTGGATGTGCATCCCACAAATCTCCATCAACTGCAAGATGCTATCCTATCAATATGGGCCAACATTTCTAAAGAATGCTTTCAGCACCTTGTTGAATCAATGCCACGTAGAATTAAGGCAGTTCTGAAGGCGAAAGGGGGTCAAACACAGTATTAGTATGGTGTTCCTAATAATCCTTTAGGTGAGTGTATATGAATAATAATTTGAAGCATATTGTATGTTTTATACACAGCAAAAATAGCCTGCATTTGACCATAATTCCATAATCGCCAGCAAGCTCACCATCTAGATAGATAGAGCGGTGAATGTTTAATTGGTTGTCAATGAATGGGATGCTAAATATAATTTTGGCTTTAATAAGAATGATATTTACAATAATAATGATTTCTATTCTTTCCAACAACAAAGCACTTGAATGCGACAAGCTCTCAAACACGACTTCAGAAGTGGGAAATAGGAAATTTCCGATAGCACGTGAAGGTAGCATTAGTAAAATAAAAGTCCATTTAAGGCAAGTCATTTCACTCGGCAGCCATCTTTTAAACGCTGTGTTATCATGCCAGGCCAGTAGGTGGCAATGTCTCTTTGTAAAGAAACACTAAGTGCCTATAGACTGAACATGTAATACACATGCGTATGACGTCACCGTTTTCACAAATGTGCGTTTTTTTTTAGTTTACATGGAGACGATAATGGTATTGTTTCAAAAATGTACACTTTGCAACCCGTTTTGAAAAGTTTGCTTTTTCAGGCCCCCAACATCCCGCTGTTGTGAAAATAAACGGCCAAAATGCATAAAGTTTCCCCGTTTTAGCTGAAAACAGGGCCGTGTAAACGGCCCCTCAGTCATGCAAGTACAGCTCCTATCTCTTTGAATGGGGAAACCTCAAGTTCGCCAAAGCTGTTCACCCAGCTTATGATTAAATTTCATATTTGAATTCACTAGTGAAATCTGACAACAACTGTCTCATAAACTTTAGCAACCAGAGCTTCTAAAGGCAGCTGTAGTGACACGATGACTTTATTGGTAAAAGATTGGCTCTTTTATGTAGAAGGCGGGACTTATTCCGCCATATTGCGCATTACACTTTCTCCCATTCATAGTAATATGAATGCACCGTCTTTCTATTCTTTGGTATAATTTATATACAATTAATGTATTTATTAATATTTTGTATTCTTTTTATGTTAGGAGTTAGTCATTTTTTTATGTGCTTTTGTCATTTTAATTTTTTTTGTTTCTATTTAGCTTTAATTAAAATATATTTCAGTTTTAGTAATTTTACTATAATTTGTATTAGTTTTATAATTTAATTAATTGCCAAGGCAACATTTTCTAATAAGTTTTTTTTTAAAGGTTCAGTGTGTAATATTTATGGGGATCTATTGACAGAAATGCAATATAATTTTCAGTGGTGTATAAAGACCTTACATAATGTACCGTTATGTTTTTATTACCTTAGAATGAGCCATTTCTATCTACATACACCGCGGGTCCCCTTACAGTGAAGTCGCCATTTTGCGCCGTCTTGTTTCTACAGTAGCCTTAAACAGACAAACTTCTCTACAGAGCGCTAGTCACTCTGCTCCCTCCAGCGACGTCATTTTTGTCTACGGTGTCGGCCACCGTAGCTTCTCTATGTGCTCCGAAAGGGAGGGGGGGATGCAATTCACAACCTCACCGCTAGATGCCGCTAAAAATCACACACTGCACCTTTAAGTTTTTGATCTAGTATTTATATTTTGCTTTATTTCAATGAACAAATACTATTTTTCATAGTTTTAGTTAACAATAATAATAATACTCTTATTATATTAATAGTCTGTAAAAAATTCAGCTTGTTTTAACAAATCCGGGTTACACTTTATTTTAAGGTGTCCTTGTTACAGTGTAAAATATGTAACAAGGACACTGTAAAATAAAGTGTCACCAAGATATTTTAAAAATATCACGAAGTTATTTTAAAAATAATACTTTTGATGTCAGAGGTTCAGTCTTTCATGCTGCAATCTGTTTTTTCCCCCAGAAAATCAGCTCTTCTGAGGCCGACTCCTGGCTCAGGACGGATCATGTACGAGCCTGATGCCAATGATGACTTTGACGAGGAGGATCCAGATGATGATCTTGATGTGTGAATGAAGACAGTCCACATCATGACCTAAATCTGGGAATGTCATATCCATCTTTATAAATTATTTATTTATGATACTTACTTTTATTATTAATCAAATAGTCCAAGGCAGTCTGTTGTCAGCTATTATAAGACCAGGTTTGAGGATGTTATTTTGACATATAAATTGATGAGCAAGTGTTAGTAATGTTATGCAGTTTTTGTATTGGTGGATAAAAAAAGCACTTATCTGATTTGAAAATATTTTAAGCATAATTGCCTGATTATGATTATTATTGACTAAGCTCATTTTATTTAATTCTGTTTTTTATACATGTTGACATGGAGGGGCATGTTGGTTGAGATCTTGAACAAAGCTCATGGGATGATCCCCAAACTTTGTCATGCTCCAAACAAAATAAAGTACAATAAATTATCAATAAAATTATATTGAAAGTCAAACATACATACAAATTGTACACATTTTATTTCAGGTTTTCACTGACTTAAAGGGATAGTTCACCCAAAAAATGTAAATTCTGTCATCATTTAGTCATGTTCAAGTTGTTCCAAACCTGTATAAAGGAAGATATTTTGAAGAATGTTTGTAACCTAGCAAACAAAGGTTACAAACATTCTTCAAAATATCTTCCTTTGTGTTCCGCAGAGCAAAGAAATGTATACAGGTTTGGAACAACTTGAACATGACTAAATGATGACAGAATTTTCATTTTTGGGTGAACTATCCCTTTAAGCTTTGTTGACCAGCGCTATTAACATTTCTATTTGTTGTTTATTCTTACCGTGCTGTCACATTTAATGTTATTCAGCAAATGTTTTGAGGACAAAATTGTCATTATAATGTTTTTAAAATGGTCATTTCAATATGATTGGGAATTTCGTGCAAGGGCAAAAAAAGTTACCCACTCATTTTCCAAATGGGTCATGCAAAATCACTGCACTGACTAACAGAAAGCTGCTTGTTTTGAAAGTGATTTCTGTATGAGCTGTGCTTCATACATTGTTACACTGACAACAGACATTGGGCCTTTTTTGACTGTGAAATATGAGTGAGTAACATACTGATAACTACTGGCATAACAAACATGCTTAAAGTCAACATGAAATGGCTTCTCGAACAAGAAAAGATATAGGGCGGAGCTTGATATTGTCGTGGTGAATTGATTGGATGGTTGGATTATCGTGGTTTGCTATTGGTCGATCTCATGAGTGACAGGTTGCACCGCCCTCCCGCCAGTAAACGCATCATCAGAGAAGAGATGTCACTGCAAGAGTGAGGGGAAGTTATTTTGATTAAAGATTATGAGGCACATGAATAAAAAAAAAAAAAAGATGTGCACAGATAAATCATTTATACTCCAATATTCCATAAATTGAAAAATTACATTTTGATTTCATGGTGACTTTAAAAGGCTACTGAATTAATATTTTGGTGAGCGAATTCAAAAGATTCGAGTCATTGGGATTAATTGAAATCTCATCACTATGCCAAACCTTTTGTTTGTTCTTTTTAATAATTTAATATCACATAAAATAAGGACATGTTTTTTTTTTTTTTTTTTTTACTTCATCACTGTCATAAGTAAAAGAAATTTAATGACAAGAAAATTGTGGAAGATTCCTACGGTTTGAATTGGGAACTCAAAAGTCTTTTTGAAAACCAGCGTGGCCATGTGAGCACAAACGTAACGCTAAAGTCGGCATGAAACGGCTTCTCAGCAAGGAAAAATGTAGGGCGGGGCTTGGTATTGTCATGGTGAATTGATTGGATGGTTGGATTGTAGTGTTTTGCTATTGGTCGATCTCATGTGAGTGACAGGTTGTCCCGCCCTCGCGCCCTTAAACATGTCAACAGAGAAGAAATGTGCTGCAAGAGGGAGAAGTTATTTTGATTAAAGATTACAAGGCACATGAATAAAAATAAAAAAAAAATATGTGCACGGATAACTCATTAATAAAAAATAATTTTACATTTTGATTTCATGGTGACTCTAAAAGGCTACTGAATTAATCTTTTGGTGAGCGAATTCAAAATATTAGAGTCATTGGGATTAATCGAAATCTCATCATTGTGCCAAACCTTTTGTTCTTTTTAATAATTGAATATCACAAAAATATATATATTTTTTTACTTCACCACTGTTATCAGTAAAATTAATGAAATGACAAGAAAATTGTGGAAACTTCCTACGGTTTGAATTAAGAACTCAAAAGTCTTTTTTGAAAACCACCGCGGCCACGTGAGCACAAACTTTATGTCTCTTCGCGGAAGTGACGTCAGGGAAGCGATGGCGGCCCGTGTTGCTCTACAGTATTGGCTTTAAACTGTTCTCGGCGCTGGGAAATTGTACGCGTTTTCTTTTCGCTTTCTCAAAGATTATCTAAAAGAGATTGGTTTTAATGTTGCAGCAGATGGACAGTCGCACTTCCCTTGGCTTTTGGCAGAACGGAGACATTTGTTCGACACTCCAGTTTGTTTCACCATCTTAGCCAACGAGCATTTGAAGAGCCGGACAGAGAAACTACCTCTCTAAGGATAAAGACATTCACCAAGTGATATTTTACACACGCACTTTTTTGTACACGCTGCACTTTAGCACCCTTCATACGTTTATTTGAATCATATCAAGGCGCGCGAGGTGCGTCGGGACGCTCCAGTGTGAAGTTGTGAATGGTTGGCAGGATCTTATTTCCACAGGTGTGTTGTATTGCTCTTGTTAGCGGTGTAAATCACACCTCACGGACTCTGGTGTTATGGTTGACATGCTAAAGACCCGCCAATGTCTGATCGGTGTGCGCACTTTCCTTGGCGTGACATCCAGGCTATGGAGCTTCTTTTTATACATCCTCAGGAAGCACATACGAACGGTGAGTGGGCAAAAGAGTGTCATTTTCGTGTTTGAGCAACTTTTGTTTCATGACATGACACTGAACTTTCATGCAGGCCATGCAGGCGTCTGAAGGGAAAGCAAACACCTGTCTGGGTTATCAAACCCACTCATATTTTGATAACATGCTAGGTTTAGTTAGTTCATTCTCAATCTTCTACAGGCAGTGGCTTTTTATATCATCTTTATTCTGTGCAAGTGGCCTGTGATTTATTAGAGAGACATATGTCCATTAAGACAGTTTATTTAGTTGGTAACAGCACAACTTGTGAAGAACAACGATTTGCTGGTTATAAAGAGTAACACATTAAACTGATTCCATTAAACACACTTGACATTTACAATCTAATGACAGCAGGGTTGTCAACTTCTAAAATTTGTAAATGTGACACTTTACTGTGGGCCTAAAGCGTTAATAAACAGCAGAGCATGTACCATTAGTGTAAAATAAGACATGACACCAAAATTAGTTATTTTTCTTTAATATTATATTATGTTATATGACATTTTACTCTGTGCCTAAAGCATTAATGATCAGTGGAGATAAAATATGTAAAATATGACTTGGCACCAAATTTAGTCATTTTTATTTTAAATAACTTTAATTATTTGCAACCAGTGTTGTTTTTACTAAAACTATTAACAATTATTTTTGTTAATTGAAATCAAGCTTAAATATAAATATTTGATGAAAAACTCAAATAACTGATACAAATTAAATAAGTTTAAGATGAAGTTCTAAAACTAAATATATATGTATGTGTGATGAGATATATATAATTTGATATTTTACTGTAAGCCTAAAGGCAGTAATGATCAGGGTAAGATAGATAAGTTTAAATTGTCTTGGCACCAAAACATTTTTTTAAATAATATTTATAAAAATAGAGGATTTATATTTTATTAATTAATTTATAACATAATAATAATAATATGTTAATATCCAATAGGTCATTGTTTTTAAGAATTAGCTGATAAATGAGTCACATGCTTTAGCTCAGAGTATGTAAACACTTTGGCTCAGAAAACCGGCTGTAATCCCTCTGTGCACAACAGGCTTTGGCAAGCCAGTTGTATAATAATCTTTAAGATGATCATTAAGATGCAATTATAAAAGTATTACTCGTCTGGGACTCTGATATGGGTGCCGGAGTAGCAGACACTTCTCTAAACATGCTTTACAGTCATGCAAGCATCGGGTCGGTTCAGCTTGACCCGACGTTATGAATGAGTCCTTATTGAGGCCTAATGCGAGTTGGGAATAAACAGCCCCCATTTCAAAGTCACCCTGGCAGTTTCGCTCGGCTGTGCTCTCCGAAGTTCCGCTGACACTTTTAGACAGCTGGGAGAGCTAAAGATAGCTCAGAAGAGAGGGATTTGGAGAAAGAGAGGAAGAGTATACACATTGTGGTGAGCGATGGACCGAAGCAGAGGGTCTCGGACCTCTTAAAGAGAAAGTGATCTGAGTTTGAGCTCAGTTCAATTCCAGAAGGTAGTGTACTTGAGTAAGCTGCTAATTGACCAATTGTGAAATAAGGCAAGTCCAGGACACCTCATAAGTTCGTTTTGATTCATTTAGGGTTCTCACGGTCATGGAAACGTAAAAATAATACGTTTATTTTATATAGCGCCTTTCTACAAACTCAAGGTCCAATAAACATGACAGCAGCAGGCGTAAAGACAGGCATAAGTGTACACTGAGTGTAGATAAATATAACAGAGATACATAACACAGACATAACACAACAGGATAACCTGTAACTGGAAACCCTGGAATTAGCAGCTAAATTGTCAATTTCTGGGCCTAGAAATGTTTTTAATAGCATATTAGGCATAAAGGTTTCTATAGTAAATATTAATGATCAGCTGATATTGATTATGATTTATATTTCATGAATCATGAATATTATTTATTTCTTTATCTATAGATATTTATTTTATTATTATTTTTAAATAATTTTTATTTTAGTTTGAGGCCAATCTTGAATCTGGAGAGCAAAAGTGCCCTAATACCAATGTTTAATAGTCCTTTTTAATTAAATATTACTTTTTAAAATATAATACATATAAACAAATAAATATATTTTAACTAGGAATATTAATAACACAAATTAAGTACATGACATTAACAGTCATAAATTTAAAGTTCAGCAAAAAAATATTTTGAAAAAAAAAAACAGATAGATATGAACACTAGCTGGAATGGTCCTGTATTTTTTAAACTTAATGTACATTTTTTTTTTTTTTTTTTTATTTAATTTTTCTAAGTATTTTTTTCATTTATATTCTGGATCATCTAAAGTTCCACCTGCTTCACTAGTTATAGATAAGCTTTTTTATTGTGCTTTCATGTGATGTGTAAATGTTCTTTTTTCACTTGTCATCAGAGTCTAGTGAGTTCTGAAAAGTTATGAATTAATAAAATGTAATGTTTCATTAAAACCATTATATCATGCTAAATGAACTGTAAAAGCTGTGCACACAGTGTCTGCTGCTGCGTTGTACATTTCATGCCCTGTGCTGTACTGAACTGAGGTGGCTGTTTCCTGTTTTGTCTTCTTCCTGTTCTAGATAATCCAGTATCAAACAGTGCGATATGACATTTTACCATTGTCACCCATTTCCAGAAACCGACTCAGTGAGTATATCTTTTCTTCTCCTCAAGTTAGAAGTTATTGTTATGACAACAGAAAGTGAGATTTAACATGCCTGATCTGAGTGTTAACTGCCATTGAGACAGCTGAACTTGCAGTCTTTTCATATGCTGATTTCCGTTGACCTAACCTGTCAGTTTGTGTTTGTATTCATGCTCAGACACCGTGAAGCGAAAGATCCTAGTTTTAGATCTTGACGAGACATTGATCCATTCGCATCATGATGGAGTCCTGAGACCTACAGTACGGCCTGGTACGCCACCAGACTTCATCCTCAAAGTAAGATGAAATATTTTTGTTACAGAGTACATTACATTTGCACTATAAAATGCACATGTATAGACAGAGGTTCCCACGCTCATTGAAAACCTAGAAATATCAGTGATTGTGATTACAGGCCAGGGAAATTCATGGAAATTTCTTTTTACATTTTAAGTTTTTTCTAGTTATGCTTGGCTCTAAAATAGTTCATCAGCTAGCAGCTGCTTATAAAATAAAAATTATAAATACTATAATGGTAAATATTAAGATATGACATTACATATTTAACTATAATAATAATAATAATCATCATCACCATTTTTATATTAAAATTATAAAAAATAAAATAATTACAATAATTATTACAATGAGAAACTATATTAAATATTATATTATAATTTGTAATAATAATAATATCAGGACTGTTCGTTAAATTTCGTAAAATAACAGATGTTGAAAGTTTTATTGCACAGGCCACACAATTATAGCACAAGTATAAAACGCCTGTTACCATTTCTGAAAACAACCATAAATAATGCAGTTCATCATGCATGCTATATATGTATGCTAATTATGTTATCAATCACATCAATAACCAATCATTTAGGGGTGGGTGATGTGACCAAAATATTTATTTTATTAAATATACGGTAGCACTTTACAATAAGGTTTCATTTGTTGACATTAGTTTTATTATTTTATTAATTAACATGAACTAACAATGAGCAATACATTTGTTACTGTAATCTTTAATGTTAGTTAATAAAAATCCAGCTGTTCATTGTTTGTTCATATTAGTTCACATTGCCTTGACTAATGTTAACAAATACAACTTTTGATTTTAATATAAATATTATGTATGTATTAGTAAATGTTGAAATTAACATTATCAAAGATTAATACATGCTGTGGAAGTGCAGTTCATTATTAGTTCCTGTTAACTAATGAAATAAATAAATAAATAAATATATATATATATATATATATATATACAAACCCGATTCCAAAAAAGTTGGGACACAAATTGTGAATAAAAAAGGAATGCAATAATTTACAAATCTCATAAACTTATATTTTATTCACAATAGAATATAGATAACATATCAAATGTTGAAAGTGAGACATTTTGAAATGTCATGCCAAATATTGGCTCATTTTGGATTTCATGAGAGCTACACATTCCAAAAAAGTTGGGACAGGTAGCAATAAGAGACCGGAAAAGTTAAATGTACATATAAGGAACAGCTGGAGGACCAATTTGCAACTTATTAGGTCAATTGGCAACATGATTGGGTATAAAAAGAGCCTCTCAGAGTGGCAGTGTCTCTCAGAAGTCAAGATGGGCAGAGGATCACCAATTCCCCCAATGCTGCGGTGAAAAATAGTGGAGCAATATCAGAAAGGAGTTTCTCAGAGAAAAATTGTTTGAAAGAGTTTGAAGTTATCATCATCTACAGTGCATAATATCATCCAAAGATTCAGAGAATCTGGAACAATCTCTGTGCGTAAGGGTCAAGGCCGGAAAACCATACTGGATGCCCGTGATCTTCGGGCCCTTAGACGGCACTGCATCACATACAGGAATGCTACTGTAATGGAAATCACAACATGGGCTCAGGAATACTTCCAGAAAACATTGTCGGTGAACACAATCCACCGTGCCATTCGCCGTTGCCGGCTAAAACTCTATAGTTCAAAAAAGAAACCATATCTAAACATGATCCAGAAGCGCAGGCGTTTTCTCTGGGCCAAGGCTCATTTAAAATGGACTGTGGCAAAGTGGAAAACTGTTCTGTGGTCAGACGAATCAAAATTTGAAGTTCTTTTTGGAAAACTGGGACACCATGTCATCCGGACTAAAGAGGACAAGGACAACCCAAGTTGTTATCAGCGCTCAGTTCAGAAGCCTGCATCTCTGATGGTATGGGGTTGCATGAGTACGTGTGGCATGGGCAGCTTACACATCTGGAAAGGCACCATCAATGCTGAAAGGTATATCCAAGTTCTAGAACAACATATGCTCCCATCCAGACGTCGTCTCTTTCAGGGAAGACCTTGCATTTTCCAACATGACAATGCCAGACCACATACTGCATCAATTACAACATCATGGCTGCCTAGAAGAAGGATCCGGGTACTGAAATGGCCAGCCTGCAGTCCAGATCTTTCACCCATAGAAAACATTTGGCGCATCATAAAGAGGAAGATGCGACAAAGAAGACCTAAGACAGTTGAGCAACTAGAAGCCTGTATTAGACAAGAATGGGACAACATTCCTATTCCTAAACTTGAGCAACTTGTCTCCTCAGTCCCCAGACGTTTGCAGACTGTTATAAAAAAAAGAGGGGATGCCACACAGTGGTAAACATGGCCTTGTCCCAACTTTTTTGAGATGTGTTGATGCCATGAAATTTAAAATCAACTTATTTTTCCCTTAAAATGATACATTTTCTCAGTTTAAACATTTGATATGTCATCTATGTTGTATTCTGAATAAAATATTGAAATTTGAAACTTCCACATCATTACATTGTTTTTATTCACAATTTGTACAGTGTCCCAACTTTTTTGGAATCGGGTTTTTATATATATATATATAATATAATATAATATAATACAATATAATATATTTTATTTATTTATTTATTTTGAAAAAAATTGGTCGCATCGCCCACCCCTAAACGACTGGTTATTGATGTGATTGATAACATAATGTATATATTATCATTTATTTATTCATTCATGCATACACATAGATATACATTTTATATATATATATATATATATATACACACACACAATGCATATATATTGCACTGTTATACTTTTAATATATTAGATTTAGATATTTTATGTAAATATCTTTTATTAATCTGTATAGTAGCTTTATTCTGTAAAGTAAAAAAAATACATGAAACACATTTTTAACATAACATCCGCAAGATAAGTATCCACATCCTTCCAAAACAATATTTAAATCTTCCAGAACGTGCTTGACATAAAAACAAAACCTAGATTTGAAGTTTGACAATATGATCTGACATTGTTCTGCCAAACTACTTCTCACTACTACTTTCTGTTGGTTTAGAGCAGGGGTATTCATTTAAAGTTCCAAGAGGTCTGGTTTCTATATTTCCTTTTGAGCGGAGGTCCGGACAATACTTTTTTGGAACAGTACATTTCCATCGGGGCAGCCGTAGTACTTTTTAAAAGAAAAAATCTGAAAACACTCAAAATATTCATCAAAGATGGGAATCTTGGGCCCCGACAGCCAAAGCAGTGATGTCTAAGAATTTTTACCAATATTTACCAAAAAAAGTAAATATTTCTCCCAACTGGATATGAATATAAAAAGGTAAGATCAGATGTTTTATCAGGCTGTTATTTATTTATTTATTTTTACATTTTAAACACCTACATGTATGGCACATAGAAGTCCATGGGACTGAGAAAACAGGGGGTGCAGGGTTTACCGCTTAAGTATGGACAACAAAATATAAAAAAGGTATTTTTATATTTTGTCCAAGTAATAAACTACTAAAACAAACAATCTAATAATGAGAAAACTCAACATGAGCACAAAACAGTTAACTATCAATTTAAGTTTTTTGTCTTCCCTTGCATCTCTAAATCATTTTTTAATAGTTTATTATGAAGTGCTTTTAGTAATGCTAAATGTAAGAGGGAAAAAAAACAATGTCTGAAGGTGCCACACATACAACTTGTCACAAACCTGCTTTAGTTAAACGGTTGGATTCATCTGTATGACAGATAAAAGACAGATAAAAATAATTGTATTTACTGCATTTTCGTTTTCTACAGCGTTTTAGCAAAAGTATCTATTTTGCTGCTCACCATGTTCCTGCTACTGCTGTTAAAATAACCACGTCATCTGCTGCTCTTAATGTGGCGCTGTAGCGTTTTTAGCAGGAGAGAGAACGCGCACGGAACGGAAAGGGCTTGAATGAAGTGTGTTTGGCTCTAGATAAAAATATTAGAGAATGTAGCGCTGAAAGATCATTACCATAAACGACTACAGTGGGGTTGTGGGGTGTTCCGCTCTGTTGTTTTTCACGCTGCTCACTTTAATCTATAGAAACTGTAAAATGCCGCAATTATGTCCCGTGCTCCAGATGGAACTAAGTTGGGGTCTGGAACTGGACCGCCATTTGAATACCACTGGTTTAGAGGATTAGAGAATTAGAGGATTTTCTCCAAACATCCCCCTATCGTTTGTCACCCCCCTATCACCCCCATAATTTGTTCTGTGCTGTTTCTCATTCATGCATGTTTCACCACTCTGATGTGTCAATAAACTTTAAGCAGTAGCTACTTCGTTGCACTAATGTATTTACATAACGTGATATCCATGAAAAGCCATGAAAGCTGTAGGGCATACGAGTAGGGAAAAAAAGTTTGTACACAACAAACCCTCACATCATACATACAAACAAACGGGTCTGTCTTACATGCATGCAAAACTGTCACACGCGTGCTACTGTGGTAAATTTATTCATTGCACAGACCAATTTTTCGTAGCAAGTGCGACATGTTGCACTGTACAGCCCTGATTATTATTATTATTTTAAATCCTTATCGATTAATCATGAATCACTGTTATTTCATTCTTAGTTGAAAACTCCAAATGTCTCATTTAATTTTCTCATGTAAACTGTCATTTATTTCAGGTGGTAATAGACAAACACCCGGTCAGATTCTTTGTACATAAAAGGCCGCATGTCGACTTCTTCTTAGAGGTGGTCAGTCAGTGGTATGAGTTAGTAGTATTCACTGCTAGTATGGAGATCTATGGCTCTGCAGTAGCTGATAAGCTGGATAACAACAAGGGAATCCTGAAAAGAAGATACTACAGACAGGTAACCACTGAAACTCTTTACATTTCATTGCTCTTAAACCTTTCCTATGAGAAATATGGAAAAGGCAGAAATCAGTCAAGGATATATTTCAACAAAACTTTCCGTTTCTTTATCTTGTGCAGCACTGTACACTGGATTCAGGTAGTTATATTAAAGACCTCTCCGTTGTACATGATGACTTATCAAGTGTAGTCATTCTTGACAACTCGCCTGGGGCATATCGCAGTCATCCAGGTAAGACTGTAACGTGATTTCAACAACTCGCTGTAGTTTGCACTGCTTCCTTTGCAGGATTAACTTGTGTATGAGAGGTTGCCCAGCTGGTCTCTCTGCATGATATCTGTGGTTGTGTACTTTAGGCCATTTTAGCCTCACCATGTTTAGCATGTTCAGGATCACAGTAATGTATGACATACATAAAAATAGGATTTAATATATCATATTATATACTCGTATACAGAATACTTTTAGAATCCAAACAATTTCTGATGAACTCTGATGAAAAATATTTTTACTCTGAAATGCATCACATCATGGAAATAAATTATAAAGTTGACTTTTGAGGTTGAAATTGATCATACATGCATATAATGAACACCTGAACTTTAGGATGCAAGTAGAAAATGACCAAATAGAAAAACAGCAGGCAGTCAATACCAATTTAATCATCACTTCAGGATAACAATTTAGAAAGAACTGATCAATAAATGAATTGCTTGGTCTTGAATAATACACATTTTACAGTTCTGTAATGTTTTTTTTTTTGTCACATTAGAGAAATTTCACTGACAAAAAAAGCTCTGTCTATTTTCATTGTAAATAGTGTAGCGATGTATGAAGTCACTTTCTAACCAAGCAGATTTCTGTTGGTCAGTGCAGCAAATCCATGTGACCAACTTGAACATGTTGTGAAATCTGTGTGGGGAAATCTTTCATCTCCCAAAAATTTGCAAAGCAACAATAAATGGAACCACACATTTAGTCACACATGTATAGATTTAGATTAAAATGTAAGTTTGCCGATTTTCAACCCGCTTTGTATTGGTACAATGTCTTTAGTGTATATATAAATGAATAATGTTTACTTTTTTCTCTGTGTTACCTGGACTGAGAAATTCCAGTTTATTTGTCCGCAAAAGCTCCAGGGCTTTCGTGAAAACTACAGATTGTAATTACACATTTTTGTGTCCCCGTCCACGAACAGTCGGATTGACAGAGGGTTATTAACAAAACCGTTATATTAAGGGGAGGTTTATCTCTGAAAATTGTATCGCACTTTATCTACTCTTTAAACAGCAAGCATTACGGTAAAAATACTATGACAACAGCCTAAATGACGGCATTTTGTTTTGGGAGGTTTGGCAGAAGGTGCTTCCCGTTTCTGTTATTCCAAATGAACTGACGGAGCGGCAGTTTCTTTCACGTTTTCCCCTCTGTTTCATCTAAAACGTTGTGTTCATAGTCATTCTGTTTTTAAATGAATTAAATTTTAAATAGTTTTTTAGATTTTCCGTCGCAGTGTTTTCTCCATATTTACTATTCTTTGCCGCCTTTAGCCACTGCCTACAACACTCTGGATCCTTCACTGGAGACCAAAAATAACTCAACACTGTTGTGACTAAAAGTTTGCTAAGTAGTATTTCCTACTCAAGCAGTACTTGACTCTGTTCAAGGCTGTCCATTGGCAGACTGTGAGTGGCCTTGGATGGCAACATGCCCAGTGCATTATAGGTTATGAAGACAACAGCCTTTTTTCTGTTCTCTAGTCAGGAAGCACCGGTTTCAGAAATTTTCACCTTTCTACCACATAGGCAGCTAAGTTTTATTGAAAGCCCATTTAATTGCCACTTTAATAAAAGTAGTCAACTGAGAAAACGTTGTTTTCCTGCAGAACGTGTTTGGATTGAATGTGTAATTGTTTTCTACTCTGTTTCTGACCCATAGATAATGCAATACCTATAAAGTCATGGTTTAGTGACCCCAGTGACACAGCACTTCTTAACTTGCTGCCCATGCTGGATGCACTTCGGTAAGGATCTCAAAAGTAACTAAAACATGTAATGATGTATTTTTATGCTGTTCACTTATAGCACCACTTCAATATGTGTTTCCCTCTTCAGATTCACCGCAGACGTGCGGTCCGTCCTGAGCAGAAATCTCCACCAGCATCGACTCTGGTGATCATCCGACCGAGGGCTTTCTTCAAGTCCGTTCTTTTTATTTTTGTTTCGTTTTGTCCAACTGCTTCCCTATCTGACATCCGCCTGTTCATTCTCCCTCGACTCTTGACTCATCGCCTTCCAAAAACGGCCTTACATGAGGTCTGTCTGGAGGAGAGTCAATCCTGAACTCAAAGGGGATGGAAAAGGCAAACTTTAGGATGTGTCAAGGAAGCTTTTTTTGTCTAGGTTTTTATTTTCCTTTCTTCAGAATGGAGTCTCTGCCTTACAGTTCTACCTATGCTGATCGTGTGCGAGTTATGTTTGTGCTATGTGTGTATGAGGACATCTGCTGTTTTTCCTTTTAATTATTTGAAGACATGGAGTGGCTGGATACTGAGGCAAGATAAAACAGACCTTTTCATGACTTGCGTCTTTAATCCCAGCTTGGGACGTCATACCTCACTTTTAAAGGTGGCGCAAACGGAGATCTGCTAAACGGACTGGCTTAAAAAAGCCCCTGCAGACACTCTGCACATCTAATAGAGTTCACTGGAAAAACTATTGATGACACAGACCAGTAGATTTCAGGGTTATTGTTGTAGAGTTGTGTATGCGATTTATTGAGGTACTGTCTTGGAAAACATGGGTTTTAATGACTTCTGTATGGTAGACCTTCTCCAAAATTCAGAATGTGGAAGATAATATTCTCCATGTTCTGCGGTGAATTCTTAAGTTTAATTCTTCTGGTCAATTCTCATCCTGTTTTATTTTTGGCAGTAAATGAATTTATCTTGATTATCAGGGAGGATGTAATAGAATATGTGCTTTGAAGAAGCTAAACGACAGATTTTAAGCCTTTCTGCTCTAATTCTTCTCTACAGAATGTATGTGGTTGATTATGAAATCCTACCACTTGGGCGCCTTTTTACAATATTTTTTTTTTTTTTTTTTTTTTTTTTTTTTTTTTTTTTTTGCTTTCCTGAAAATGTAATAATGACAAGACTTGAATTTATAAAACTTGTACTTCATTGTTTTGAAGAGCTGACTGAGCAACAGACACCTTTTTTTACTCAAGGCCTTGTTGGTTTCTCTGTGCACCTGTCAGATAATGTCAGTTCTATTCTCATCAATCGAATACTTGTTAAGTCTCAAGGCAGCTTCCTGGGACACAAGTCCATAGATCTGTGCGCGTTACTAATAAAAACGTGTCACTATCTTATACTTTGGGTTCAGTTTTCTTTTACCGTGTTATTAAAAGTATCTTCTGCAGAATTTTGAAGTAGGCAACATATGTTTTCTACCCTTTTGCTTCAGAACAACAACAACAAAAACTTGATTGTAAAAAAAGATTGTATGATTGTTTTAAGTATACTGAATAGAAATAATGTATGTATTTATGTATGTGTATACACACAGACACACACACACACTCCTGGGGGGAAAAAAAAATTTGGCCAAGCCAAAAATGTCAAAATATTTAGTGGTCTTTTAATAGTCTTAACCTTTTTTGAATCACAAATCACTGGTCAGGAAATGAGCAAGAATTGCACAAATACTGTAGATACAGTAACTTAGCACGGAATAGTTTTCCCCTTTGTTTTCTTCAAATATTTAAGCCATGTGGATAAACTTGCAGATACAGCTTTTTACAGGAAGAGTCAGTGTTGTTCCACTCAATGTTAATGACTTCAAACAGTTCACGAGTAGTTAAAAAATGCCTCCTAGTTCGTTTGAGTTTAATGTGAGACCAAATATTCATTATAGGGTTCAAATCTGGACTCTGACCGCGGCCAAAACATGAGCCTGATGGACTAAACTTCTTAGTTGTCTTTGCATTGTCTTGTTGAAAAATAACATCTGATCATTCCTCTTTAAATAACTTCTCGATTGTAGGAAGCATGGGCGGTGCTAGGGAGGGGCTAGCAGGTGCTTCAGCACCCCAAAGAAAGACCAAAGCACCCCCATAGCACCCTATTTAATAGGAAGAAATTATATACAGGCTGTATTCTAATTAATACATAAGTAAATAATTTAAGACAACAAATGAAAAAAAAAAAAAAAAAAACATTTTACTCATTAAGCGTGCGTAACATATGTGACGTGACGTGTCACGTGAATTGTAGCTACGCTGTCGCGCTTAATGTAGCATTTCATTTTTGAAAAAAATGGAGCGGTTCCTTCTGCCAAGTAAGCGATCTCATGATTCTAGTTTAGTTCCTAGCAGTGTTGGGCAGTAGCGACGCTACTAGCTTAACTAAATTTTTCAGTAGCTCAGTTACTTTTAAAACAGTGTAGCTTTTCCAGTAGCTAACTACTTTATCCAGCAAGTATCGGTGTAGCGCGACCAAAAGCTACATTCCGTTTTGGGTTCTGACGAGAACGAGCCTGTAATGAGCGATGCGGAGTGGATGCTCAGCTCAATAATCAGACGTGCTCCACTCATGAACCGTTCACCGGAAAAACAACGTTCGCTCAAATCCCATTCCGACATGACATTTCTCTGTACTGTAGCCTACTAGAGTACCTGGTGTAGCCATTAAACAATGTATTTTGTTTCATATTTATATTTAAATATTATAATGTTATTTTTAAATTTCATCTAGGCTATGAAAAGTGCAAAGATGCGCAATATGTCAAAGATGGAGTGGGTCAGAAAGGATTTTGACCACTTCATTAAATTTTGTTTTGTAGAAAGCCTTTCTTTAAAGTGAATTTTGTTTTGTATAAATTGTATCTTAATTTTAATCAATGTTTCATCAGCCAATTGCCTGGATTTAATAATTAAGAAGCAAATAGGCTATAGCAGACAATAATCGTGACATGGAGGCGCCGGAGCATCACTTGCATTGCACATGAACTGGAGCGCGTCTCATAAATAAACCAAAACTCAGCAGGCTACTTGCCTCAGACATGAGAAATATGTGTATAGAAAGCTTGAAATGTCTACTTTTAAACGAAACAATTTGAAACGAAAAGAAAGAGTCAAGCAATGCACACTGTTCACACGAGCAGCTCATGACTGGCGTCAGAGCGTTTCTGTTCAAAATGCTGCACTCCATCACTGCATGTGCTGTGAGTTTAACCTGCATTTTTAGACATTCTGACTTTTGAGTATTTAATTTAAGTTGCATACATTTTGTTCTTGCACTGATGTTAAATTTGTAGCCATTTTGCGCTTTGACAGCCAGTTTGAGATATAGGCTATATTTGAGTATTGTGTGTATCGGATAGTTTACAAAATCAAATGATTCTGACAGTTTTTGCCATTGAAATGACTGGGAAAAAAGTGTCCCAGACACTTTGCATTATGTTGCTTGAAACCCCAAATATTATAACATTCTTTAACAAGTTATTTGTTACAATGTCATTGTAAAAAAAAAAAAAAATAGTTTCAATGTAGCTAGCTACTTTTTGATAACTTGTAGTGTAGCTAACTACTTTTTCAAAAGGGTAGCTTGAATGTAACATAACTACTTTAACTTACAAGTAGCTTGTAAAGCTACAGTTTCAGAGTAGCTTGCACAACACTGGTTCCTAGTAAAAACGAGAACATAAACTTATCTCAGCCAGAGGTTGAGAACGGTTCAGATGTTGATTGTACGGAGTCTGACACGGAGCGGTCCGCTGACACGTTTGCCGCGGATGCAGAGACGGCAGCTAATCAACACACGAAGAGCGAAGGCTTTGGATGTTCAACGCATCATTGATGCATTTTTCGTCAATCACAACAACCGTCGCATTGTCCTGATTTGAGACTGTAAATAGTAAGTGATTGCTGTCACCAATTTGGTAAATACTGATATTTCCCCGGTGCTATGGGTGCTCTTTAATGGCATATTGTCATTGACTGAAATTTTGTTCAATAAATAGGCCTATGCAAAATCTTAAAGAATATTTGATTGAATAATGAATTTTGTGCTTGTTCAATTTAATACAATTAAAACTTAAATTGAGATAAATAAAATAATTGAATGTTAAAAATTGAGTGGCCAAGTTTTGTTCATATTTATTAATAGTATTTATAAATATATAATTGCGCAGCTCCCCCATCAATTCTCTAGCGCCGCCCCTGGTAGGAAGCAAGCCATTCTGCAATATTCTCCTGTACTCTTAAAGCTTTAAATGACTTTTCACATTGATGCAGCTCACCAATACCAGCAGCTAAAAAGGCTCCCCACACAATGACACTTTTCCTCCATGCTTCACTGTGGTAGAGATGCATCTATTATTATATTTCTCAGCAGATTTTCAAAGGCACTGCTCTGGAGCATCACCATGCAACTGGTGTTTCATTGGGATTCATCACTCCACAAAACTCTGCTGAACCATTCTGAATCAAACTTCCCATATTCTGCCATAAACTTCATTCTTTGATGTTTTTCTGAGACAGCAATGGCTTTTAAGATAATTAAAACTGTGTAAGATAAGACTTTAGTGACTATACCCGACTACCATTTTTTCTTGTTTAATCAAGTTTTAATCAAGGGAATTCAAGTACTTTTACTGGACAAGACAAAAAAACATATATATTTTTGCAGTGTAATAATGGTAGGTCTGTGTTTGTGTGTAAAAAAAAAAAAAAATTTTAAATGTTCACTTTTTACTAGCAAAGAGAACAGTTTACTAACGTTAAGAGCGATTAATATAAATAGTTTGTTATTTATTCATTCATAAATTAATGACTGCATATATATATTATTATTATTATTATTTATTTATTTTTTACAATGTAGCCTACACAGTTTTTAATATAACTAAATCGAAAAAGGAAATAAAACTGCTGTTTCAGAACATGTAGATGTGCATTGTAACATTTCAACATCAGGTAGCCTATTATATATGATGAACGTTAAGGATAACAAATAATATCAAAGATATTAAAGAAAAATATATTCACATATTAAGGAGGAAGAAGAAAGAAAAAGTAACAGAAAAGGGTCTACATGTATAATCAAAATTAAAAAAAAAAAAAAAAAAAAAGAGGAATTTAATTATTTGTAAATGTCCATAGTTCTTCTTGCTTTGCGGTTTTAAAGTGCTTGTAAGGTTTCAAAGTGAAATCTTCATGTCAACCGACAGTGTGCATATTTGCTCTTAATAATAAAATCACCTCTGTGCGTCACGCAAGACACCGGAAGTGAGGGCAGCTGGTCATATGACTGACCGGAGCACCGCTTGACAATTCTACAATGTGTACAACCGAGAAAGTAGTCCCTATCTTACAAATAACAACGAATACTCCCGTAACAGTCGAGCACCCTCAATAAGATTTGCTTCAAATAATTTAAATAGTTGTTGTTTTTTTGCGGATGTGTGGTTTTCAGAAAAATACGAGTTTAAGTTGACAAAAATAATGTAAATATAGTGTGCCCGTATTAATGCGCAGAAGGGAAAGCACAGCAACTGTGTGAGAGAGAAGCGTTGGTTACGTTTCTGGCACCTCTGTGTGTTTCTAAGACAAATTTACTCTTCCTTTAACAACCATGAAGTTTCAATACAAAGAAGAGCATCCTTTTGAGAAGAGGCGATCAGAGGGAGAGAAAATCAGGAAGAAATATCCAGACAGGGTTCCTGTAAGTCGGTTTGTATCGTTTGAAATGTGTAAACAGAAGCTCGCGTTATAGTGAACCACAACAACCCAGTAAAACGTGAAAGGCGTGATGCGTCTACATGAACGGTTCGTCCGTGACTAAACAAACTCATCTGGTGTTTATTCGTTCTTTCTAAGCATAAGTTACACGAACACAAACAGGTTTAGCTTCAGTAGCATATGAAGGGCGAAACTGCTGAAGGCCATGTTGATGTCTCTGAAATTCTTTATCATTATTTAAAAAAAAAAAAAAAAGTCTGTCCATGTTATGCTTGTTCATGAACAGTTATAAATCACTCTTTTCAAATCTTCTTTGAAAGGCGAACAATTCAATACTCGTTCAGCTCGGTTTGTGTTTTTTTTCATGGTCTCATCTGCTTTAATCCGCAAGGCTTTATGAAAAGATTGAACTCCTGTAGTGTAAATGTGTGTATGATCTTATTTAAATTGCGTTTGTGGAGTAAAATAATACATTAGAGCCACGTTGAAGTGGTGAATCTTAAAATAGCCTCAATGGCCTATACAGTCAACATGTTTACATCCACAAGTTTGGCTTGTTTTACCTTATGAATAACCAAGCCTGTAAATCAACAAAACAAGCAATCCTCTAAAGATTAAATTTTGAAATTTAATTTTAATGTATTTTTTTCTGTTTAGACTGCTTATAACCAAAAGAAAGTGGTGTTTTGTAGCATATAAAAAGTGAGTCATTTTATATCTGATTCAAATGAATCAATTGTTTTAAATGCCCAGTTTTTTTTTTTTTTTTTACAAATATGACCAGTAATTCTAAAAATCAACAGTGACTATAAAAGTAGCTCTAAGTATTGTACACAATATAACACCATGTGTACGTTATACAGCTCTCTAATGTCCTGTCTTCGTAGAATTTGATGTTATGTCTGTTTTTTTGTTGTAATGGTTAAGCTTTTCGTAAAAGGTTCACGCATTGGCTGTTCATGGACATTGAATCTTTTGCACCCTGGATGTTGTATAGTCTCACTGCTTATTTCTGTCTGTGTTTGTTCAACATTGTGGCTGATTTTATTCAACATCTGTGCAAAAATTGCTGTGCGTTTGAGCCTCTCCCTTTCATTTCCTATGGTCAGTCAATTTTGACTGTGAACAGCCAGTGTGTGACTTTTCTCATCGAATGAAGTGAAGTTTGTTGTTTGTTTGTTCAGATTGCATTCCTTAGAAACTCTTGAAACACTAATTTTGAGGAAACCATTTTTATATAACAAAACAAAAGAGAAATCGGTCAACAAAGCTACACATTCAACAAGACTCACATCTGAGTTAGTGAATACTTCTGACGGCTACAGGCCACTTATGTCTAAAGAGAGCCATGGCTACATATATTTCGTATACATATATTTCGTATAAACTTTTGATACTTTCAGGTGGCATTTTCCCCCAAGCCCTGGATAATTTTCTGAGAAGCAACATTGCAGTTTTAAGTAGTCTTGGGTCCAAAAGTGTTTCGTATGGTTCCTCATCTGCAGCCTAATTATCAAAAATAGCACAGCTTTTCTCAGATCCTCTTTGCTCTAAGTCAAAAACCACCCATGGTGGGCTTGAAATATGAAAGGAATAAGTGAAATCACATCAAAGTAAATCATCATTCCGTTTCATGAGGCTATCTGTACCAACTCTACCATTTCTACGCTAAAAAGAGTGTTTATTCGATTCTGTACTAGGTAATTGTGGAAAAAGCTCCTAAAGCCAGAATAGGTGACCTAGACAAGAAGAAATACCTGGTCCCCTCTGACTTGACGGGTAAGTCGTTTTATGTTTCTAAAGATGTTTAAAAGATGTTTATTTACAATAGTAGTGTTTTTATGTTGGTTTATGTTAAAGAACTTATTAAAGTGCCCCTATTATGCTGTTTTAAAGGTTCCTAATTTTGTTTTGGAGGTCTCTTACAACAGGTTTACATGCATCCAAGGTCAAAAAACACTTGAATTTTCTCATAATATACGTTGCAGCATCACCTCTTTTCTCACAGTGTCTGAAACGGTTCGATAGAGGATTCGGTCTCTCTAAACCCCCCCCTTTCCGAGAGCCTACTCTGCTCTGATTGGTCAGATGGCTCAGTCTGTTGTGATTGGTTGACCGCTTACAGCACTTGTCAGAAACTAAGCGGCAATTACCATATCTGAATTTCAGCTCTGGCTCTTCCTCAGCACTTGATAAACTGTGATACGAAAGGTAAAAATGGCATCAGTCTTACCGTATCAATTCGAGCCCGAGTCCTCATTCTTTGGAAGTTCAGCGCAGAAAACAGCGTCTTCTCCACATGTCGACAACCCAAACCAAACTCTTCCAGTCTCAGCTACAACTACAGTGTTTGGGGGTCAAAGTAGACGTTGTTCACGGGCAGTCAATGAAGACCATAGGCTGGTAGTATGCACACGTGTTACAAACCTACTGGTAGTATGCACACGTGTTACAAACCTACGTAGGTTTGTGCAGAAAGTAAGGCCGTTTTCACACCTATGGATTGTTTGTTTTGTTCCGTCTTAATTTGTTACAATGTTACATTTTCATCTTGGTTCGGTTCGCTTTCACAAGGCAACCTTTCAAAGTAAACCAAAATGTGTTCACGCAAGTCACATGTGAGTACAACTGTCCTCTTATTGGTCAGAGTTTCCTCCGCGTCAGATGATTGACAAGTTCGTTCCATGAGCTTATTGTGGCTTATTTGTAACTGTCGAGACACACGCAAACACTATACGAATGTAGCTCTCATTCCCGCTGTTAAATTATATACTACATTCGTATTAATACTGCAGCAAATTCAAACACGCTCTCTCTGGATCTCCCAGCGCTGTCAGCTCTGTCAAGACACACGCAAACACTATACGAATGTTATAATGGAGCTAGAGCTTAATGTGCTCACTCACAGAATCAGACACAACTGCATTTCCCATTATGAATTATAATACCATTTGGTCCGTTGGGTTGGATTGATTTCACATCTCAAGTGAACCATCACAGAGTTTGTTTGCAATCAGGCCGAGACCACCTCGTTCAGGCGGTCTCAGAGCAATTGTTTTGGTGCGGATCCGAGTGCAATTGCCGTGTTCACATATGGCTAAACGAACCGAACCAAGGGAGAAAACGTACCAGTTTCCGAAACAAACGCTCAGGTGTGAAAGCACCAAGACTAGAAGTACTGTTGACTCATTTGAGGCAGTTTCTTCTTTCTGTCTTTTAGGAGACAATAACTTTATTTATCGTGCACTTTGATCTTTGAAACTTTGTTTTTTACATTCACAAACAGCTATATAACACTATATGAAACGTAATATTGTAAAAAGCATAATAGGGGCACTTCCTCCTCTTATAGTGTTTTATATTATGGATTTTTTTTTTTTGTAGTGGGCCAGTTTTACTTTCTCATCCGAAAACGAATCCACCTGAGAGCCGAGGATGCTCTCTTCTTCTTCGTAAACAATGTCATTCCCCCTACCTCTGCCACCATGGGCCAGTTGTACCAGGTATTTCTCTCTTTCCTTCACTCTGATTGATTGTTTTGTCAACATCGAAGTCATTTTATTTTGGTCCTCTGATAATTTCACGTTCTCGCACACAGGAACATCACGAAGAAGATTTCTTCCTTTACATCGCCTACAGTGACGAGAGTGTGTATGGAGAATAGAGCCAAAGGAAAATGACCCTCACCCTCCTCTCTTTCTTCCTTTTAAAACAATATATAGATGTCATGCTGGCAGCCTAGAGCTCTCAGAACTGAAGTATCAGATGCACTTTTGCTTTAATTTGATCATATCTCCTTTCATGTTTTATCCTTTGGTCTGACATTTAATTTCTGATGTTTATTAAGAATTTACTAAAGTAGTTTTTCCATTTTTCACTATTCCTACAAAATGGTGTCTTACAAAACTGTTAGGCACTAGCTCTAATACAATGAAAATGCCACTGATACTGTTACATTTTGATTTGATTTAAGCTTTTGTTTCCTAGTCATGCTCATTTCAAATGTTTCTGACCATAAACGAATGTTTGCTCTTTCTAGATGGTTTCTAACTAGCATGTGCAGTCCAGCACTCGCTGGTCAGTGAGTTGAGAATTCGGACTAAAGTGTATTTGGATATCAGCTAAGTCTATTATGCTGTTGTTACTTTGATTTAATTTTATTATTGTACCTAAAAATGTAGCCGGGTAGATTTATTTTAAGTTGTAAATCTAAAGTGCAAGTTTTATTTGCAGTTTTGTTTTTTTTAATCTTGGTATTCAGCTGTATTTCTGGTACCCTTACCGATGACCATATAAACCAAACGCACGCAAAATTTGTTTGTCTGCCATTTTATTTCACCATCTGGTAAAGTAAACACAAACTGTTATGCTTAATATGGAAGCTCAGAGGAAAACAGCTGTGTGAAAATTTAATATTGCAAATAATAACTCTACTGTCAGCAGCCACATGTCCACAATTATAATATATATAATAATATAATAGATATAATATATCTTGCTAGTTTCCTTCTTTGGTCACACTTTCACCACAGGGATTTTTTTTTTTTTTTAAATAAATCCAGGCAAGTTTCCTGGTTGTTAGAGGACAAATGATTAAGGTATTTGTATATATATATATATTAATTATATATTGGTACATATATGATGTACAAGATGCTTTTTAAAGGGAGTGACAAAATAGTGTGAACTACAAATGAGCTATGACAAAACTACGACTCCCATGTTTTGTCCCATCTGATTTCCGGGTAATATCTGCTTCAAAATAAAAGTCCCATTCGTAAGCGAAGCTTTACTTTGAGAAGAATCCTCGTCTGTCTCACCAATTCACGAATGACTGAATTAATCGAATGAATTGTACTTGAATACCCATTGTTATAGTCATATCATCGGTTATGAACGAATAGCATACATTTCACAAAGAAAACGTAGTTAATATCTTTAAAAAAAAAACATCTTAAAAATATGTATGCATACCATTTTAGTAATGTTTAAGGTGAATTCAAATTATATTTATGTTTAACAAAACATTTTACAATAACACTCAAATAAAATAATAATAATAAAAAAAAATAATCAGGGCATGTCATGACGCCATTTCGTCCTGGCGTAAAAGAATCACTGGTTTGAGTTTGAACCGGTTCTTTGAACTGTTCGAACAAATCGAATCGCGGAAATGAGCTGGATTTCTCAGTGCACATGATGCCATGGAAACGCGACGCTCTCCTGGATTGACCATATTATAAATGACCTCGGAAAAATAACAGTTCGTTGGCGGTACACAGTATGCCTCACAAAGCAGTTAAAGTGGTCGTTGAACTCCACCTGAGAGCGGTAAGGATTTTTCTATAATTATCTTAGTAAGATAAAATTAATTAACTGTGGATATGAGAACGCTGTACCGCTACTTAAAGGGATAGTTCACCCAAAAAAAAAAAATTCTGTCATCATTTACCCACCCTCATGTTGTACCAAACATTTATGAATTTCTTTCTTCTGTTGAACATAAAATAAGATATTTTGAAGAATGTTGGTAGGTAACCAGACAGTTGATGGTAGCCATAGTATTTTTTTCCCTATGGAAGTCAATGTACCAACATTCTTTAAAATATATTTTGTGTTCAACAGAAAAAAAAAACTCATACATGTTTGGAACAACTTTAGGGTGAGTAAATGATGAAAAAATATTCATTTTGGGGTGAACTATCTCTTTAATTAGCCACAGTAATGCAAACTTTTTGTGTCATTCTGTTACCTGCGAATATGGAGAGTTTTATCATACTTGTATTTTAGATAACCTGTCCAGGTGTGCATCTACCAGACAAAGATGATGTTTACCTCAGTGTGAGTCTTATGAATCAATACAGGAAGTCAGAATGTCTTCCTGCAGTGTTTCCATTACTGATTCGGGAGAAAATAAGGTTTGAAAAGGTGGTGTGATTTTATCATTGTATCTATTTTAAATAAAGTTTAAAAAAAGCCATCTCACTGTTTTGTAAACTCACACCTTTTTCTTGTAGATCCTGAATTACGCCACCGATCCTGCAGCAATAGTCCAATTCCTGCAGTGTGAGTGAGCTGCTTATTCACTCGTTTACTCCTTCATCGTTGCTAATTCTCCTCTGTCTTTCCTTGTGAAAAAGAAGTACATTTAAACATAGTTTTAAAAAGAGTTCTCATTACGGATATAATATGTGAACTGAATGTAACGTTTTCTGACACTTATAATTGCAAGTCAATGTGTTATAGTTTAAATTTATATTAAATTCCATTAGCTGACCTTAAGAGTGCTTCTTTTGACACACTTTACTAGGACTTAGAGGGATATTCACCCAAAAATGAAAACGTTGTCATCATTTACTCACCCTCAAGTTGTTCCAAACCTGTTTCTTTCTTCTGTTGAACACAAAAGAAGATATTTTAAAGAATGTTGGTAACCAGACAGTTGACAGCACCCATTGACTTCTATAGTAGGGAAAGTGTTAAGAAACGGTCATGAAAGTGTGCCCTCTATAAATGGCCTTTTATTTCATTAATATTATATTATCTGCAAGTACAGTTTTTAAAATATATTTTTAAGATTAAGATTCAAGTACAAGGGATATTAAAGTGTTTCTCTTTCCCAGGTGAAACAGTGAAAATAGAACTCATTCAGTTGATTCCTCCAGGTACAACTGATATTATTTCTCAAATATTACTAAATTATTCATGTTGCAGATTGCTGACCACAGTTGATTCTCTGTTTGCTTTTTATTGCCCTTTTACAGCTGGAGAAATATTGGCCAGTTTTGAAGAAGATGCTCGAAGTTTTCTTTTCCCAGAGCCAAAGCTGGTCCCATCTTTCTCTGGAGTAGGGAGAGAGGTATTAATGACACGGCATCCCACTTTTCCTGTAAGTGCTCATTTATCCACCACACTCATTGAATTTATTTGCTTAACAACAACAATAATGGATTATTGTGCATTATTAAAGTGGAAAATCTTTATATTGTCTTTATATTCATTGATTTATCTCAGGGTATCTGTCCGAGATTAGAGTTCTCCACAAAGACAACAATCAGTGAAATCTCCAGTAGCAATGGCTTCCTGAGTGTTCCTGTGGTAAAAATACACATTTTGAAATGGAAGAACGATTTTAGCTATATTGCTTTATAATATTGATTGCAAGAACTTGGAAGATGTTTTATTTGCTTTAGAGGGCAATGACGAGGAAAACCTCAAAAAAGTCACGGAAACAGGGTAGCACCTCATCCCAAAAACATCTCTCATCTGGTTCATGCAGTCCGAGAAGGCAACGCAACAGAGATCAGGTATCACATGTTCCTTATTTGTCTTCTTTTTGAAAGCAGTCCCTTCTGCTCACCAAGGCTGCATTTATTTGATCCAAAATACAGCAAAAACAGTAATACTGTGAAATATTTTTTACAATTTAAAGGGTTAGTTCACCCAAAAATGAAAATTCTGTCATTATTTACTCACCCTCATGTCGTTCCAAACCCGTAAGATCTTCGTTCATCTTCGGAACACAAATGAAGATATTTTTGATGAAATCTGAGAGGTTTCTGACCCCTCCATAGACAGCAATATAATTAACACTTTCAAGGTCCAGAAAGGCAGTAAAAACATTGTTAAAATAGTCCATGTGACTCCAGCGGTTCAACCCTAATGTTATGAAGTGACGAGAATACTTTTTGTGCTCAAAAAACAAACAAAAATAACGACTTTATTCAACAATTTCTTCACATCTGTGTCAGTCTTTTTTTAATTTTTGGGTGAACTAACCCTTTAAAATGACTGTTTTCTATGTGAATATATTTTAAAATGTAATTTATTCCTGTGATGCAATGCTGAATTTTCAGCATTATTACTCCAGTCTTCAGTGTCACATGATCCTTCAGAAATCATAATAATATGCTGGTTTGCTGCTCAAGAAACATGTATTATTATTATCAATGTTGAAAACAGTTGTGTACATTATTTTTCAGGATTCTATGATGAATAAAAAGTTCAAAAGAGCAGCATTTATCTGAAATAGAAAGCTTTTGCAACATTATAAATGTCTTTACTGTCAATTGTGATCAATTTAATGCATCCTTGCCGAATAAAAGTATTCATTTCTTTAATTAATCTTACTGTACTGTATAATGTTACAAAAGCTTTCTATTTCAGATAAATGCTGTTCTTTTGAATGCTGATAAATGCTGTTCTTTATTATTCAACATTGATAATAATAATAAATGTTTCTTGAGCAGCAAATCAGTATATTAGAATGATTTCTGAAGGATCATGTGACACTGAAGACTGGAGTAATGATGCTGAAAATTCAGCTTTGATCACAGAAATAAATTACATTTTACTATATATTCAAATAGAAAACAGTTATTTTAAATTGTAAAAATATTTCACAATATTACTGTTTTTGCTGTATTTTGGATCAAATAAATGTAGCCTTGGTGAGCATAAGAGACTTAATTTAAATTTTTTTTTTTTTTTTTAAATCGTACTGATCTAAAACTTTTAAAACAGTAGTGTATATATGTATATCTGTGTTATTTTAGTTTTAATATAGCTTTATTAATATTTTGAATTACCTTTTATTTTAATTTAGTTTTAGTTATGTTAATTTTAGTTTAATTTTTAGTAATTTTGTTATGCGCTTTTGTCATTTTATAAATTCTTTTGTAATATTGCAATTTAGGTTTCATTTATTTTAATTTAAGTTTTAGTAGTGCTTCAACTTAAACTTATTTCAGTTTATTCAGTTATTCATTTAGTTTGTTTTTCAACTAATATTCATATTTTATGAATTTTATCCACATGTTCAGTAGATACATAATTAAAAATACAGTATTCGAGTAAACAAAAATGTTTTGAGAATCATGGACCTTGATGCTCTGCTTTGTTACAATGAGATAATGGCTGGTTGCTTTGACTTTTTGATGAACTAGTGATGGCCAGCAGAGGGCAGAAAAGCTTGTTGGATCAAGCCCACAAGACAGTTTGATTCCAGTGGCCAGTAGCATAAACTGCTTAGACTAGTCTTAAAAGATAGACCCCCGGTTTCACAAACACGGCTTAAGCCTAGCCCCAGACTAAAATGTTTGAGCTGTTTTAACTGAAAGCTATGGAAGCATATGGGTAGCAATATTCAATTTGCAATGCAATATGCAAAATGGCAATGCATTTCAGTATTTAAATTTACATTTTCCATACCATGTGTGCAACATTTGGAGCTAAATGATAAATCAAATTGAATAATATAATTTACATTTGCTATTTCCTACACTAGTTTTAACATATAATTTAAACATATATTTTAACGCTTTATAAGTTGCAAAATTAAAATGTATTACAGAAATGATTAGATGTTTAACATGTTCAAGCAAAAATTGTAGCAAAATGATCATTTAAATGTTATTTTTCTTAATTGCATTTACACTCACAGTTAAGATACTTGCGATTGCATTTTCATTAAAGGTTCAGTGTGTAGTATTTATGAGGATCTATTGAAAGAAATGCAATATAATATACATAACTATGTTTTCAGTGGTGTATAAAGACCTTACATAATGAACCGTTATGTTTTCATTACCTTAGAATGAGCCATTTCTATCTACATACACAGCGGGTCCCCATACAGTGAAGTCGCCATTTTGCGCCGTCATTTCTACAGTAGCCCTAAACCAGTGGTGTAGGCGGGGCCATACGCACCCATACGCCGTATACTTACTTTTTGCCCAGGGCTGTTTGCGTATTACGACTTCTAAGGATCAATATTTGCGTATACCCACTTGTTTTGTTGCTTTGAAAGTCCATAATCTACTGTCATGTTAGCTTCCCCTTTAACTGTGTCCAATGCTGTTGTGTAAACTCGCGATTCTTTGTTGTAATTGGTGCGTTAGCACTTCTATCATTCTACCTTTTCCCGCCCATCATCGACTGACGGTGCGTGTTCGCGCTGCAGCGAGAGAACGCCGCTTAATGCCGCTCTGTGTTTGGAGTGGTGTATTAAGCGCAGTTCTCTCACTGCAGCGGACACAGCGTAAAAAATATGGTGGTGAGTGAATTAGGCTATTAATTAATTATATGCATCATGCGGTCGGAGCTTTTATAAGTGCTAAGTTCCAGTACGAACTGAAAAGATTATCAGTGCAACATGACGTACGTATGACGTGCAACGAATCACCGTACTCTGCGCGCGTTCACAAGCGCGCTCCAAATGTGTGATAAGATTTCAATGAGCCATTCCTATCGTGACCGATGATAAAATGTGCGACACATTTAAATTCTATTGAGAATTTACGACTTTACACGCTGGAGAAAACCAAATATGATCTAAAACAGCCACATGAATTAAAAAGGCAGATGAAAAGAGGACAAAACATCATCTTGCACCAACATTTATTATAAAACTTTTTTAACTATTCGTGACCCCCTAGAATTTATCACGGCTTATTGTATTTATTGTGGTAGCCTAAACTGACTAACTTGTATAATTTATAATTTATAATCTATTATGGGAATATATTTTTCACTATAGATTTATATTACAACTGACATGTTGTAGCTACTGTTTCTATGTGTAGGTTGCTATTTTTCATACTGTAACAAATGCTATAGTAAAAAAAAGAAAAATGTTAAATAAAGTTAGTTTGACTTATTGAATTAGACAGTAAGCAACAGTCTCACGCAGACAGCATGCAGCGCAGGGTTCTTGACGGAAAGAAGTGAGAGGGTTTACAACCTTTACAAGCAAGTGCTGAGGGAAATTAGGCTAAATATGAATTGAAGTATGAATGAATTCTATGAATGTATCTCTGAGGGGAAATGACTGCCTTGAGAAAAGTTTTGATGGCAATTTATTTTCATCTTCCCTCCTTGTAACGCGTAGTGTTTTTATGTTACCGGGAAACATCTCTATTTCTGCTTTTCTATAAGCGCCACCTACTGACAGAGGGTGGATTTACATTTTCATTCAACCTATCAGCGGTTTTCGTATGTGAAACTTAGACCAGATTTTTATTCGCTGTTGTATTTTTACCAGCTAATGTTCAAACCAAACCCTTAAATAATTGGCTTTTATATAGCCTAATTCCAAAGAAAATTTAAGAAAATATTATCTGGAAATATTTATTTCATATTCAGTTTTTTTTCCACCCACTTGCATAATGAATCATTAATTTCAGATTTATTTTCACAATGAATATAATTACAAAAGCAACATGTTTAAATTATTTTCAGAACTGTAATGCGGTGAAAAATAATCTGAAAAATAATCTAAAAAAAATCTGTCAACCAATTTTAGAATGCACTGTATTTTTGTTGTTACTAGTGAACAACAACAAAAAAATAACTAATTTACTATTGTGAATTTTATTTTATTAATTTTTTTGTTGGGGGGGGGGGGTAATAGTACATATAGCATTTTATAATAGTATAAAATAGTATAAAAAAGAGCGCTAGTCACTCTCTGCTCTCTCCGACGACGATATTTTTGTCCTTTGTCGGCCACCGTAGCTTCTCTATGTGCTCCGAAAGGGAGGGGGGCATGCTAGATGCGGCTAAATCACACACTGCACCTTTAAATGTCCCGCAATGAATGTAGCAGAATTCAATGTGGAATTGAAAATGCAATCCGAGCCGATCAAGTCTCCGCCCCATCCTGTCAATCATTGCATCAAGGCGGGGCCAGGTGTTGGAAACATGGCGGCGAGCGAGGCATTTACTGGCAGATGAAGTGGAGCAAGTTATTAGATATTTATGGTTAGAACGTCTCTCAGAGAACACGCCTGGCATGAGCGTGGTCGCGTGTCTGCTGAAGTGCTGAAACAGCTGTGGTGCCGCCAGTGAGCGGTGCTTTACAACAGGTTATATTACTCTTAAATAATCTTAGACAAGCTGTTACAAAACAGGCTTAAGATCACTAGTTACGAGTTTGTCTGATATTAAGTCTTGGTTCTCACTGAATTTTTTACATCTTAATGAGAGCAAAACGGAGGTCATTGTGTTTGGGCCTTCAGGTACCTCCAATTGTGATTTGGGAGATCCTACGTAAAACCATAAGTGAAAAATGTGGGTGTTATCTTCGACTCTGCACTCAAATTTGATAAACAGATCAATTCTGTAGTCAAATCCATTTTTTTCCAATTAAGATTGCTATCAAAAGCTAAGAGATTTTTATCTTTTCCAGAGTTCGAGAGAGTGATCCAAGCATTTGTGTCATCTCGGCTTGATTATTGTAATTCCTTCTATATAATTCCTTCTATAATTAGTCAATCAAACATAAATAGTCTGCAGATGGTTCAAAATGCAGCTGCCAGACTTCTGACTGTCACCCGCAAATTTGATCATATCTCCCCTGTATTATGCTGTTTGCACTGGCGCCGGTCTGTTATAGAATCGAGTTTAAAATGTTACTCTTTGTTTTTAAAGCTCTAAGTGGAACGGCTCCTGAATATCTCTGTGATCTTTTAAACCCAAATACATCCGTTAGATCTCTGAGGTCAACAGAGCAAAGAGTGTTGATGGTTCCGGAATTCCAAATTGAAGTTGAGGGGTGACCGTGCCTTTCCAATTGCTGGGCCAAAATTGTGGAATAGCCTTCCGGTTTCCATCAGATTAGTCTATTCAGAATCTGAATTTAAATCCAAGTTAAAAACATACCTTTTTACCCAGGCTTATAACTGTCCCTAGAGTATAAGGATGCGTCACTCATCAGTGTTTTTGATACTTTCCTCCTCCTTATTGCATTGCGGTCTAAACTGTTTATATTTTTAAAAAATTAGTCTTTTTTTAGTAAGGTTTGTACAGCACAGTGGTCAACTACTGTTGTCTTTATTGTGCTTTATAAATAAATTTTGATTTGATTTAATGCAACAGTTGCTGAACGTCTGTGTGTTTGTGCTTACTTACTGCACGGTAGGTTCAGAGGTCAGGTGGACGGTCCTCTTCCCATTATTCACCGGTCTCTGACAGAAATTCTAGATTTAGGAGTCTGTCACCACACCAGTCAAATCCATCAAGAGAAGCAGGTATGAATACTATAACACCATTAATGTATTTGTCATATTTGTTCGTGCTGTAGACCTTAATAAGCTTTGCAGCACTCTCTTTTTTAAGTTTAGTGCTGTTTGACTTTAACCAACTGACTGTTAATTGGTAAACCATACTTACACTATGTACTGCATGTTTTTCTTCAGGAAACCTGAGAAGAAGCCATTCCAGACCTTGGGTTAGTTGTAAATATTGTTTGTCTTTCTCTGTCTATTACACCATTAAACAAAATACTGATCTGGAAATTAAAAACAGCCCAGATTAACTAACGGAAGAGTCAGATGAGGGCAACTAAAAAGGATGAGGATAAACTTAAAAAAAAAAAAAAAGATATTACTAAGTGCACAATTTTTTAAAAGCCATTTGAGACGGGGTAATTGTCATGTAAGTGTAATCTTTTTAAGTACACATAAGTGGCCTTTTATTTAATTAACCCTTGTGCATCATTTAAAAAGAATTACACATAGGTCCATAGAGGACAAAAATGTCCATGTCAAAACACTGTCATAAAAAATTTAATCTTGGGAGCACAGACTTAAGTTTGGTCTCATTTTAAAGAAGACCCTTGGCAGAGTATTGTTGAAGTTTAAAAAGTGAAACCAAAAAAAGTTATAGAGGTTTAAGTTAACATTAACATTATTTTATATTAAATATATATTTTATGAAACATGTTGAACTCTAAAACTGCTAGAAAATCAAAGCCATGAATCCAAACAAGTTGTGTTCCAAATTTGAGGTTGATATCTCAAAAAAAATGAGCTTTTTTAGTAAGAGTTTGTTTGGGCGCAGTGCCAAATATTCCCCATTAGATGCCAGCAAAACTCCACTGGTGCACACAACGGATGGATTTATGATTTGCAGTACAGTTGAGTGTTTCTCTCTCAAATATTACAAGCACACACACACACAATTTTTTAATTACACATATACAAACCACACTCTGACATCCATACCAACACACCCACACAATTATAGCTGTATCATTTACCAAATTGGCTCTATAATATGCAGAAGCAGAAAACAGGAATAAAGCGAGTATTTGCTTTATAGGCCAAACCTGAGAAAATGACACCATCTGGTAAAAAAGGAGTAAAAATGTTAATTTTGAAGCTTTGCCAACAGAATGAATGCTTATTAACAAAGATTGCATCATTGTATAGTTAAATGGCACTGGGATTAAAAATAGCAGTTTTAATGGGTTTCAATGGGGACATTTTTGTGCAAAAGGTGCTGAGAGTGCAAAACAGATTTATTAAAGGAAATGGGTGTGAAATAGTAAAATTCCAATAAAAATATTTATGCAATTGGCATTAACATGGGCAAAATTATCAAAAAAAAAAAAAAAACTGAAAAAGACAAAAATGTCCATAAGGATGCATAAGGGTTAATTAATTATTATTAAATTATTATTATTAAATTATCCGCAAGTACAGCGCACTTCTTTTTCACAAGGGTATTTCTCATGAAAAGCCAGACATGAACTGCCACTGTCCTCCTTTATCTCATTATCTGATATATTCATCAGATGGCGGATGAAGACTCTTCAGACACAGATGATCTCCTAGACTACGCTGAGGAAGTGGGCCGTCATCATTCCCTAATGGGATATGAGGGATCTCCCAGCCCAAGTCACTCCAGTATGGAACGCCAGAGGCACAATGGGTATGTTTGTGTGTGTTCCCCAGGTAGAGTTGCATGAATGAATTTGATTGATGTTTTTTTTTATGGAACCGGCTCTGACTTTCCACATCATTCATGTCTGTAGCAGTACGAGTTACCTGCCAGAGTTTTAATACATTGGTTTGAGGGATTTGTTCAAATCACTGATCTTAAGTATTAGCAATTGTAATCGTGATGCCTTATTTTTTTTAGATAAATATTGTGTTATTTTCTACAGCTCTCTCTTGGGCTCTCCTGACCTTTGGGAGGAGGTTCAGGAACGGGTTCAGAGCCTTTTAACATCTCCCAAAGCAGTTCATAGACTAGCCTGTGTGAGTACCACTCAAATGCACACACACATTATGGGAACTTTCCATAGACATAATGATTTTTTTACACTGTACAATCTGTATATTCTATTCCCTAACCTTAAACCTACCCCCAAACCTACACATCACAGAAAACTTTCTGCATTTTTACATTTTCTAAAAACATAATTTAGTGTGATTTAGAAGCTGGGGACTAACAAATGTCCTTACAAGGACGAGCATTTTGGATATTGTCATCTTTGTGGGGACATTTTGTCCTCATAACATAGGGTTTATCAGGACCACACACACAAGCACACTCTATTCTAGAAATAATTGCTGTGGAATGTTATGCAGATCGTGGGATGGATCATTTAGCCTCCTCTGCCTCTGTTTTTGATGTCAGGGTGCCACTGACTCTGAGATAGACGAGGTACTGGTACGGCGATCTGTTTTGGCCCACTCATGCCCATTTTAAACATCAGTGTGTGCTATAAAGAAGTGGTACGTATATGCTTAAATTATAAAGACTTATTATTGCAATAATCTGAATGCAGACTATTTATTGACAGTATTCTCATTCTGTTTATATATATATATATATATATATATATTAGTGCTGTCAATCGATTAAAAAATAACTAATTAATCACACATTTTTCTGTAATCACAATTAATCGCGATATTAAACTTTAAAGTTTTTTATATATTTTTATATTTTGATAATAATTTCACATTTAATCTCCGAATTAATGTGGAAACAACATAAAGACAGTAGCCTATATTTTAAGTATTTGTTTATTGGCATCTTTTTATGAAAGAAGGCAAGTATCACCGATACCAATACTGCTACTGATGTCTCTATGAGATTGATTTTTTTCTCAATTTTAGCCATTAATTATAGCCATTCAGCATTTTAGTATGATTGAAACTTATAAATTTTAACATTTTTTAGGCTTTTAATTTAAATTTATGACAATCTTCACTTAAAGCCATTATAATAAATGTCACATTTATCTGTGCCCTTAAGTATATCAGGACTTTTTTCTATTGGCCCAGTCAGACCGGTTCAGATTTTTACTTGCCCTTTCAAAATGCACAAAAAGTTATTGTTTTCGCTGTTTTTAAGATTTTCAGGTAGGTCTAACAGGTAAGATAGAAATTGAATAAAGTGATCAAACACTTCACAGTCTTCACTGCATAAATTATAAATTAAATATAGATTAATCCTTATTAAAGCTACAAATGTTATTCAGTCAAAAGCAGTGAGGGTTTTTTTTCCTCTTTTTGTTTTGTTCTTTGATTATCCTTAATGACAAACAGCAGCAGGTTTATTAGGCTGCTGTCGCTTTAAGACCTGACACAGATCTGGCACGCATCCTCTTTACTCTTTACGTTCATTTAGGATATTTAATTCATTTAATTCTTTTAAGACTGTGCTTGTAAGGATAGTTGACAAAACGGGCATTTTGGCATAAGTTTGTGTTTTTGTTCATTCAAGCACTGTCTGAAGCGGCTTTATCTGCGCACGAGTCAGACAGGAGACTCACAGACGCGTGCCAATACCGCACTGCATTCTCTTTTGTGTCTTATTGCGCGTGAATGGTTTAAAGGTGCACTGTGTAAATTTTAGCGGCATCTAGCGGTGAGGTTGCGAATTGCAACCGCCCACCACTCACCCCTCCCTTTTGAAGCACATAGAGAAGCTACGGTGGCTGACACAGGACAAAGATGTCGTCGTCTGAGACAGCAGAGAGTGACTAGAGCTCTGTAGAGCAGTTTGTCCGTTTAGGGCTACTGTAGAAACATGGCGGTGCAAAATGGTGACTTCACTGTAAGCGGACCCGCGGTATGTAGATAGAAATGGCTCAATCTAAGGTAATAAAAACATAATTCTTCATTATGCAAGGTCTTTATACACCACTGAAAACATAGTTATGTATATTATATTGCATTTCTGTCAATAGAGCTTCATAAATATTACACACTGTACCTTTAAAAGCATTTGCATGAATAAGAGCGTAATGTAATGCTAGCCAAATGCCACGTTAATTGCGTTAATATTTTTAATGTGTTAACCTGAAAAAATTAATCACGTGTTAACGCGTTAATACTGACAGCACTAATATATATATTTTCCCGAAGTGTTCTCTTGTGAAAAAGAAGTACACAGCATGCTTTTAAAAGGAGTACTTATTACAGACTAAAGTACTTAAAAAGAATATACTTAAGTGTGAACTGAACATAATATTTTCAGACAACTGAATGTTAATTGCAATTAAATTAACATGTATTATAACAAGTGTACTTACATTTTTATTAAATACAAACAAGCAGAAATTTAGAATGTGTTTTTTTTTTTTTTTTTACCCACTTAAGTAGGACTTAAGTAAATCTTTATGTAATTTCATAATTACTTCTTGTCTTTGAAATGTAAGCCAAATGTACTGACAAGCCTTTATGGTAAATTAAATACTTTAATGTCATTTCTATTGAAACTTGTATGTCATCTATTTAAATATATTTGTTACACATTTGTAATGATGAAGTTGCAATTTAGTACATTAAAATATTTTAATATTAAATATAATATAAAAAAACGCTACAGTTAAAATGATAATAAAGTACTTCACATGTGCTTTAGTATGATAGTTAACACATCAAAATAAGTGTACTTTAAAGCATGGCAAAATATTATGATTATTAAAACAAGATTTAAAATGTACTTTAAATAAAACATAATTTGACATTATTACAAAGTGCACATTTGTACTTAAGTGTGTTAAGGAACAGTCATGAAAGTTTGCTCTTTTTAAGTACACTTACGTGGCCTTTTATTTCATTAACATTGTATTATCTGCAAGTACAGTTTTTTTTTTAACTTATTTTTTCTCAAGGGATGTACAGCTTCAGAGGGTATTTATTTAAAGAGCGTCCTTCTCTTTATCTACAGATGAAGCAGAGGAACCTGTGATTTCTTGTGGCATTGCATCATTTTCCATTCAATTACGGGTGTGTTTGTTTGTAGTTGTGTTTGTATTGCAGTTTGGAAATGAAATAGTATATTCCTGGTGTTTTTGAAGCACAGTGGTTCTCAACCCTGTTCCTGGAGGCCCCCAAAAGTCCACACCTGATTCAGCTCATAAGCTTGTGACTTATAATGGAGACCAAAATAGACTTTTGTGATGCTGAAATGGTACATGTGCTCAATATAACAAAAAAAAGTTGGCTCCCTTGTAGAAGCTGTGGTGCAGTAGCATCGCACATGGTCATAAAGAGTTCAACATGTACCATTTCACAATGTGATTCCTATGTAAGTAAGGCAAAGGTCCATAAATAACATACAAAAACCAGATGAAAAAATATTTTCTAAAGTGACCATTCAACAGTCCTTTGATGACATCCTTTCTTCTTTTTTTGCATTTTTATGCAAATGTTGCCTTTCAATCATTAGCAATTAAAATGAAATACCTGCTTTGGTTGATTGTGAAGTTCAAATGGCTTATTCTGTTTGTGTCAGGGAGCCTCAGGTGTGTTTTGTCTACTGCATTTCCCCTTGAGTATTAAATGATGAACATCCGTCTATATATACACACACACTCACCGGGCACCTTATTGCGTTCATGTTGTTTACGCCAAATTTTGACCCTAAAATCTGAATGTCACAGCAGAAATCAAGACTCATCAGATCAGGCAACATTTTTACAATCTTCTATTGTCCAGTTTTGGTGAGCCTGTGGGAATTGTAACGTGATGTCACCGTTGGTCGGAGTGACTGCGGTTACGCCCACTGAGTGGCAAAAAGACCAGGTGGCAGCATTGGTTTTCCGCAGAATGCCGCGAAAAACACACAAAACACGTCTAAAATGGGAAAGAGCTTTGAGATTGACTGTATAAATACTTTTGACAAGAAATCTGAGGTATATTTTTACAGACTGCCAAAACCTACAGAAAAGAGAAGCAAATGGATCTCTGCAATTCACAGAAACAACTGGACTCGAAATGTGGATTTGTAGTTATTTTGTGTCAATATGTTGAATTTTGGGGTAAAATCATACCATATATTGTATTGTTATATATTGTATTGACAACTCATCAATTAAATATTTACCATCATATATTCTGCTTAACTATACAAGTTTTGGGGCTGGACAATATGATGCTATATACACCGATCAGGCATAGCATTATGACCAACTTCCTAATATTGTGTTGGTCCCCCTTTTGCTGCCAAAACAGCCCTGACCCGTCAAGGCATGGACTCCACTAGACCCCTGGAGGTGTGCTGTGGTATCTGGCACCAAGATGTTAGCAGCAGATCCTTTAAGTCCTGTAAGTTGCGAGGTGGGGCCTCCATGGATCGGACTTGTTTGTTCAGCACATCCCACAGATGCTCGAACTGGATTGAGATCTGGGGAATTTGGAGGCCAAGTCAACGCCTCAAACTCGTTGTTGTGCTCCTCAAACCATTCCTGAACCATTTTTGCTTTGTGGCAGGGCGCATTATCTCTGCTGAAAGAGGCCACAGCCACCAGGGAATACCGTTTCCAAGAAAGGGTGTACATGGTCTGCAACAATGCTTAGGTAGGTGGTACGTGTCAAAGTAACATCCACATGGATGTCAGGACCCAAGGTTTCCCAGCAGAACATTGCCCAAAGCATCACACTGCCTCTGCTGGCTTGCCTTCTTCCCATAGTGCATCCTGGTGCCATGTGTTCCCCAGGTAAGCGATGCACAAACATACGGCCATCCACGTGATGTAAAAGAAAACGTGATTCATCAGACCAGGCCACCTTCTTCCATTGCTCCGTGGTCCAGTTCTGATGCTCACGTGCCCACTGTTGGCGCTTTCGGAGCTGGGCAGGGGTCAGCATGGGCACCCTGACTGGTCTGTGGCTATGCAGCCCCATACGCAACAAACTGCGATGCACTGTGTATTCTGACACCTTTCTATTAGAACCAGCATTAACTTCTTGAGCAATTTGAGCTAAAGAGTTCGATCGGACCACACGGGCCAGCCTTCACTCCCCACGTGCATCAATGAGCCTTGGCCGCCCATGATCTTGTCGCCGGTTCACCACTGTTCCTTCCTTGGACCACTTTTGATGGATACTGACCACTGCAGACCGGGAACAATCCACAAGAGCTGCAGTTTTGGAGATGCTCTGACCCAGTCGTCTAGCCATCACAATTTGGCCCTTGTCAAACTCGCTCAAATCCTTACGCTTGCCCATTTTTCCTGCTTCTAACACATCAACTTTGAGGACAAAATGTTCACTTGCTGCCTAATATATCCCACCCACTAACAGGTGCCGTGATGGAGATAATCAGTGTTATTCACTTCACCTGTCAGTGGTCATAATGTTATGCCTGATCGATCGGTGTATATAACATTGATATAAGTGATCACCCGGATTTAGACCTACCTATATTGTATTTATATAAAGCGTTCACAGGCAAATTTGCTTCATGTATTTCCCCGGCATACCCTCTATACTATATCAAAGAATATTAGGAACATTACACTCTACAATTAAACAATACAAGCTGAAACCTGTGAAACATCTCATGGTATTTTGTCAAGTAAAAAATTCAATTTAGGCAATTTTTCAGGTGTTGACATTTGTCTTTATTATTTTGTGGATACACATACAGTACTTGTTGAATCATACAGTATAACTAGTTTGACTATTGTACTGTATAAATACAGTTGTACAATGGTGTGCTTTATGGTGTTAATTCAGTTCCAGAACCTCAAACACAGACCATTAATGCTTCACATTGATTATTTCCTCTCATTTCTGACGTAACACAAAATATAGAGAAATGAAATACTGTAAAAGAAACTTAAAAATGGTTCACTGGCAGAAATTTGGCACTGACAACATCATCGGTGTATAGTCTTTTAAAAAATATTCTTCAAAATAGCTCTGATTCAACAATAACAAAGAAGTAAAACCAAAAAAAAAAATGGCTTGCTGAAGAAACTATTAAGGCTTGCCACTTTCAGTGTCATGACAAAATAATTGTGTACAAAGGATCTGATTTTCATTCTCAAGGCCATTCCTGTACTTCATATCAAATCCTTTTCATGCAATGTTTCATTTAATTTTAGAAGTTTGTATAAAAATGTTCCCCTTCATATCAACAATTTGGCACAAATCTGAAATGAAAGACACGCAAAGCTCATAAACATTTGGCTCCCAATAGCAAGTGCAAATACAGAACTGGCAAAATTTCACACTTTACCAAGTCAAAACGTCTGAACATAATTTGCGAAGAACAAAAAGCGGATTTCGATAACCTTGAATTCAGCGTTTTTTGTGTGTATAATAACATTAGCTAGTTAGTAACATGCTCTTTGTCGAAATGCGTACTGTACAGTTTCTTTCAAATCGATGCGCAATATTGCACAGAGCTCCTTCTCATACAGACAAATACGAAAATCACCTACTGCTAAAAAGCTATTCGTTAATACAAAACCAAAGGAAACAGCTGCAGTTAATAAAAGGAAAAAACGCTTTGCATAAATCATGGCAACGTGTTAATAAGCTGTGGAAGCACATAGTTTCCTTACGGCCATTTTTTCTCTCTGTCTAGCGCACGTAAGTTCAAGAGCATGGTTGGGAAAATGAAGGAAGGAGAACCACAAGGGCAGGTATTGCTAATGTCTGCGCTCAATCATGTCCTCGGTAATGACTTTCAGTCCTAGTCATGGCACTGCTTTTATTAAATGGCTCCTACCTCCCTCAACCCTCTTTTCAGTGATGTCACATTTTCAGCGTTACCTCTAGAACTGTGAGGTCTCGGTGAAGGAAATGGCGTCGCTTTTGTCAATGGTGAATCCACCGTTCACGTAAGATTTCTTCTCGCACTCGTCATCGTCCAGCGTGGTCTCTAGGGCGAAGGGGTTGGCCGCATCCACGTCTGAAATCAGGTCCATCCTCTCTAGTTCTCGCTTTGACAGCTTCTGGACTATTCCAGCACCGTAGGCATCTCCCAACACGTTGATCATGGTTCGGAAGCGATCGCTGATTTGATTGGAAAATCAATGTAAGCTTTCACACTATAGCAGCCATTACTTCAGTGTTCAGTGTCACATGAACCTTCAGAAATCACGAGGCCAATTCAGACTGCACTGACAGACGGCAACAGACACTAGTCAGGGTTTTGTCAGATCAGTGTCTGTTGAAAATCTGGTGATTTGTCCGCATTGGTCGGCGTCTGTCGGTGCGGTGTGAATTGGCATATATATAGTGCATTCAAATATGCATTCACGCCATATCGTAATTACGACAACTTGTACACTGGGAATTTTCTGAGAGCTCTGACTTGTACCATGTGACCGCTGTACCACCTGACTGCTGCAGATTAAATTTGGCTTTGATAGTGTTGCCATTGAAACCCGACTTAACTTGTGAATACGAACTTTCAAGGAAGACTTGAACGCACCAGTAGGGTGCTGCAGGGATGATGGATTTTTGTTGGCCAAAATCCAGAATCGAGTTAGCACTTTAGCACTTCTGGTGTGTGCTGCGCAACACGAGAATGAACCTCACTGGTTCTTGCGGAAGCTCAAACGTGCTGCGTAACACGAGAATGAACCTCATTGGTTCTTGAGGAAGCTCAAACGTGCTGCGTAACACGAGAATGAACCTCATTGGTTCTTGAGGAAGCTCAAACGTGCTGCGTAAAGCGAGAATGAACCTCATTGGTTCTTGCGGAAGCTCAAACGTGCTGCGTAACACGAGAATGAACCTCATTGGTTCTTGCAGAAGCTCAAACGTGCTGCGTAACACAAGAATGAACCTCACTGGTTCTTGCAGAAGCTCAAACGTGCTGCGTAACACGAGAATGAACCTCATTGGTTCTTGCGGAAGCTCAAACGTACTGCGTAACACAAGAATGAACCTCACTGGTTCTTGCGGAAGCTCAAACGTGCTGCGTAACACGAGAATGAACCTCATTGGTTCTTGCGGAAGCTCAAACGTGCTGCGTAAAGCGAGAATGAACCTCACTGGTTCTTGCGGAAGCTCAAACGTGCTGCGTAAAGCGAGAATGAACCTCATTGGTTCTTGCGGAAGCTCAAACGTGCTGCGTAAAGCGAGAATGAACCTCATTGGTTCTTGCGGAAGCTCAAACGTGCTGCGTAACACGAGAATGAACCTCATTGGTTCTTGCGGAAGCTCAAACGTGCTGCGTAAAGCGAGAATGAACCTCATTGGTTCTTGCGGAAGCTCAAACGTGCTGCGTAACACGAGAATGAACCTCATTGGTTCTTGCGGAAGCTCAAACGTGCTGCGTAACACGAGAATGAACCTCATTGGTTCTCGCACGTCAAGTGCACATGCTTGAGCTTCCGTTTACCACAACTGATGTGTGTGTTTATGAATGTTTAAATGTGAATTCAATCTGTTCATCATATAAAGTGATCGATCTCTTCAGAAAATTTGGACAAAACCGCTCAATTCATATGGATTAGTTTTACGATCTCTTTACGAACTTTTTGAAGCGTAAGTTGTGTGGCTGTCAATGGAGGGATAAAAAACTCTCCGATTTCATCAAAAAGATCTTCATTTGCATTCTGAAGATGAACGAAAGTCTTACAGGTCTGGAACGACATGAGGGTGAGTAATTAATGACAGAATTTTAATTTTTTGGGCGAACTATCCCTTTAATGGTGGTGACGCTGATGTCATGTGATCGTGATATAGTTAATTTATAACCTACGTTTAGCTATTTACTTCTGCTGATTGCATTAAGGCTTCAAAATTCATAAAAGTTGTGTTCATTTGCGAAGAGCTTTTTTTTCAATAATCCAAAAGCCAATGGAAAATCCTATTTGAGTTCTGTCAAGGGAACAAGTGTGATGCTAACTTCCAGGTTGGCCAACAAAAATACATCATCCCTGCACCAATATTGTGTCACATTAAGTAAACCATACACTTATAAAAAGACATACTTACAGCAGCCAATCGACAGCAACGATGAGGGTGACATCACTGGCTGGAAGGCCAACTGCTGTGAGGACTATCACCATGGTTACCAGTCCAGCATTCGGAACACCTGCTGCACCAATGCTGGCGACGGTTGCTGTGATACTATGAAATGAACATGCCAAAAAAATATTATTCAGGCCTTTGTCCTTCACAAAGCCACTTAACTCTATTATATCACATCAACTGGCTTATATCCAACTTACCTAATGGTAACAATCTGGCCAGCATCCAGATCGTAGTTGTTCAACTGAGCTATGAATATAGAAGCAACAGCTTCATACAGTGCAGTGCCATCCATATTGATAGTCGCACCAACTGGAAGGACAAAACGAGTGATCCTCTTGTCGATCCTGTTGTTCTCTTCTGCACATCGGAACGTGACCGGCAGAGTGGCTGAGCTGATTTAGTAAAGACTCTTGTTATTATAAAAAGCATTATACTTGGCAGAACAGCAGTTTTCATTGATTATTTTTGGATTAAAAAACATAAAACATCTAAAACTGGAGAGACACATCTTCAGAAGCAGGACTGAGCAGTCTTGCTATTAACAGCCCAAAAATAATGATCAAAGCACAACATTAAAGGCTTCTTCTCAGATTTTTTAAAGAATTATTCATAGCATTGAAGTAATTTATGTCCATTGCTTGTGCAATATTTTTATGTGACAGACATTCATACTTGTGCAATACTTTTATGTGACATTCATATGTAAGAGTTTAGATAGATTTAGACCGATCTTTAAAGTTTAAATGTTGGCTGCTTGCTGATGCAGAGTACTAATTACACTCAAAAAAATAACTCATTGGACAAACTCAATTTAATTGAGGGCAGGATTTCTATCCAATAAATATGTATAGCCCCAACTCATAAAAAACTAATTCATGCAATGAGATGTAATTGAGTTGGTCCAACTCAATTTGATCAAATACAGTTTAAATGAAATTGATACATTTATAAAATGACTTTTTTTTTATGCTTGTTAAACGTAAATTTAAAACATTTTATTGGAAAATCAATTATAAGCAGTTCCATTCTTCATTATACACAATGTATATTATGAACAAATAAGAAAAAACTGGTATCACTCCTGACATTAGCATAGATCACTGAGTGCCCACAGCCTAAACACAGGCGCCACTCTTCTGCATAATGGTAAACAGAAAATTAAAAAAAAAAACATTACAGAAACTCCTCTAAATTTCCACCATAACTGAGCATTAAACACTAACATAATTTTAACGAACTATTTTAACGATCTTAGCGCAAGGTCTAAAGAGCACGGTGCAAGTGCACTTATGCCATGTCCGAATCCACTTTTGCTAGTTTAACGACGGGAAAAATGGTCGGGACGCCAGGTGCATGGTCTAAAAGGGTTGTCCCTATTCTCTTAATGAGTAATGGGTGTGTTTTGGGCGTAACGTGCAATAAACCAATCAGAGTTTCATCTCCCATTCCCTTTAAAAGCCAGTTGCGCTTGCACCATGGCGGATTCGCTATTTACATGGCGGAGTTTGCGCGCGGAAAGACTGAGCGCTTCTCCAGAGAGGAATCCTTTTATTTTTAATATTTAAAAATGTTTGTGTGCTGCGCGTTTTGGACCCGCCTATAGGCGCATATTACTAACGTGCCCTTTAAATAACACTATAAAAAAATACTGCGCCATTGACTTTAGACCAGGTTTCAGTTGGTCAGTGGTGCAGTCTATTTCAGTTGCCTCAAAATAGCAACGTGCCAACAATGCGCCTGAACACACCTCGTTTTCAGACCAGCACATGTATGGGCGAACAGATGGGCGCGAGTGCATTCGCTATAAACAACGTGGCGCTGGACCTGAAAATGATAACTGCGTCGGGCTGAAACTAGCAAAAAACACTTGTGTCGTGCCTCAGTTGTGGCGTTGTCCCTTTACTCTCCTAATGCAGTCCCTTGCAAAGCACGCTGGGAACTAAAGATCCACTGCCCAGTTAGTTGTCAACAAAAATGATTCATGTAGTTTTAACACAAATGAATTAAGTAAACTTCAGTTTTAAATATATTAGGTTGACTGAACACAATTAAATCAAGTTGTGACGATGTTAAAAAATTGTGTTACTTTAACTAATTTTAATTAAACTGAACGAGGCAAAAAAATAATTTTTTGAGTGTATGAAAATAATATACTTTAAATGAATATACATAAGTGCCAACTGAATGTAATGTTTTGGACACTTAACTGCATGTTAATTGCAATTAAATGAAAATTTATTCGTTTCAAGTTATATTAAATGCAATTCGCTGAACTTTAGAATGCTTTTTGACCCACTTAAATAGGACTTGATTGCATCTTGATACATTAATTTCATAATTCTTTTGTCTTTGAAATATGGTCACTGCTGAATGTACTGACAAGCATTTATGATGAGCTAAAATATACTTCAGTGTCAGTTCTATTGAAAGTTGTATGTCATTTAAATAATATTTGTAATTACACATTTGTAATGATGAAGTTGCAATTTAGTACATTTAAAATATATTAACTTTAAATGTAATATCAAACAATAGACTATAGTTACAATTAAAATACTTGACGTGCTTTAGTATGTTACTCAACACTTCAAAATAAGTGTACTTCTTTAAAGCATGACAAGATTGTTAAAACAATAACTTTGTTTAACTTAAAAGTGTACTTAAGTGTGTTAGGAAACAGTCATGAAAGTGCACTCTACACTTCAGTGGTCTATTATTTCATTAATATATTATCTGCTAGTACGTTTTTTTTTTTTAAATACACTTTTAAGATACGCTACAAGTGCACATTCAATACAATTAAGCACACTTCTTTTACACAAGAGCTTACTCATTAAGAAAGTTTGCTCCTACACTAAGTGAATTTTGCAGAGATTATTGCGCTGATTTACACTCTGGACGAGTTGACGCTAGTTGTCGAAAGTCAGAGCCAGTCTGCAGATTTGACAGAATGTAGATGTCACAGAAAATCCCATAGTGTAGGATGGGCACAGATTGTTTAGCTTCAGACTCTGATCCATCCAGTTGGAGGATGGCAAACATGATTGATATTCTGAGCAGAATTTAGAACACATTTTGTTTTCATTTGTCATCTGTCTCTTTGCAAAGAGGCACATTCGGAATGACTTGAAAGTGTGGTAGTATGTGATCATCAGTCAGCAAATGAATGATAGCTACGCTGCGTCTGAAATCACGTACTGTCTGAGTAACTTCGCGACCATTAAAAAAGTACGCTCTATATAGTATGAATATGGGTAGTATGAATGAAATTCGGACATACTACATCCGCCATGTTACTGTCACGTGACCTACCAGCCTCAGTAGATTGCAACAGTTAGGTTCCGGAAGTAAAAACTCTGTTCATTTTCTCCATAGGAAAATCGATTTTTAACGATAACTTCTAAACCTTTAAAGACAGCCTTACTGTAAGCTATGAGGTTGTTAAGCCATGGTATTTGCTTTTGCTGAAGCTGTCTGCCCGCATTTATTTTTTAAATTCATGGTTTGGAATTCATGGTGAAAAACTACATTACCCATGATGCTGTACAGAAAATTTCACCAATCAGAGTCTAAACAAGCAAAACGTGAAAAAGTTGGCTCCGCCCACGTAATCGAGTTCATCTCCCTTCGCTTTCAAAATATTTTAATATTTCAATATATATGCATATTTTGCAATAAACTTAAGATATATTGTTTATATATACTGTATATAGTCAACATTTTTAAATGCATACCTTTATATTTCTCCATCGTTTTTGATTTGGTTTGATTTGATTTGCAATGTTTCATGGGATTGTAGTTCTTTTCCTTACTAAAGCCGTTAAGTACACAGTCCTGTACCTTTGTTTTTGCTTCCAATCAAAGTTTGTAATGTTGTGATTCACCTCGTAGCTGGTCGGCTTGATTCACGGCTTATAACGCTTTAACAAAGACTTTTTAAAAAAAAAAATCTCTATGGGAGAAATTATTGGGATAGTAAAGTGTTTATCGAATGCGCACTTCTGAATCTTGCCGGAAGTAGTAGGTACTTTACTATGCATGGCGTACTGTTTTCGCATATTATATAGTAGGGAAGTATTCGATTTCGGACGCAGTCTTAGTGTTTTAAAATCTGTTTAGATTTAAAAAGTCATGTACAGTGCCCTCCACTAATATTGGCACCCTTGGTAAACATGAGCAAAGGCGGCTGTGAAAATAAATCTGCATTGTTTATCCTTTTGATCTTTCATTCAGAAAATTCACAACATTTTGAAGTAAAACAATTGAAAGTGGGGGGAAAATCTCATTACGAAATCAGTGTTTTTCTCCAATGCATGTTGTCCACAATTATTGGCACCCCTAGAAATTTTTATGAGTAAAATATCTCTGAAGTATATTCCCATTCATATTTACGTTCTTTTAGCACACCAGGGTGACTAGGAGCATGAAATTATCTAGCTATGACTAGTATAAATATGAGGAAATACAAAGGCCAAATTCCCTTAATCATTCATCACAATGAGTAAAACCAAAGAATATACAGTGGGGAGAACAAGTATTTGATACACTGCCGATTTTGCAGGTTTTCCTACTTACAAAGCATGTAGAGGTTTGTAATTTTTATCATAGGTACTCTTCAACTGTGAGAGACGGAATCTAAAACAAAAATCCAGAAAATCACATTGTATGATTTTTAAATAATTAATTTGCATTTTATTGCATGACATAAGTATTTGATCACCTACCAACCAGTAAGAATTCCGGCTCTCACAGACCTGTTAGTTTTTCTTTAAGAAGCCCTCCTGTTCTCCACTCATTACCTGTATTAACTGCACCTGTTTGAACTCGTTACCTGTATAAAAGACACCTGTCCACACACTCAATCAAACAGACTCCAACCTCTCCACAATGGCCAAGACCAGAGAGCTGTGTAAGGACATCAGGGATACAATTGTAGACCTGCACAAGGCTGGGATGGGCTACAGGACAACAGGCAAGCAGCTTGGTGAGAAGGCAACAACTGTTGGTGCAATTATTAGAAAATGGAAGAAGTTCAAGATGACGGTCAATCTCCCTCGGTCTGGGGCACCATGCAAGATCTCACCTCGTGGGGCATCAATGATCATGAGGATGGTGACGGATCAGCCCAGCACTACACGGCAGGACCTGGTTAATGACCTGAAGAGAGCTGGGACCACAGTCTCAAAGAAAACCATTGGTAACACACTACGCCGTCATGGATTAAAATCCTGCAGCGCACGCAAGGTCCCCCTGCTCAAGCCAGCGCATGTCCAGGCCCATCTGAAGTTTGCCAATGACCATCTGGATGATCCAGAGGAGGAATGGGAGAAGGTCATGTGGTCTGATGAGACAAAAATAGAGCTTTTTGGTCTAAACTCCACTCGCCGTATTTGGAGGAAGAAGAAGGATGAGTACAACCCCAAGAACACCATCCCAACTGTGAAGCATGGAGGTGGAAACATCATTCTTTGGGGATGCTTTTCTGCAAAGGGGACAGGACGACTGCACCGTATTGAGGGGAGGATGGATGGGGCCATGTATCGCGAGATCTTGGCCAACAACCTCCTTCCCTCAGTAAGAGCACTGAAGATGGGTTGTGGCTGGGTCTTCCAGCATGACAACGACCCGAAACACACAGCCAGGGCAACTAAGGAGTGGCTCCGTAAGAAGCATCTCAAGGTCCGGGAGTGGCCTAGCCAGTCTCCAGACCTGAACCCAATAGAAAATCTTTGGAGGGAGCTGAAAGTCTGTATTGCCCAGCAACAGCCCCGAAACCTGAAGGATCTGGAGAAGGTCTGTATGGAGGAGTGGGCCAAAATCCCTGCTGCAGTGTGTGCAAACCTGGTCAAGAACTACAGGAAACATATGATCTCTGTAATTGCAAACAAAGGTTTCTGTACCAAATATTAAGTTCTGCTTTTCTGATGTATCAAATACTTATGTCATGCAATAAAATGCTAATTAATTACTTAAAAATCATACAATGTGATTTTCTGGATTTTTGTTTTAGATTCCGTCTCTCACAGTTGAAGAGTACCTATGATAAAAATTACAGACTTCTACATGCTTTGTAAGTGGGCAAACCTGCAAAATCGGCAGTGTATCAAATACTTGTTCTCCCCATTGTAGTTCTGATGTGCAGCAAAAGATTGTTGAGCTTCACAAAATAGAAAGTTGCTGTAGGAAAATAGCTAAAGCACTGAAAATCCCCATTTCCACCATCAGGGCAATAATGAAGAAGTTCCAATCAACTAAAGATGTTATGAATCTGCCTGGAAGAGGACATGCGTTTATATTGTCCTAATGCACGGTGAGGAGGAGAGTTTGAGTGGACAAAGACTCTCCAAGGATCACAGATTTGCAGAGATTAGTTGAGTCTTGGGGTCAGAAAGCCAGATGAAAAAAGTGCACTAAAATAGTACACTTAGTACACTTCCATAATGTACTTAAAGTTCTGTATTTTCATGCACTAATTTTGTACTTAGTATACTAAAAATTATTCGTTAGTACTTTTTAAGATAATCTTAAGAACATCTCAGTGTACTCAACTGAGCTATTTTATACAAAATGTATTTATAATGTCCCACATATTTTTATACATGAAATAATTCATTTCAAATGTATTGTAACTATGTTAATATTCCCTTTATATGATGTAATTAAGTTAATGGTGTTTTACTTGTAATTACTTTACATTTCTACTATACATTTCTACTTTTTCATGAAAATCCATTAAAATAGAATTTAGCGATAGTATATGTCACGGGGTGTTTACAGGGAGACAGACAAGGCAGATGAATAAAGTTCCAAACGACAAAAGATTTAATAATACTTTCCACTAAGGCAGGCAGACAGGCAGCAAACACGATGAACATAACTGTGACCGGACAAACACTGAGTGAACAGGAGGGACTTAAGTATAGAGGGTATGCACGTGATGTCACCGTCGGCCGGAGTGACTGCGGTTACGCCCACTGAGTGGCAAAAAGACTGAGCGGCAGCACTGGTTTTCAGCGTGAATGCCGTGAAAAACACACAAAACCAGGCCAAGCACCAGAAGGGGGGTCAGGGGAGGCTTGGCCTGTGCCCCCTCCAGACCGAGGGAGACGGACTTAATAATATAGTGTAAAATTCTCACTCAAACCACTGCCGCCTGCTGCTTCTGCTACTGATTGCTTTTAGAGGGAAAAGCTGCCCATAACTACTGGTCTAGGATCTGTTTTCTTCATAATAATAGCACATTATTAGTGAAAAACAGTTGGCAAAAGATCCAGTGCATATCTGTATTTGCGCTCGTCAAATGATTAAATTTCCAACGTGTTTTCGCTTCGGTGAGTAATGTAGCCAATCACAGACATGTTTGTTGATTTCTAGAACACAATGGCCAATCACAGGTGTTTAAGCTAAAATCCACTCACCGCTCGAGTTTTTGTCCAGTGCTGAGTTCTGCATGCGCGCTAATCCTCTCTAAGTGTAGACATTATGTAAATAAGAGATTTATTGTGTGGTCAGCTTCACTGATTAATATAACGCAACTTTGTGAGATCTCGTTCATTGAATAAGTGACAGCTTTCAGTGATTATAAAGGGAGCACTATTTGCGTGCTGTCCAGGCGATATAAAAAAAATAATTAATAGGCCTATAATATATTCAGAATTTGAATAAAACTTTTGTTTTCCATTCTTAACAAGCGGCCACATACACGCCATATCCGCATATAAATGCGCGATTCACTCTTGAAATTGTGATGACTGACAGTGATAAATATTTATGTATCGAAATCAGGCTCATATAAATGTCAGGAAAACACGATTCCTGGCTGCATGTCAATAGCTATGGATCACTGGATCTTTGGTAAGTTGTAAGAAACACTAGAGCCAAACCTTTAGTTTAAACTGATAACCGTTTGTTTTACTCGCGTTTTCCCCTATTAACTCCAGTCATGCAGCTGCTCTTCTGCCACTCAGTCCCGGCTGAGGGGGCGTGTTCCGGCGGGAAAGTGACGTCGATGCATACCCTCTATATACAATGGTGATGAACTAAAAGACGTATAGCTGTGATGATTAGTGTCCATGGTAACAGATGAGTGGCGGGAATCTAAACAAAGGAACACATGTTATGAATGAAAACAAACTAGAAGTCCATGAAAACTAAGACAAACCAAAACGTGACTGACAATATATATAAAAATCCACTAAAATTTTATGTAAAGCGTTCATAGCACACTTTACTTTATCTGACTACATTTAAAATCCATTTAAGTGTTAGTGCTAATAAGTGCATTTACAGTGGGGAGAACAAATATTTGATACACTGCCGATTTTGCAGGTTTTCCTACTTACAAAGCATTTAGAGGTCTGTAATTTTTATCATAGGTACTCTTCAACTGTGAGAGATGAAATCTAAAACAAAAATCCAGAAAATCACATTGTATGATTTTTAAATAATTAATTTGCATTTTATTGCATGACATAAGTATTTGATCACCTACCAACCAGTAAGAATTCCGGCTCTCACAGACCTGTTAATTTTTCTTTAAGAAGCCCTCCTGTTCTCCACTCATTACCTGTATTAACTGCACCTGTTTGAACTCGTTACCTGTATAAAACACACCTGTCCACACACTCAATCAAACAGACTCCAACCTCTCCACAATGGCCAAGACCAGAGAGCTGTGTAAGGACATCAGGGATAAAATTGTAGACCTGCACAAGGCTGGGATGGGCTACAGGACAATAGGCAAGCAGCTTGGTGAGAAGGCAACAACTGTTGGCGCAATTATTAGAAAATGGAAGAAGTTCAAGATGACGGTCAATCTCCCTCGGTCTGGGGCACCATGCAAGATCTCACCTCATGGGGCATCAATGATCATGAGGAAGGTGAGGGATCAACCCAGAACTACACGGCAGGACCTGGTCAATGACCTGAAGAGAGCTGGGACCACAGTCTCAAAGAAAACCATTAGTAACACACTACGCCGTCATGGATTAAAATCCTGCAGCGCACGCAAGGTCCCCCTGCTCAAGCCAGCGCATGTCCAGGCCCATCTGAAGTTTGCCAATGACCATCTGGATGATCCAGAGGAGGAATGGGAGAAGGTCATGTGGTCTGATGAGACAAAAATAGAGCTTTTTGGTCTAAACTCCACTCGCCGTGTTTGGAGGAAGAAGAAGGATGAGTACAACCCCAAGAACACCATCCCAACTGTGAAGCATGGAGGTGGAAACATTATTCTTTGGGGATGCTTTTCTGCAAAGGGGACAGGACGACTGCACCGTATTGAGGGGAGGATGGATGGGGCCATGTATCGCGAGATCTTGGCCAACAACCTCCTTCCCTCAGTAAGAGCACTGAAGATGGGTTGTGGCTGGGTCTTCCAGCATGACAACGACCCGAAACACACAGCCAGGGCAACTAAGGAGTGGTTCCGTAAGAAGCATCTCAAGGTCCTGGAGTGGCCTAGCCAGTCTCCAGACCTGAACCCAATAGAAAATCTTTGGAGGGAGCTGAAAGTCCGTATTGCCCAGCGACAGCCCCGAAACCTGAAGGATCTGGAGAAGGTCTGTATGGAGGAGTGGGCCAAAATCCCTGCTGCAGTGTGTGCAAACCTGGTCAAGAACTACAGGAAATGTATGATCTCTGTAATTGCAAACAAAGGTTTCTGTATCAAATATTAAGTTCTGCTTTTCTGATGTATCAAATACTCATGTCATGCAATAAAATGCAAATTAATTATTTAAAAATCATACAATGTGATTTTCTGGATTTTTGTTTTAGATTCCGTCTCTCACAGTTGAAATGTACCTATGATAAAAATGACAGACTTCTACATGCTTTGTAAGTGGGCAAACCTGCAAAATCGGCAGTGTATCAAATACTTGTTCTCCCCACTGTATATTAAGTGTACTTAAGTACCACAGTTGGGAGAATGTACTTATAACTAGTACATTAGTAATATATTTTTAATAAAAATCTATTTGATTTAAATTTAGGATTACTATATAAAAGTCTACTAAGATTGAACTCATTTTTAAAGCATTCAAAGCACATTTTTAGAAATAAATGAATGAATAAAACTCCTCTGTATATTTTAGCGGTAGTATACTTTATATCAATGTGCTAAAAATCTATTTAAGTATTAGTGGTATTTAGTATACTTGTTCAAGTGCACTGAAGTAGAAATATACTTTTAATTAGTGTATACAACTTTATTTAGCACAAAAAATAAGAATGTACTACAAATGTAGTTTCTTGTATTTAAGTATTTTTTTTCACCTGGGAAGCCTAAAAGAAAAATGATCAAACAGCACCTACATCACCACATGTTGTTTGGGAGCATTTCAAGAAAAATCCTTCTTGCTCATCCAACTCCAGCATATTCAGTTGTCAGACACGACTGGAACTTCAAACAGGACCTGCTTCTATGGTCAGATGAAACTATAAAAAGATGGATAAATATACCGCTGGATCTTTAATGTTGTGGGCCTATTTTTTTGCTGGAGGTCCTGGACATCTTGTTTAGATACATGGTATCATGGATTCTAGCAAATACCAACAGATAAAAAATCAAAACCTGATGGCCTCTGCTAGAAATCTTATAATGGGCCGTGGTTGGATCTTCCATCAGGACAACGATCCAGAACAAACATCAAAATCAACACACAAATGTGTCACTGAGCACAAAATGAAGCTTCTGCTATGGCCGTCCCAGTCCCCTGATCTGAACCCTATAGAAAATGAGTGGGGTGAACTGAAGAGAAGAAGCACCAACATGGATCTGGGAATCTGAAGGATCTGGAGAGATTCTGTATGAGGAATGGTCTCTGATCTCTTGTCAGGTGTTCTCCAAACTCATCAGGCATTATAGAAGAAGACTCAGAGCTGTTATCTTGGTAAAAGGATGTTGCAATAATTGGATGCCAATAATTGTGGCCAACATGAACTAGAGAAAAACATTTACATTTCATAATGAGATTTTCCCCCCACTTTCAATTCTTTTACTTCAATGAAAGGTTCGAATTTTATGAATTTTTTGAATGAACGATCAAAAGGATAAACAATGCAGATTTATTTTCACAGCCTCCTCTGCTCATATTTACCAAGGGTGCTAATATTAGCGGAGGGCACTGTAGTGTATTCCAGCCCTTTGGTCAAAATGCCCAGAAAACAGATGCTAGAATATACATTGGCTCACCTTGAGGAAATCATGAGAGCCGTTACCAAGGCCTGTGCCATTCCCAGAGTGAAGGTGAATGGATTCTTCCTCACAAACACAAAGTATATCAGGGGGAGGAATATGATGGAATGGATGGCTAGTCTGTGGAAGGAAAACATATTTTAAAACATTAAACATTACAATCCATTGTACATTATCATTTTTACCAAGGTCGCTTGCCCCTGGTTTCACAGACAAGGCTTAAGCTAGTCCCAGACTAAAATGCATGTTTGAGCTGTTTTAACTGAAAGCAACTTATCTTAAAATATGTCAGTGCCATTGTGTCTAAGGCACGTTTATAAAAGCTACTTAAATGTCCTAATAAAACTAACATTTAATCTAAGCCCTGTCTGTGAAACCAGGCCTTGGATTTATATCCTACAGTTTTTTTTCTGTTTGACTCAGCAATACGCAACCTAAACCTGTCCCTTCGGTCCATTCCACACGAGTGCAGATGGCATTTGTTTAACAGCAGCTATAGAATCTCCTGACTGATGTTCGGTTGCCTATATCACTCAAATAAGTGGAAATTTGGAGTTTATGAAATGTATTATTAGCACATCTGCAGCTTGAGCAGTTTTGATTGTCCTTGGCTCTTATCTGTGAGTGAACAGAGCTGACGTGAAGCTGTACGGGAACAGTAAACGGCCAGTCTAACAGCAGCAGTAAATCAGCAAGGGAACATTAAAGAAGCTTCTTCACCCGCTGAGCACCGTCACCATGTACAGGCCCATCTTCCTGAAGATTTCCCAGTCGTCCACCTCAATGATCTTAGCAGCAATCAGGAACAAGATGCCAACTGGCATGTAACTGCAGAAGAACATTCGTTAAGCATCATTACATTAAGAATCAATACACAAACTCCTAAGAATCTTTTCATTTATAGACTGATACTGATATATCTTCCTACACTATTTTTCAAGTGAATAACTAATACAAACTAAGATTTCGTGGTGTATCTGCACAAAACACATGGTAAGGTGTTGTGGGTGGTTGCTAAGGTTTAGTTAAGTGGTTGCTAAGGTTTTCTGGCTGATTGCTATTATGCAATTTCTAGGGTATTCTGAATGGTTGCTAAGGAGTTACCATGTGGTTTCTAGTGTATTCTGCTAGTGTGTGTTGCTATATGGTTTCTATGCTGTTCTAGTTATTCTAGGTGATTGATATGCAGGTTCTAGTGTATTCTGAAGGGTTGCTAAGGAGTTGCCATGTAATTCCTAGACTGTTCTCGGTTGTTGCTATGCGGTTTCTAGGGTATTCTGAGTGGTTGCTATAGATGGTTTCTATGCAGTTTCAAGGGTTTTCTGAGTGGTCGCTAAAGGGTTTCTATGTGGTTTCTAGGGTGTTCTGGGTGGTTGCTATGGAATTGCTATGTGGTTTTTAGGGTGCTCTGGGTGGTTGCTATGTGGTTTCTAGGGTGTTCTGGGGAGTTGCTATGTGGTTTCTAGGGTGTGCTGGCTGGTTGCTAGGGAGCTGCTATGTGGTTTCTATGGTGTTCTGGGTGGTTGCTAGGGAGCTGCTATGTGGTTTCTAAGATGTTCTGGGGAGTTGCTTTGTGGTTTCTAGGGTGTTCTGGGTGGTTGCTAAGGAGATGCTATGTGGTATTCAGGGTGTTCTGGGAGGTTGCTAGGGAGTTTCTATGTGGTTTCTAGGGTGTTCTGGGCAGTTTTTAGGGAGTTCCTTTGTGGTTTCTTGGGTATTCTGGGTGATTGCTAGGGAGTTGCTATGTGGTTTCTGGAGAGTTGCTATGTTGTTTCTAGGGTGTTCTTGGGAGATGCTATGTGGTTTCTAGGCTGTCCTGGGTGGTTGCTAGGGGTGTGCTATGTGGTTTCTAGGGTGTTCTGGTTAGTTGCTTTGTGGTTTCTGGGGTATTCTGGGGAGTTGGTATGTGGATTCTAGCGTGTTCTATGTGGTTTCTAGGGTTCTCTGGGGAGTTGCTTTGTGGTTTCTAGGATGTTCTGGGTAGTTGCTAGAGAGATGCTATGTTGTTTCTAGGGTGTTCTGGGAGGTTGCTTGGGAGTTACTATGTGGTTTCTAGGGTGTTCTGGGTGGTTGCTAGGGAGTTGCTTTGTGGTTTCTTGGGTGTTCTGGGTGATTGCTAGGGAGTTGCTATGTGGTTTCTGGAGAGTTGCTATGTTGTTTCTAGAGTGTTCGTGGGAGATGCTATGTGGTTTCTAGGGTGTTCTTGGTGGTTGCTAGGGAGCTACTATGTGGTCTCTATGGTGTTCTGGGAGTTGCTTTGTGGTTTCAAGGATGTTCTGGGTAGTTGCTAGAGAGATGCTATGTGGTTTCTAGGGTTTTCTGGGAGGTTGCTTGGGAGTTACTATGTGGTTTCTAGGGTGTTCTTGGGAGTTGCTATGTTGTTTCTAGGTTGTTCTGGGGAGTTGCTTTGTGGATTCTTGGGTGTTCTTGGTGGTTGCTAGGGGGATGCTTTGTGGTTTCTAGTGTGTTCTGGGGAGTTGCTATGTGGTTTCTAGGGTTTTCTGGGGAGTTGCTTTGTGGATTCAATGGTGTTCTGGGTGGTTGCTAGGGAGACGCTATGTGGTTTCTAGGGTGTTCTGGGAGTTGCTATGTGGTTTCTATGGTGTTCTGGGTGGTTGCTAGGGAGCTGCTATGTGGTTTCTAAGATGTTCTGGGGAGTTGCTTTGTGGTTTCTAGGGTGTTCTGGGTGGTTGCTAGGGAGATGCTATGTGGTATTCAGGGTGTTCTAGGAGGTTGCTAGGGAGTTTCTATGTGGTTTCTAGGGTGTTCTGGGCAGTTTTTAGGGAGTTCCTTTGTGGTTTCTTGGGTATTCTGGGTGATTGCTAGGGAGTTGCTATGTGGTTTCTGGAGAGTTGCTATGTTGTTTCTAGGGTGTTCTTGGGAGATGCTATGTGGTTTCTAGGCTGTCCTGGGGAGTTGATTTGTGGTTTCTAGTGTGTACTGGGTGGTTGCTAGGGGTGTGCTATGTGGTTTCTAGGGTGTTCTGGTTAGTTGCTTTGTGGTTTCTGGGGTATTCTGGGGAGTTGCTATGTGGTTTCTAGGATGTTCTGGGTAGTTGCTAGAGAGATGCTATGTTGTTTCTAGGGTGTTCTGGGAGGTTGCTTGGGAGCTGCTTTGTAGTTTCTAGGGTGTTCTGGGGAGTTGCTATGTGGTTTCTAGGGTTTTCTGGGGAGTTGCTTTGTGGTTTCTAGGGGGTTCTGGGTGGATGCTAGGGAGTTGCTATGTGGTTTCTAGGTTGTTCTGGGTGGTTGTTTACTGACCCAAGTCAACAGAGCCCATCTTCATGTCTGAGTATGAGCAATAATAATAGAGCTTCTTGCCACTACAGACATGCTTTTAACGTGTCAGAACTAACCACATAATAATCTGAACAAGTCGCATGGTGGCCTCATTCAGAGCATCGAAAAACTCGAGCAGGATGCGTCCCCTTTCTCCCATCTTGCCGATGACAAGGCCGAAAGTCACACAGAATACGATGAGACCAAGAACATTAATCCCATCTGAATATGAGCCCACGATCTTGTAGTCTTTGGTCAAATTCTACAGCATAAAGAAGGCAAAAATAAATGCATATATTTCTTCATTCTCCTTTCTTTAGCATACATCCTTTAACATCTTTGTCTCACCTGTGCAACTGTTGAAATAATGGTTGTGAAGGGTGGAAATGTAGTTGTATTAGTTGTGCTTATGTTGGTTTTCGATGGTTCAATCTCTTTGCGCTGTGTCTTGTACTAAAACACAGATGAAGGTCATTTCAACAAAGTATTATATTTGGATTGTTCTAAGCAATATGTTAAAACATATTATATTTTACCTGCTGAAAACAGGCTTGCACAAGATTTTCAGGAAACATATTCCTTTAAAGAAATGAGAAAAACAAATCACCTAAGTGCTTAATACAGATTCATATTATATTATATTATATTATTTTATTTTATTATATTTTTGACATACTTAAAATGGTCAACATGTCATTGCATGAGTTTATTATTTATTTATACATTTTTAAGTATTCCTTAAGTGTCCGAATATTTTGTAGGCACTGTATATTATCTTTCTTACAACATAGGTAGACCAAGGGGTGCAAATTATTTTTACCTAACAAGGTCCAGCAAGGTGTCAACAGTGGTCACATTTGGCGTACTTCCTGCTCTTTCGATATTTTCAGCACTCTGAGAAACCCCAGGTTTAATAGTCGTCACAAGAACGATTCCTTTTGAGCACAACATCTTTGTTAAACAACCACAATATATGTCTTTAAATTTTATTGATTTGATGTTTATGTGACTCACCAAGAATGACAGCAATGATGGTAGTGGAGAGGTAATAAACCACTGCACGAAGACCAATCCTGCCTGACACCTCCGAGTCCAGTGCTGCCACTCCTTCAGGAATCAAGGCCAAATGTTAACACTATATAAAGACACCAACAATGCCAACAATGCAAGTTACATTGCAATTGGGTTATATTGTGAAAAGAAAAATGCAAGTGCCCTAGGCATGGAGTTAATCAGCATTATAATCCTTATCTTTTTGAGATGATTTCGTTGATAAGGGACAATGCAAAGTACGTAAATATTCAAATAATGAATTCAGAACCTAGACAAATACTAGAGCTATTTATAAATAATCTCTAAACTGTGTTCTGATTGGTCTATTATGTACAGTATTAAGCTTAACCCTTACGTATACCTTTGGTGTTCCCGGTCAAAAATGATCGGCCTTTTAAAAATTGCTTGTAAATCTCGTTATCTATATTATCCCCAAATATTGGATTCAATCTGTCAACTTGTTCTCTTTAAATTAGGACAGGTTTTGTATTAATTTTGGAACTGAGTGATTGCAGGCCTCATTGATCTGAGCATATGCACCTCAGTTTTGAGTAAAAAAAAAGCATTATTTGTGGATAAATTTGTTAATATTCAACAAAATATGAGAAAAAATTAGTACTAGTGTGCTTTAATGTTTAACCAGAAGTTTGTTTTGAAATGCTTTCTTTTTGTACAAATGGAACAGTCACACTTGTGGTATTCCTGGTCAAAAATGACCGGCCTACAAAAACAAAATAGCTTATAAATCACTTGTTATGCTATATTATCACCAAATATTGGATTTAATCTTTTTGTCAACTTGTTTTCTTTTATTTAGGACAGGTTTTATATTTATTTTAAACATTTTTTGAAAATGTTTGATCTGAGAATAAAGTTTATCTCTGTAAAAAAGAAAGTCTGTAATACTCAAAATAGTTTGTTTGTGTAACGTTGTGTGTGTGTGTTCATGTTTTTCTATCCTGGTGGGGACTTCAGACTGAATGCACACTGAATCATGGGGACTCGTGTCAATCATGTCACCTAAATTGAGGTAAACAAGCTTATAAATCATACAGAATGAGTTTTTTTTTGAAAATGTAAGTTTTGTGTGTTGTGTAGGTTTAGGGGTAGGGTTAGTGTAAGGGGAGAGAATATACAGTTTGTACAGTATAAAAACCATTACGTCTATGGAGAGTCCCCACAAAGATAGTAAACCAGACGCGTGTGTGTGTGTGTGTGGTAGCACGAGTGGTCCGAGGCCTTTCATGATGAACAGGCTCCTGAACACTAAATGTTTCTCTTATTTTCGATCGCCCAATATATTATTTATATATTTTTCGATTTTTGACCAATATAAGCTCAGATCAATGAGGCCTACAATCAGTCAGTTTAAAAAAATAAATACAAAACCTGTCCTAATTGAAAGAAAACAAGTTTACAAAAAGATTGAATATAATATTTGGTGATAATATAGCATAACGAGAGATTTATAAGCTATTTTTTTGTAGGCCAGTCATTTTTGAAGTTGGAAAAAAGTACACAAATTATCCAAAAGAAATACTGGAAAGTAGATATACCCTGTGTGAGCAAAGTAAGTAAGTTTTAATCCAATGCGATAACATTAACTAACATTTTCGGGAAAAAGTAAATCCTCTCTAGGTCAAAATGACCCGAACACAACATAAGGGTTAATTTGCAATCAATCAGGGTCTGCTGACCCGATAATGTTCAAAAAATAAACCTGGGCTAAGTATAATACAGTAATCAGGCATTGCAGCTGCCAAAGGGGCACATCTGACTGTGATGTGTATACAGTATATTGCTATTATTATGTAATCAAAAAGAAAATCATTATTGCTGGTCTTCAGTGATAACTGTAAGTACCTTTAATGTTTTTCTGCAGCAAGAACTGATAAGGATATTGTCCAAAACCCAAACTGATATTGTCCAAAACTTTGAAAACTAGTGCATTTCCAAACTTTTCCACGGCACTGTATGATGTAGATATGATGAAAATCAAAATAAATAAATCATTTTTAAATAAAAACAATTAGAATACAGCTCTTACTAAAAAAAGATAAAATATTTACATTTTTTACCTGCATATTATGTGACCATTACCAACATCAAAGAAAAAAATAACATATTAATGTATTGTTCAAATTTTTGAAATAATAACTTCAGGTGGTACGTAAATATTTTAGATCAAACGTGTTTGGCTCACAAAAATGTTTGGGAGTCACAAAGAAGTATGACTAACATTCCACATATTTGGCTTTTATATTTGATGACTATCTTCAAATGAAAATGCAGCAGGTTACAGCAAGTTATAATAAAATTTTATGAGTTCAAATGTTTATATAATCCTTGTGTGATATGCAGGTAAACTGATTTTAAATGAACATCTACTTTCCTTATCATTCTTACACACCCATGCACAAGGTGGGTGACTGCTCTATGGTAAAAAGGAAAAATAAAATACATAAAAATAAAATATTGGTAATGTCACGCTGGCTTTAATGATGCGCACGACCGATGAGATAATCCAACAACAGTCTTTAATAATAACTCTTTTCAAGATACAGGAAAACACAGGAGATAATATAAACACATACCAGACAATGAAACACAGGAAACTGAGGGCTAAAATACACAGAGGATGATTGATTGAAACTGAACAGGTGTTAACTAATTAAGAACCAAGGAGATTAACAAGGAACTAAGGAAAACAGGAACACGGAAACTAAACAAAACAAAGCACACTTGTGACAGGTAACATAAGGGCAACATTTACCACCTCGGAATTTTCACTGGCAGTCATAAATGTTGATACTGGAATGGGCTGAAGAGGAGAGTGAGACAGAGAGATACCTGTTATCATGCTGGAGACGATGAGTGGCAGGATGACCAGCTTTAGCATTCTCATCAGGATTTCTCCTGGGAAGCCAAAGTACTGCTTCTCCAGCTGGGACAGAGAGGTATAGTCCCGCACCAGCACTCCAAGCCCGATCCCTGCAAATGATACAGAAAGCACGTCAAACTGACTGTAAATGCAAAGCTCTTAGTTGTGCCTAATCTACATAAAGCCAGCATCAAGCCAGACTGAATCTGCCGAGCTAAATATTCCAAGGATATCTCAACCTCACAAAGATGAGCTTCTAAACAGAAGCTTAAAGGGTTCTGTGAGGTTCTGAACCGTTTAGGGGTTCCCATCATGGGATCATTTTATGGATTTAGTTTTAATGAATTCATTTTGAATTTTAATTCATTTTTTATGAATTAAGCAGCTCATAAACATACTTTATAACTAGAAGAAATAATTTAAGGCATTTCTCCTTGTATAGAACCTTTTTGGCAGAAAGGGTTCTGTTTAGAACCCCACTGAAACTTTTTTTTCTAAGAGTGTATAAATTCATATTGATTTGTGTTGAATTACTTATGGAAGCTTGTCTCCGCCACGGAATAAAAAAAGGTAATTGGCATTTGAATTGCGTGATATAAAGGTACAATAAACGTACAATTCTGAGAAAAAAGTTTCCTCAGAATTGGAAAAAAGTCAGAATTGTGGGAAAAAAGTCAGATTCTGATTCAGATTCACAATTCTGACTTTTGCAAATGCAAGTTTATATCTCACAATTATGACTTTTTTTCTTACAATTATGACTTTTTTTTTTTTTGCAAATGGAAGTTTATATCTCACAATTGTGACTTATTTTGCAATTGCAAGTTTGTCACACTTCTGACTTTTTTCTTGCAATTGCACGTTTACATCTCGCAATTCTGACTTTTTTCTCGCAATTGCGAGTTATAAAGTCCAATTCTGGCTAGCCAGAATTGTGAGACAAAAAAGTCACAATTATCTTTTACATTTTTTTATTCTGTGACGGAAACAAGCTTCCACAATAACTAGTCTGAGTGTACTGCATCAAGATGATCACAAAAACAAAGTGTCATCACTGATCTTTAGAGCGATTTCAAAGCAAGTGAGAGAGAATCCAAATCTCCAGTCTCACTGACAAAGATCTGACATTTGGAAAGTATGCTAACAATGCTTTGTGATATTCAAGCATTTCAGGGCACAAATAAATTCCCTGCATTTGTTGTCATCAGACACATAACACAAGATGTGCTGAATTAGCTGCATTATTAAACTATTAAACTGATAAAGATATTTCAGACAAATGTATCATTTAGAGTTTTCAATCACCGTATAATGATGGATTCTGATATATACGGCATATACCAAATAAAATAAAAAGCAGGTGTCCAATAAACGTAATGAAGTCTGTATAGACTGCACTGCAGCTACAGGAAATGTATTTATATGTATGTGTCAGTTTTCAATCTCTTTCTGTAATGTTAGCAAAATTTTTTTTTAACTATTTGCAGTATTAAACAACTAAAAGGCTACTTAAGTGTACTTAAAGACAGTACACTTTCATAACTATATTCCTTAACAGACTTAAGCACACTTTTAAAAAGTGCACTTTGCAATAATATCAAATTAAACGTTTTACTTTAAAGTATAAAGTATGACAATCCTTATTTTGTCATATAAGGATTCTGACAGTCATATTTTGATGTGTTGCTGACTAACATACTAAAGCACATGTGAAGTACTTGATTATATATTTTAACTTGTGTGTTATTCTTATATTACATTTTAAGTTAATATATTTTAAATGTATAAATTGCCATATCAGATAACTTCCAAATACACATCATGAAGAAGACTTGAAGGTTTAACAAGGCTAAACCAAACCCAGGTAACCACAAAAGCCACCGTTAACAGTCTCTGTTGTACTGTAACTTATCTTTATTACATTTTAGTATTATAATGATTATGGTGCTTATGACCGAGTAAATAAAAGTGATTTGCTTGACCTGCCTTTTGTTTTATTGTAGGTGACTGCACAAGCTTGCGTGGCATCATAATAATCTGTGTTTTGCCCAGTACACATATAATATAAAACTAAAATAAATACTGTTAGCATAATTTACTCTTAGTATTAAACATATAATATATAACATATCAAATATAATATACACATAGAAATATATTAAAATATATTATAAAAGTAGTACATGCCATCACTGCAATCAAGACTTTTTTCATTGTCTTGTCAGTACATATAGTGAGTAATCTATGACCTCTGCTTAATTGCTTCACCGATCAGCTCAGAAATGCCTAATAGAGCAAAAGTGAGATTTTATTGGACAGCCTATAAGTTCTGAGCATTTTTGCAAAGCATTAAACCATTAATGTTTCGATGACTAAGCCTTTCCAAACTGGCCAGTTATTTGCAAGGCAAATAACCACTCATTTCTGATTACTTAATTGAAAATACCATGCTTTTATTTTCAAGAATTGTACATTATGAATTAGTTGTCATAAAGTGTCCATTATTTTTGTACACTTCTGCACAATGTAGCCTAGGGAAGAGTTGGCGTTCAGGGGAAGCTGTCTCAGTAACGTCAATGTTATACATTTTCAAATGCCTAGTCAAAACTGTATTAAATTAGAATAATTTTTGTGAAATGTTGTAAGCTAATAGCTGATGCTAAAAAAAATGAACATGGTTAAACTACAGTGATATAGGCCTACATTAAGACAAGGTTCAACTACAGTATGTGATGAGGATATATTTTAACAGAAAGGTTTTACTGTGTTCTCTTCTCAGCCAAGTGTTTTATGTTGTAATTTATTAATTACACACATTTTGTACACACACTGTTTCCTATTTTTCATTGCGGGTTGAGTTGTTTTGTTTTTCATAATAGTTCATAATAATTTTCATGAAAAGTCATAGCTTAGGCTAGTTTGCTGGTCTGGTCTGATTCAAGCTGATTTCCCAGCTTCTCCAAGTTGAAAAACCTTTCTAAAACTCGTCTGGCTAAACTGGGAGACCACGAACCATCATAGGCTGGGTTAACCATGTTTTTTTCATCATTTTGAATAGATATATATTGTAAAATATGGCTTTTTAAAAGGGGGCAACCCTGCTAACAAAAATATGTTCTTAGAATGTTATGCTAACATTCCAACTGAGTTATATACGTTATTTTTGAATGTTCTCTGAGTTTTCCTTGGTTATTCAAAACCACAATATGTAATTTTTCACCGCTAGATGTCGCTTATTCAAAACAAAGGCGTAGCTTGATGATGCCTTAATTTCGGTGAGCTTTTATTATGCCACAGTCACCGCTTCCGCTTCTTCTGCTCATGCATATGCGGGGTAACGCAGCGCTGTTTTATCATATTAGATACATTTAAGTGTGTTGAAAGTTATGTTATAATGCTACTCTGTGCGTTCACTCGGCAGCTACTATGAGACACTTGTTGCACGCTGCAGTAAAGCTAGATCGATATTAGGCATGGTAAAACATGGTACTCGTGGTAAATCAAGAAAACGAGATTTAAACAAAAAGACTGTGTTGAGCTATATAACAATGATTAGTTTTCTGTCGATGAATGTATCCAAACAGTTGCTCGCCTGTCTAATAAAACACATAATATATTAAAGCTTCTTTGGTGTTTCCATGGTTTCTACAAAATAAAACCGGAAATCGAGGGTAATGTGGGTATGATGTCATTGATAGGCGACGCACGGACATGGTCAAACATTCTTGGAAACATTTAGGATAATATAAGTACACAAGTCAGCAAAATATATAACATTGTTCTAGTGGTTTTTGGATATTTTAATCCAAAAATCTTACATATTGTGCCTTTAAGGGAACATTCAATTTGATCATTTTGCAAACATTTCTAGGAACGTTTCAGAATGTTCAGAGAACGTTTAAAAGTAACAAGACATAACATTGAAGGCCCGTTCACAGATAACTATTAATGTCCACACCAGCGGACGATATCGTTTTGTTTATTCTAAGCGTGTCAGCAGGATGGATTCTGATTGGTTGTCAATGTTTATCGTTCATCAGAAAGTGATTCCAACGAATGATGTCTTTTTCTGTGCCGTTATCGCTGTGGTGTGAACTCTGCTATTCTTTAATATTGAGAACGATTTTTAGAACGACATTTATCGTTATCTTTATAGCTATCGTCCTTGGTGTGAACGATGTCCATTAAATTGATTCATAAACGATGTATAAATAATGTTTTGTTATTAAAGACCAGATAACTTTGAAAGAACGTTATGCTATCATTAGGCTACTTGAAGAACGTTTATTCATAGCCTACTCTTGCTAGGACGTTAGCCGAAGTTCTAAAAACGTTCCCTTTTAGCTGGGATGTTGTCACAAAAGATCAATGTAGGCCAATAAATGAACTATGTCTTTTCCCCTTAGCCAATAACGATAGACACGTTCAATTAGCTTTTAGGTATGTGTATAGAAATTTGCTATGAAACAGTCACTGGAGTAAAGTGTGACAACTAGCCCCGATCTCCCCTAATTCATAATACTTGTCACTGCTTGTGTGACGTGGAGCACAGAGAGATTTTACTGTGTCATACTGGAAGTCTGGTCACGTTTCTCTGTGGCAGTAGTAAAATATTTGCACGCACGCACACACACACACACACATACACACACACACACACACACACACTGATCAATGCCTTCATTCATCACATTCACCCATCAACACACCTGCAGATACGTGCAGCTAAATGCAACAAATAAACACTTGAATTGCTCTTATTGTCAGCTATTGATATCACAACGGCGGTGTAGCTCCATCATGTAACGCCACAGTAAACTGCCAATAAAAAACAATAGCGGTGGATACATAATTAAAGGAATGAGGTGTGATAAAGGACAATGAAGCGAGATATAAGATGCAGAGAAATGTGGCCATGCTCAAAGGAAGATGAACGCGCTCATCTCACCCAGTATCACCGAGGTGATAGTTGCAATTAGAACCCAGTTCCTTTTCAGCAAGCCCTTCACATCTCTGCCTCTCCGCTCTTTCTTCCCCAGCATATCCATAATGGACAGGCGCACGGGCTGATATGGAAACGCGAATGAATATGGCGAGGCTCGCGATCTTCCTTCCCCTCGTTTCAGACAGACGGAGGACCGCTGGCGAATAATATGAGGCGGCGGCAGCAGCAGCAGGTTTGCCGTGAAGCTGCAGCTGCTGTTGGGAGGGGTGATGTGATCTGCTGCTGCTGCTGCTGCTTCTCTGAGTCTATCTGTGCCTCTCTTGATAACCTTTGCTCAGTCGTTTATTGCAGATTGACCTCTGATTTACCTTTATTTCGTCTCATAATATGAAGACACAACATATTTAGAAAGCACAACATATCACTGACATCACTCTCGTGCTGATGTTGCTAAACCACGTAATATATATTAGCATATTGTTACAATATAAGAGAATCTAATTCTTTCTCTCAGTAGTTAAACATTACAAACCTTGCCTTTTTATATGTACTGTTTGCTCAGATTAACAATTAACACTCAGTTTAAGAGAAAAGCACGTTCACACATTTGCTTCCTTAAATAATTTTTGACAAACTTATTCGAATTCTAAATGAGTCTCTAAAGATATTACTAAAGACACATATTAATTTCTTCAAGTAAAGGTGCAACATACAGAGAAAACAAGCATTCAGATGCTTCTCTTGTGAAAATGCTTACTTGTATTGAATGTGCACTTGTAAAAGTCTATTTAAGCTGCATAGGTTAGGTTATTACTTGAAGATAAAATAATATTAATTACATAAAAGGCAACTTAAAGGGATAGTTCACCCAAAAATGGAAATGTCATCATTTATGCACCCACGTGAACACAAAAGAAGATATTTTGAACAGTTGCTGGTCCCCACTGACTTCCATAGTATAGAAAAATGGAAGTCAACGGGGACCAGAAACTGTTTAGTTGTTCACATTCTTCAAAATATCTTCTTCTGTGTTCAATACAAGAAATAAATTAATACAGGTTTGGAACAACTTGAGGGTGAGTAAATGATGACAGATATTTCAAATACTAAATTACAACTTCATCATTACAAATGTGTAATTAGAAATATATTTAAATACATGACACACAAGTTTCAACAGAAATTACATTATATATTTTACCATAAAGCTTGTCAGCACATTCAGCAGCACACTTAAACCATACTTCAAAGACAATAGAAGTAATTACGTCCCGAGGCAATCTTACGGATCAGTAGCTGTAGATTTATTTGATAGATGCCCCCCGCCCCCAAGAAACTCTCTGCACATCCCTGGCCTGTATACATTGGATTGAATTTAATATTTTAAATGAAGTGTGCACCAAGCACTAGGAAAATACAAGTATCGGATTGGGACTCGAATTGGATGAGAAAATGTTAATAATCCCATATTACAAAAATAAAACAACGCAAATATTGCAAAATATGACATTAAAAAGTGTATAAATCACTGTTTTTTCTTCTTCCCCTGAGCCCATTGACTTTTAACGGACACCCTAAAGCATGCGGTGGGTTTAGTGGGGGGTAATTGAGAATGAATGGGGGAATGTCAAGTGAGAGGAGGCAATGCCTTCATCGTGCTATAATTGGATATTGGTTATGGTTTGATATGACTGGTTCATGCAATAAATCCCCCCTCTTGTTTTCGTGTGCTTAGTTATTATTTTGGAATAAATGTAAAAATGCTTAAAAACACTAATTTGATGAGATACTTTGTTTTAATAAAAAGGACATTAATTACATAGTAGGCTATAATTAATTAATACAAAATAGAATTGTATTTGGTTTCTCTTTTTTATGTAATGTTTATTTAACTAGGACAATGTGACAACATTAAGTGTAACTGGGACATGAATTAACATTTGATTTACTGTATTAAAAAAGATGCGTAATTTTAGAACACCATTGCATGCCAAAAAACTTGATCGGGACATAATTATGAAATAATGATTGCTCAAATCATACTTAAGGGAGTCAAAATGCACCCTAAAATTCAGCTAATTTATAGATTTAAACTATAAAACAATTTAATTCCAAGTGACTAAAACATTAGGCCTACATTCAGTTCATACTTACTTAAGTATATTCTTTTAAAGTAGGCTATATTTTTTAAGTATATGCTAGCCTACTTCTTTTTCACAAGGGTCTCTAAAGATTAGATATTAATTTCTTCAAGCAGGTGCAAAATAAAAATAAAAAATCCTTATTATTTGCTGTGAGACACTATAGTTTGGTTTTAAATGTACACTGACAAAAAAAGTACCAAAGTAGTAGCTCTCTTTTTTTGTCATTTGTACATATAGCCTACTATGGCAATATTTTTTTAATTTTATTTCCTATACGACATGTTATAGAAATAGCATCTCGGATGAACATGGTAAACATTTACAACCATATGTATCAAAGTACACCATTTAAGAGTGCAAGCGGTGAGTGACTAACAGTGTGTATGAGGACAATATATACAAATATAACACAAGTATTTATCTTTTCACATAACACATATAGGGCCTAGATTCAATACTGTACAATGCTGCCACCATGTGCTGAGTGCTGCTGTGGCACTTGCATTTTATATTACAAATTCTGAAATTTATGAGGACAGGCCATTACTTCTGCATTTTTTTTTTGAGAATGATTGTACAAATGAAAGGATACAATAATCCACTGATAATACAATACATCATGGTAAATATATCACAACTTCTCATTGAACTTTACCAATGTGTCTTTTTAGTTTGCAGTTGAAGGAAGATCTGAGCATTTCTTGCTCTTTTTAACACATTTAATTATGTAGAATTTGATAATATGTTATATTTGTAGTATCAGATGCAAGCAATGTTTATTTGTTAATTGCAATATGTTCAGCATGAATTTGTAGACAAACTGATGATGCAGTGTAGAATGAAAGGTTGTTTTTCTTTACATTTCAAATATATTCAAATATATAAGAGTTGGGAAAATATTGACAAATTAAATATCACAATACTTCTAATGGATTACATTATATATGATATTGGTGAGCAAATCAGAACTTAACTTCAGAAAAATATAATATTTATATATAAATAGTTTATATATATATATATATATATATATATATAAAAACATTTTTTAACATAGGCCTAAGCCTACTGCTGATTTCTTTTGTAAACATGGAGGTGTTATTGGCCTACAGTGTCATTAAAATCAGACATTAGGCCTATACTAATATAGTAAATCCATGGATCATTATAATATAATTTTAGCATCGTAATTTTATTCTAACAGTAACAGAATTACTAAGAATTATCTACATGTAGAACTGCAAATTGCTTTAATAATCTTCTTCACAAATATGTCCAGTAGAGGGCGTAACTTTATTATTTAGAGGTGTGAATAAAACTAGTAGACATTCTCTTACCTGTTGTTTTCTGGTTTGAGCAAAATATGATATGATATACATTACAATTCACTAATTCACTAGGCTAAAAGTGAGTTTATCTTAGTAGCAGATGTTATAAATAAAATGTAGGCTACTTAAAACAGCATTTAATTAAAACATGGATACATTTTCCAGCCAAGACGTGAATACGTTTTAGTAGTTTCTAATGTAACTGCTAACTATATTGAAACTGTATACATTTTTTATGTTTTTATAATCCAAAAACTCAAATGGGACGCATGAAATGGCAATAAACAGTCTTACAAATAAAACCTAATCGAAATAAAACGTAATAAACAGATTTACTGACCACACTGTGACGTAATTATGCCAGGACGTAAACGAATCTCTGATTTATTTATTTTTGTAACCGGTAATTTGGAACGAATCGTTCGAAAGAGCCGATTCGCGTAAACGAGTCGAACTTTCCATTTCATATTTGAGTTGGGAGGCGTGGCTTGTTTTCACTGACAACCTAGTCTACCAATCAGCGTCCAGACAAGAACCTCCTGTACAGATCCCAAACCAATCAGCTGAGTGGAAGGCGGGGAGTCGCAGCGCTCGTCTGCTGTGCAGTCAGAGAATCAGACAGCTTGCTCGCTAGAAGGAAGTGCATCTGAAGTGGCACTGGTTTTATTTTGATGCACATGAGCATTCATCTCTTCGGATAAAATTACGTAATTCCCGACATCATCACAGAGGGGTTTAGCCCGGGTGTATGCATCTCCCCGGTACATCTGGAGCTGTAGAGGCTGTTTTCACCGGAGCAGCGTGGGTTAAGGTGGGCCTTGCCCGGATATCTGTCTGACAAGCGAACCAAAACCGATCCGGTACCCGCCTCAAGATAACCAGCATAGTTAGTCCTCCAGAGACTACACTCGGAGACCGTTTGGACTATAACACACACTAGCCAAATGGGTAAGTAAAGCGAGACATGAAGATTTGCAGATATCTGGTAGAGAATATGAACTCTTGATCAGTATTACACATTTACAAATGCATTACACATGATAAAGTGTATGAGTAGCTCATGCAGTAACTGATGTTTTGAGCCCATGTTCAAGGCGTCATATTATGTGATTTGGACACAGTATGCAGAAACTCATCCTTCAGGGAGGCTGTGATGTAACGTTTCCATGGAATATTCACAAATGCACAACAGGACAACACATGCTCATCATCCTGCATCCTTCATTTTTGGGCTAATTATATTCATCTGTCTTGGTGAGACGATCACTGCCTGAAAACAGCTTATGAGCTTATGAGAGGAGTATTTAAATCTGCTGGGAATCTGTGTTCATCCCTGCTGCCAGGAAATAAAGTTCATATTTCTTAGACATCCTCAGTGCATCCCGGTGTTGTGTGATTGACAGCCTGTGATGTAATACTTGACACAAATATGTGAACTAGATAAATAGCCCTCGGCTGGCTGCGCTCCTCAGTGCATGTTCAAATTATTAGAATGAATATGTACAATCTGGATCATGCAATAGCAAGATGGTGAGTCTGCAGAGGTCACATATAAGCAGACATACGCTGAATATTGTGCTCAAGGGATGGGCTGCGGTGTGTGTTGTTGGGACAGTGATTCCCAACCTTTTTTTGTCTTATGTACTCCAACAGCCCCATCAGTAGAGCTCAAGTATACGTTATGTGATGGCAGATCAGAAATGTGAACTAATGTTATACTTAATCATTTAGCATTATCGTTAATATTATTATAGAAAGAAGAATCAACATTGTGAGTGGAAAACAGACACACAGTACCATGTTTGTCATCCACACAAATTGATAGGGCTTAAACACGATACACACATTTTATTTTCTTTCCTTAAAATTCTGTCGTTTATTCACCCTCCTGTCATTCTAAATCTGAATTTCTTCTGCAGAACAAAATAAGATATTTTGAAGAATGCTGGTTTTGGTGACCATTGACTTCTATTTCATGGACAACAACAAAACACTGAGACATTTGTCAAAATATATTTTTATTTTTCTAAAGCCATACAGGTTTGGAATGAATGAGAGGGAGTAAACGATGACTGAATTTACATTTTCTCTTTAAAGTTGATATGAAACGAAAGTTGCAACTGACTTTATTGCCTGAAAAATCTTTTAAATCTCTTATTTTTTTAAATCTCCAATTTGCGAAGTAAAAACAAAAAGTATAAAATGCATGGCTGAATCATTCACAATAATACCAGTAACATGCATTAAGAAAATAAATAGGATCAATTTTGATTTCATGCCGACTTGTGTAAATCATGTTCAGTCTGTAAAAAAGTAGCCAGAGCTGCGCGTATGGGTCTGTTTCTGACAAGTCCTAAAGAAATGACAAAGCTAAACCAGAGTATCTGTGTGTCTCTTTTTGTTTCAGCTCATTTTTCGGAATATCCTGATGGCCGTTCCACCTTATTAATATTGCACATTACAGATAAGAAAACCCATGTGCTCTTACTCGTAGTTGTGTAAAGCAAGAAAATTAGATTGAAACTGATGTTAATTTTGTGCTACAGTCTTCAGATTTTTGTTTATACCTGACTGAATCACAAATATTGCATAATACTACCCTACAATAATTCATTTGGCTTGCATTTCTACCCAGTGTGATAGTTATTGCAGTATATACACCCTAAAGCACAAGTGTGTGTTTGCTGAATTTAATAACGCTAACTGCAGTTTCTTACTTTATATTTAAATATACTGTAGCTTTTGGTAACACTTTACAATAAGGTTTCATTAGTTAACTACTTTAGTTAACATGAACTAAGAATTAACAACACTTCTACGGCATTTATTAATCTTAGTTAAAGGGATAGTTCACCCAAAAATGAAAATTATCCCCTAATTTACTCACCCTAAAGCCATCCTAGGTGTATATGACATTCTTCTTCCAGACGAATACAATCGGAGTTATATAAAAAAATGTCCTGGCTAATCCAAGCTTTATAATGGCAGTGAATGGCAGCCCAAAATTTGAAGCCCAATAAAGTGTATCCATCCATTATAAAAGTACTCCATTCTTCACAAAGAAGACACCCATCTTGGGTAGAAAGAAAATTGCATCAAATATTATAAAAATCTTTTTATTTTATTTTATTTTTATTTTTTTTTGCATTTTTAAAAAAAAAACATTTTTTAAGTAACTTGGAGCTAGTATTAATCATTAGTAGTTTTGTAGTTGTTATGCTCTACACAGGAGTATGATATAGTTTGTTTGCTGCCGAAAGTTTTTTTTTTTTTTTTCTACACTAAATATGTAGTAGAAGATTAGATCTGACTCGTTTTCTCTGTTGGCCTTTCTCTACATGATTTGTTGTAGTCTGTTAATGGAACAAAGGCTTCACTTGCTTTAGCCATCCATAGAGTGACAAGTGTATTCTAGAATCACCATTCACACTTTAATTGGCTAAATTTGGCTTCTTTTCTGGCCTTGTCATATTAGTTGAGCTTTTCTTCCTATTAAAAGAGCTTCAAATCATGACAGATGTTCCTGTAAATCAAACAGTAGTGCACAGTACTAGCAACACCAGGGTCATGGGTCCAATTCCCAGAGAATGCATAAAAACTTTGGAATAAAGAATCTGCAAAATGAGTGAATGTAGTAGAATGAGTTTTGTTGGAGTCATAGCCTTAAAGGTGCAGTAAGCAATTTCTGAGAAATGCTGTTAAAGGATTAGTTTAAGGATTATTTCCTGTTAATATACTCACCCCCATCTAATCCAAGATGTTAATGTCTTTCTTTCTTCAGTTGAAAAGAAATTGTTTTTTTTTTTGAGGAAAACATTCCAGGATTTTTCTCCACATAATACACTTCTATGGCAACCAACGGGTTGAAGATCCAAATCAATGCAGTTTCAAAGGGCTTCAAAGGGCTCTGCGCGATCCCAGCTGAGGAATAGGGTCTTATCTAGCGAAACCATCCATCATTTTCAAAAAAACAAAAAAACAAAAAACCTTTTAACCTAAATTGCTCATCTTGCGCTACAGATTACATAATCACGTAGGAAAGGTCACGCTAGACGTAGGCAGAAGTACCGCCCCCGTGTTTACAAAGCACACGTGCGAAGACTAATACAAAAGTCCTTTAGCAAAAAAAGGTAAAACAATGATGTCGGATGGTTTTGAAGTTGGAGATGGAGTTTTTTTGGTAAAGGGTGTTTGTATTAGTCTTCGCACGTTCGCTTGGGGCGGTACTTACGCCAACATCTAGCGTGACCTTCCCGACGTGATTACGTAATCTGTGGCGCGTCGCAGCGCAAGATGAGCAATTTAGGTTAAAAAGTATATAAAATGTTTTTTTGTTTTTTTAAATGACCAATGGTTTCACTAGATAAGACCCTATTCCTTGTCTGGGATCGTGCAGAGCCTCTGAAGCCCTTTGAAACTGCATTGATTTGGACCTTCAACCCGTTGGTTGCCATCAAAGTCCATTATGTCGAGAAAAATCCTGGAATGTTTTCCTCAAACTTCATTTCTTTTCGACTGAAGAAAGAAAAACACGAACACCTTGGATGAGATGGGGGGGGGTGAGTAAAATATCAGGAAATTTTCATTTTGAAGTAGGGCTGGGCGATATGGCAAAAAAATTAAATCTCGATTGACCGATTCTCGATTTCGATTTTTTTTATTTTTTATGCTTAACTAGTCAACTTAAAAACATAACTACAACATGATTTAGGTAACATTCTCTTTATTAACCATCTGGTTAAAAAAGTTCTATTCCAAGTGCACACACCTGAAGTGATCATCATGGTGTAAATGTAAAACAAATGACTTGTTATTTGTTAAATATCTTTGCAGAAGATATGCGTGAAATATGAAGGCAAATATTGTACAAACGTATCTTAAACATATCCTGTATACTCAGAAATAATATAAAATAAGAAAAATGCTAAATATTTCTTAGGTTTTTGCATTCCATCATGACGTCACCCCCCCGTTTTTATAGAATCAAATAACTAACTAAAACCAAACTTATTTAAAAAATGAACACTTGAAATGAAATCATCACAGAAATCATCAAAATGACAGAAGCCATCTTTGGGAAAAAATCATTTGAAGTAATTTAATAATAATTTGATTGTTTAGTTTGTCTCGCGTCCATTACAATACATGGAGGGGCGGGGGTTATGAGCTATACTGGGACCAACCACCTGGGGGCAACCGAGACTCTTTGGCTTCAGTTTTCAACACGTGTGCGGCAGGCTTGGTTCGGATCATTTTCTTCTCTTAACGTTATCATTGCTGTTTTGTCAACATGTCTAAATGTAACATTTTTATTTAAAATCGCGATTTCTCGATTTAAAAATAATAAAATCGCGGCGAAACATTAAATTCAAATTAATCGGAAAAATCGCCCAGTCCTATTTTAAAGTGAACTAATCCTTTAAAAAAGTGGATCGGGCTGAGCAGCACAACACGCTTGTAGCCAATCAGCAGTAGGGGGCGTGTCCACTCATGGTGGGGGAGGAGAGAGAGAGAGCAAGAGGGAGATTTGAAGAAAGACTGTAGAAGGAGAGATGGCTGAGACTGAGAGACGTTACAAAAGAGGAAAGGTCAGAAGAATATCACTAGAAAAATAAGGGTTCTGATCAGGCAAGAGCTTTAGGATCTGTGTTAATTTTAGAAAAGCTTTCCAGCGCTGGAGAAAATCTGAAAACAGATGCGAGATTTGGATGTTTCTGCTCCATACATTAGTGACATTGGTTTTGCTATGTTTCACAAAACCAAGATATGCTGTTGTTGTAATGTTAATAACAGGACAGTTTTGACTGTCATTGTCTGGAGCTCGTGTGCTACTGGCAATTAACAACCAACTCTCGCTTGTATATACTTTTGAGTGTGTGTGTTCATTTTTTGTTCTTTCTTGTTGTTTATTGCTTGTCATGGCATTATTTGCTTCGCTTCAGCTATGATAATGAGACATCCACTCTTGCATTGCATGTTGTCCCTTTTGGGGTCGGAGCAATGAAGGGAAGGGTGTGTTTGTTTGGGTTGATTTCAAACATCAGAAATCGCTTACTGAACCTTTAAGGGCAAAAGCTCCGACATACAGAGCTGTAAGTTTTGGGCGACCCAAATTTATATCCCAATCCTATTCCCTTTTCTGCTCCCTCAATGCTTACTGTCTATCCTGTGTATCCTTTTACTGTCCTAATGAAGCAGGGCTTGACAATAAGTCTTGTTATGTGTAAACCAAGTAAATTGGTCATTCACCTGTCAGTGAAAAAATGTGCTTATCCAGAAAGAAAAAAAAAAAATTAAATGTAATTTATTGTGTCCAATGTTCTATCACCTCTTACTTAAAACAGCATATTTGTGATATTTGCCACGTTATATTTATTTTCAGGGATTTTTTCCCCCTGCATTTTCCCCTCACCTTTTAAATGTATGCTGCATCTTTCATGTCAAATTCTTACATTTTATCAATAAATTAAATTAGAATAATAAGACACTAAAGAGCTGTTACCAATCAAATGAAATCAGTAGCAGAAAAATCTATCTTTGTACTTCTGAGGTAACACAGATGCTGCGTCTGAAGTGGCATTTAGATGTATTTGAACAGCAAAATTACAACTGCATAAATATGTGATGAGATTTTAAATAAAATTTTCTGAATGTACAGATATGAAATGTTGGGGAAAAGGCAATGATACTTTTAAATCTGAAACTGAACAAGTGACTGGGTCATTGAATCATTGACTCACCCAATTTGTTCAGAAACGCGGACTTATTCAGTAATGATTGAAACACCGTTGTATGTTGCTTGAACATGCAAAACAGTTCAGCTGTGGCTTTGTTCGGAACTATTTTTGTTGGTGAAACAGAGCAAAAACAATCAGTATTGTCTAAAATGTAAGTCACTTAATATTAACTAGTTGTTTATTGTTGTTTGTTTTATAAAAATCAATGTCACAGATAATAAAATCAGAATAATTTTTGTCTGAACATTTTTGGTTGCCGAAGTTTCGGTGCTTCCATAGCTATTCTTTTGTTATTGACGTTTTAATCAGGCTACTTGCCCATTTAGGAAAGTAAAATTCTCTTTCATTTGCCCTTTTGAAAAGTCCGGACAGGCAGACAAGTGTTAAAGTTCCCCTATTATGTAGGGGTGTAACGATACACCAATGCCACGGTTTTGGAGCCACGGTTCGGTTCGGTTCTGTTTGCTGTGGGGGCAGGGTTCTGTTTTTTTTTTAAAAAAACAAACAAATTTATTTCACAAAAATTTATGACACACACACAAGTAATGTCCCACTTTAGCCTACTTAAACACATAAATTGTATGAATATGACTAATACTGATGAATAAATAGGCCTATAAGGTAAAGCTATTAAATAGCAGTTTTTGTTAATACAATAAAGTAGCCACCACATGAATTTAAAAATATGCAAAATAACAAAGTGAAAATAAAGTGGCATTTTGGGGTTATGGAAACAACAGTTACCATGGCGAATACACAATACATCATGAACTGTTAATGAATCATATAAATGCTCCTGATGAACAGAATGAACATCATACCTGCATGCCTTCCCAGCTAACACACGTCGTACCAGTTACGTGATTTATTGGTACTTTACTTTTATTTCATGACTTGCGAATTGACAACGTAACGTTGCATGCTCGTAGTTTCTCTTGCGCTTTATGAAGTGATATACAGCGTGCGCCTCCACATTTGCGCGTGTAATTGAAGTGTGCGCTACAAGTGCAGTATAACGGCTGACAGGAAAGTACGGTTTTCTGAGGTGAGAGAGACTTTTTATTTTGTAACAAGCTACGAAAATGACACTGACATATAGCCTCACAGCATATCATCTAAACGCAGATACTGAATTGGGACAACACGTTTTTCTCAGGCACTCCATGACCCACTCAGAACGGTCTCGCGACCCACCAGTTGAGAAACAATGCTGTAGAGAACACCCTCTCACTGGGGACCGATGCTGATGCTGGGACTCCTAGGTAGCATTTAGCCAACCTGGCTAAATGGGGAAACTGGCTTTCTTTGTCCTTCCACAATGCAACTTGAGCGATCACCCAAGTCACGTGACATGCACTTGGAAGACAAAAGTTAGTGTAGCCTATATTTAGTAAATAATATTATTATAATAATATTTAGTAAAAATACAGCTCTTATTAGTTGTTAAAAGTGTACGAATTACTATTTAATCAAATGTCAAGGAAGGAAAAAATAATTTTGTGGCATAAGGTGACGTGAGAGCTGGGCCAGGGCAGCAGGGGGCGGGGTGCGTTCGGTTCGACATGAGAGTATCGCGGTTGGGTGGTGTATCACGGTTTTTCGGTTCGGTTTGAATATCGTTACACCCCTACTATTATGCTATTTTAAAGGTTCCTAATTTTGTTTTGGAGATTCTCTACAATAGGTTTTCATGCATCCAAGGTCAAAATACACTTTTCATTTTCTCATAATATACATTGCACATCACCTCACAATCTGAAAACGGTTCGTTGTCTCTCTACACCCCTCCTTTCCGAGAGCCTACTCTGCTCTGATTGGTCAGATGGCCAAGTTTGTTGTGATTGGTCAACCGCTTACAGCGAGCGCCTGTAACTAAACCCCTATTACCATATCTGAATTTCAGTTCCAGATTCTTTTTTTTAGGAGACAAAAACTTTATTTGTCATGCACTTTGATCTTAAAACTTTGCAGACCTTTTACATTCACAAACAACTATTACACACTGCATGAAAGGTAATATTTGAAAACGCATAATAGGGGCACTTTAATTTTTTTAATTTAATACTTTACCAAGCCTTGTGAAGTTAGTTGATTTGGGCTCCTTGAGAACACTGTGCCTTATAAACACAAGTAATTTATCTTTATATAATTTTGTGCAGTTGTAAACTGGTTATTTCCCTTTCATCAGCAGATAACCTAAGCGAAGCCCTGAAGACGCTGAAGCTCTCATCGGCAGACAGCGCTTCAGACAGCGTCGAGGGCTGCTTGGACTGCCTGCTCAAAGCTTTGGCCCACAATAGTAAGTCTGCATATCTTTTATATAGCTCTTAATTTTTATCATTTCTTACAGCTGAAATAAAGAATGATTGCGAAGGGAAGGAACCTTGATTTAAGCTCAGGGCTCATATATCTTTTATATTCAGATTACCCAAGGATGCAGGATTGAATAAAATCCATTTTGTTAATAAGGACCTTGCAGTTATTTTTTCTTTTGCTGTGTCATGTTGCTGTGATTTAATGTAGCCAACGATATAAAAAATAAAATAAACGGAAAACATTATTCCTGCCAAAAACACTCATTTAGATTGGAAAAGGGTGGGGTTACATTTAAATGGTTTACACAACAGTAATAGACCATTTTGGAAAATATAATAATTAGAATAATGGTGTGTCAGTCTCCATGAATGGTTGTGCAGAAAATAACAGAAAAGAAGTGGTAAATGTGTGTAGACTTTGTGATGAGAATTTATGTCTGTCAAAAAGTAATAAACAGTGACTATACAGACTCAACGAAAACAAAGTACATTATATGGTTCTACTCATGGATGTTTAGTTTACTTGAATGCCTTTCCCCTGGTTTCACAGACAAGGCTTAAGCTAGTCCCAGACTAAAATGCATGTTTGAGCTGTTTCAACTGAAAGCAACTTGCACTGACATACACTATATTGCCAACAGTATTGGGACACCCCTCCAAATCATTGAATTCAGGTGTTCCAATCACTTCCATGGCCACAGGTGTATAAAATCAAGCACCTAGGCATGCAGACTGCTTCTACAAACATTTGTGAAAGAATGGGTCGCTCTCAGGAGCTCAGTGAATTCAAGCGTGGTACAGTGATAGGTTGCCACTGTCGTGGAAAAAAGAAACTTTAATAATTATCATGGTGAAGCTGGAATTGAAAAACACAAGCTAAGTGTCTTTAAAAGCTTTTATTCTTGCCAAGAAGGTCAATTCAGACATGCAGGTTGTGCAATCAGAAAAGACAAAAACCAAAGCCCCTCACTCGTTCTTTTATACACTCATTTCAATGGGTGAGGGCCAATAACACAATAACAAACTCCCTAGTTGGTGTTATGTGCAGCTGTCCCACCTTGAGTGAAAAAAAAACTTTCCGAGAACTTGTTCAAGGCTACAGACAACGAACACTAGTTCTATTGAGAAGAGTATCAAAGTTTATCAAACAAAAATGTGTTTACTACAGAAAACTAGAATTCCCATTATATTTAACAAAAACATCTTATATGAGTTTAATATCAAAAACACCTTTTATGGTTTGATATAGTTTATGTTCAAAATTTCAAGTACACCACCTGGACAATAAGTCGATTCATGAAATTTCCTCTCTACTAAATATTCCACGGTCAACTGTTAATGGTATTATAACAAAGTGGAAGCAATTGGGAACAGCAACAAGGTGTGCACAGTGCGCAGAAGTCGCCAACTTTCTGCAGAGTCAATAGCTACAGACCTCCAAACTCCGTGTGGCCTTCAGATTAGCTCAAGAACAGTGCGTAGAGAGCTTCATGGAATGGGTTTCCATGGCCGAGCAGCTGCATCCAAGCCTTACATCACCAAGTGCAATGCAAAGCGTCGGATGCAGTGGTGTAAAGCACACCGCCACTGGACTCTAGAGCAGTGGAGACGTGTTCTCTGGAGTGACCAATCACGCTTCTCTGTCTGGCAATCCGATGGACGAGTCTGGGTTTGGTGTTTGCCAGGAAAACGGTACTTTCCTGACTGCATTGTGCCAAGTGTAAAGTTTGGTGGAGGAGGGATTATGGTGTGGGGTTGTTTTTCAGGGGTTGGGCTTGGCTCCTTAGTTCCAGTGAAAGGAACTCTTAATGCTTCAGCATACCAAGACATTTTGGACCATTTCATGGTCCCAACTTTGTGGGAACAGTTTTGGGGATGGCCCCTTCCTGTTCCAACATGACTGCGCACCAGTGCACAAAGCAAGGTCCACAAAAAAACATGGATGAGCGAGTTTGGTGTGGAGGAACTTGACTGGCCTGCACAGAGTCCTGACCTCAACCCGATAGAACACCTTTGGGATGAATTAGAGCGGAGACTGTGAGCCAGGCCTTCTCGTCCAACATCAGTGCCTGACCTCATAAATGCGCTTCTAGAAAAATGGTCAAAAATTCCTATAAACACACTCCTAAACCTTGTGGAAAGCCTTCCCAGAAGAGTTGAAGCTGTTATAGCTGCAAAGGGTGGGCCAACTCCATATTAAACCCTACGGATTAAGAATGGGAAGTCATTAAAGTTCATGTGCATGTAAAGGCAGACGTCCCAAAACTTTTGGAAATATAGTGTATCTTAAAATATGTCAGCGCCATTGTTTTGTCTCAAGATGCACACCAGTAATGATTTTTTTTCCTATGGCACGTTTATAAAAGCTACTTAAATGTCCTAATTGAACTAAGGCCTTATCCTGGCTCAATCTAAGCTCTGTCTGTGAAACCGGGCCTTTAAGTGCTTCAGACAAACTTTGAAAGACAGACTTTATCTTTCAAAGGTTTGCCATTAACCTTGCAAACTTTGGCAAATTCAGTGGCTAGTTTTTCCTCAAGTGACTATTTCTGCTTATTGTATCGACCTTGTAAATCAGTGTTATTTTAGTATTGTTATGCACTATTATAGTATTTATTAATCTTTTAAATTAATTATTTTAAGTTTTCTTTATTTTGTTATGTGCTTTTGTCATTTTTTTTGTTTCTATTTAACTTTAATTTTATTTCAGTTTTTGTTTGTCATTTTATTACTTATTTTTAGTAACTTTTTTTATTTAGTTTGCCAGGGCAACATTTCTATATATTTATATTTTATTTCAGCTTTATTTTAATAAAAAAAACAAAACAATTTTATTAGTTTTATTTTTTTTTTTAATTAACAATAGCAACACAATAGCAACAAAAAAAGTCAAATTTACTGTCTACCTCAGCCGTTGATAGAAACTTGTAGCCAGTGTTGGGGAAAATATTTTTTTTTGGAAAGTAATGTTACGTTACTTTTGCATTACATTTTCTCATCTGGGCTGGACTTGCTTGTTTGTTTTTAATAAAAATAAATAAATAACTTGTGTTACCAGTAACCAGTAACTTGTGTTACTTTTTTGAAAAAGTCCGATATTTTGTTGTAGATTTAAAAGTAATGTGTTACTTTACTCGATACTTGAAAAAAGTAATCTGATTACATAACCTGCGTTACTTTTAATGATTTACCCCGAACATTGCTTGCAGCAGTGTTTAACTAGATTTCTGTAATTTAATGCCTAGGTATGATAAAATATTAATGATATGAGTATTGCTATAAATGTTTTAAAATTAAAATATACAAAACTGTACTAGATTTACGATGTTAATAACTGTGTTTGAAATCACTGTCTGTGAAAAGGGTCCATAGATGAACTTAGCGTTTCCATTGCAGAAATATGAACCTGTCAGACCAAATATCTAAACTAGATGTCGTGTTGCACGTGTGCTATCTCAATGATTCTTCAGTTCCTGCATCACTACTTGTGACTGAATCTTTATCCTTTGTGTTTGCAGGTCAGATCCTCTCATAGTATCATATTATTCACTGATGTTCTTCACTCTGTTTTCAGATGTTGAGACTAGTGAAAAGATCCAGGAGATGGGTGTTCTTGCCATGATGCCCGCTCTTCTGTCTGAGCAGAACTCATGTACACCAAAAGTAGCCAACATCATTGCAGAGGTGGCCAAAAATGGTAAGTACTACTACATCGCCAGTCATTGCTCATCTTGGATTACTGACACCTAGTGGTGTGGATGCAGTGTCGTGCAAAAGATTTCAGTTAACAATGGCATTGTAGAAAAGCACTAAAAGCAGTTAGACAATTAATACTTGGGGCCCTATCATACACCCGGCGCAATGTGGTGTGACGCAAGTGTTTTTTGCTAGTTTCAGCCTGACGCAGTTATCATTTTCACGTCCTGCACCACGTTGTTTAAATAGCAAATGCATTTGCGCCCATTTGTGCGCCCATGGGCATGCTGGTCTGAAAACGAGGTGTGTTCAGGTGCATTGTTGGCGTGTTGCTATTTTGAGGCAACTGAAAACGACTGCGCCATTGACTTTAGACCAGGTTTTGTTGGTCATTTTTCCCATAGTTAAACTAGCAAAAGTGAATTCGGGCACGCCCTAAGTGCACCTGCACCATGCGCTTTAGACCATGCGCTTAGATCGTTAAAATAGGGCCCTTAATATTACCAATATAAAATGAGTAGGATTAAACTTGTCATGTGATCTCAACATGGCAATCCCCATGAGGCGACCCGCTCAACAAAAACCCAACAAAATTACTATAAATTTTAATGGAAAATACAAAAATAAAAACTAATTCAAAATATTAATAAAAATATCAACAATACTGAAATAACACTGGACCTGCTCCTTGTAAAACGAAACAGCTTTTATTAGGCTACTGATATGACTGGAGTCTACATTTTGTGTGCGTTCATTATTTTATATGTATTGTCCAAAAGTACTATTCAGTTCTTCAGGAATATACCTTTTTTATTGAGAGTTAATCTTTAGGACAGATAGAGGTAATAAAATAACTGGCAATAATCCGTTCTGAGCCTTAATATTCTGCCTTCATTTTCACTGGCTTTAGTACTAGTCTGTAATATCATTCTTAATAGAAACCTGTTTAATAACATTTTTAAATCAGCTTTTGCTCCTCATAGATCTGTTTGTTTGTCTCTGCTGTTCTCTGATTCTTCTCCCCCAGTTTCACTGATGCTGCAGTCGAGTCTGTGGCCATTCATGCGTGTCATTATTACTGCTATTGGCAGCGTGAAGGAAATGATAGCCTCGCATGTAAGCTATAAGATCAGTATATATAAGATCAGTGCAGCAGAACCAGTCGATCTCAAAACAGACAAACAGATTAAAATTGAGTTGACTGATAAACACATTGCACTACGCATGATGCAGTCCTGAGATATGCAGTACTATATGAGAAAATAAATCATTTTTCCTGAAGTAAACACTTACAATTTACAACTTATGATAATTTTTAATCACATTTTAACTAGGGCTGCAACTAACATTTGTTTTGAGAATTAATACATCATTTATTGCTTTGATTCATCAATTAAACGGATAAAAAAAGATCTTGTATTTTAGTCTTGTATTATTAGGGAACAAATCACTAACAAATGTAAGTGTATGTATGCTGTACATGCTGTGCGATAAAGGAATTTAAAATACAAACGTTGCATGCAATATAAATTTAATGTAGGTTTTGTTAAAAAAACATAAATACTTACACCGATCAGGCATAACATGACCGGTGAAGTGAATAACACTGATTATCTCTTCATCACGGCACCTGTTAGTGGGTGGGATATATTAGGCAGCAAGTGAACATTTTGTCCTCAAAGCTGGTGTGTTAGAAGCAGGAAAAATGGGCAAGCGTAAGGATTTGAGTGAGTTTGCGAAGGGGCAAATTGTGATGGGTAGATGACTGGGTCAGAGCATCTCCAAAACTGCAGCTCTTGTGGGGTGTTCCCGGTCTGCAGTGGTCAGTATCTATCAAAAGTGGTCCAAGGAAGGAACAGTGGTGAACCGGCGACAGGGTCATGGGTGGCCAAGGCTCATTGATGCATGTGGGGAGCGAAGGCTGGCCTGTGTGGTCCAATCAAACAGACAAGCTTCTGATAGAAAGTTGTCAGAATACACAGTTCATCGCAGTTTGTTGCGTATGGGGCTGCATAGCCGCAGACCAGTCAGGGTGCCCATGCTGACCCCTGTCCACCACCGAAAGCGCCAACAGTGGGCATGTGAGCATCAGAACTGGACCACAGAGCAATGGAAGAAGGTGGCCTGGTCTGATGAATCACGTTTTATTTTACATCACGTGGATGGCCGGGTGCGTGTGCGCCGCTTACCTGGGGAACACATGGCACCAGGATGCACTATGGGATGAAGGCAAGCCGGCGGAGGCAGTGTGATGCTTTGGGCAATGTTCTGCTGGGAAACCTTGGGTCCTGCCATCCATGTGGATGTTACTTTGACACGTACCACCTACCTAAGCATTGTTGCAGACCATGTACACCCTTTCATGGAAACGGTATTCCCTGCTGGCTGTGGCCTCTTTCAGCAGGATAATGCGTCCTGCCACAAAGCAAAAATGGTTCAGGAATGGTTTGAGGAGCACAACACCGAGTTTGAGGTGTTGACTCGGCCTCCAAATTCCCCAGATCTCAATCCAATCGAGCATCTGTGGGATGTGCTGAACAAACAAGTCCGATCCATGTAGGCCCCACCTCGCAACTTACAGGACTTAAAGGATCTGCTGCTAACATCTTGGTGCCAGATACTACAGCACACCTTCAGGGGTCTAGTGGAGTCCATGCCTCGACGGGTCAGGGCTTTTGGCAGCAAAAGTGGGACCAACACAATATTAGGTCATAATGTTATGCCTGATCGGTGTATATTACATGATTTAAATATAAAAATGATTATTTCCTTTATCAGTTTTATTTATTAGTTGTTGAGGGCCTGATTTCAATCTGATTACTCTGCCTGTGAAATGTTTTAAATTAGATATTAAATGGATGGTCCACCCATCATTTTCTCACTGTCATGTCACTTAAACCTATAGGACTTTCATTCAATCTTTAAAACTCAAATTAATATTTTTCTAATATTCTCTGATAATTTTCTGTCCATCCTTTAAAAGTCTAGGTAAACAACATTTTCAAGCTTCAAAAAGTACATAAAGACATCATAAAAGTAATCCATATGAACCGAGCGGTTTAATTCAAGTCTTCCAAAGAGAAACAATCATTTTAATTGATGAACAGATTAATGCACATATGTTGAGCTCATCAAATATGGAACAGTCATTTTAATTGATGAATAGATTAACACACATTTATCATACATAGGAACTTGGGAAGGTTACATTTTAGGGATTCAAATGATGCATTTGCTACATATATGATTTACTGCGGTGTTACTATTGTACATTGGTCAGATGGTAATTCCATGGTACCTGTGTTGTTATTGCTCATCAAATATGGAACAATCATTTTAATTGATGAACAGATTAATGCACATACGTTGATCTCATCAAATATGGAACAATCATTTTAATTGATGAACAGATTAATGCACATACGTTGATCTCATCAAATATGGAACAATCATTTTAATTGATGAACAGATTATGGCACATACATTGAGCTCATCAAACATAGTCAACTAAAGCTCAACCATACCAATGAGGTTTTTTCTCAGCCGTAAATCAAGCAAGTCTGAGCATCTATTTATTTATATAATATCATATCAGTAATATTTATATTTAATATGTATTTTGCTTTTATGATTTTACCATTTGCAAGTTATAGCAACATTATTCTCAGTGGATGGCTGTCTTTTTTCAAAATCCAATCAAGATGTGATGTTAAAAGGATAACAGCTTGGCAGATTAAACTAAATGTTTTCGTCCAGTTTGCTTTGTAGGCATAATTTCAGTCGGTTTTGAACTCCGTTTGAAAGAGACACACGTTCGTCTACAGATAAGTTGCCTTGTTTATGCACAACAGCAAATCAGCAATTAAATGAATTGTGAGAACACACCAGTGCAGCATGAAGTTCTCTATTCTTTGAGCAGCTTAATTAGTCTCTCTATACACTGTTTGGTTTTTAAGTAATTAGTCTTTAAAAAAAAGAAGGCTTTTTTAATTATTATTTGATATAATTAACTTTTATTAAATATTTACTAGGCTTATGTGTGGTATATCTTCAAATAAAAAAACAAAAACAAATAAAAAATAATAAATAATCCTTTAGAAAAACAGCAATTATTAAATCTTGCCCAAATCTCCTTTCTAAAAGACAGTCAGCTTTGACCTTTGTAATTACAGCTCTAGCACATCAACCTGCGGCAATCCTGCAGAGTCAGTGTGCTTCACCTAAAGCTCTTAGTTTAATTACACAAGTGTTTCTTTAAACCGTACTTCAGACAAATAGAGCTGGGGTTTGGAAGTGTACGGAGAGTGCCCGAGATAAAAAGGTTAAAATAATGAATGGCCTTTTAGCAGTTTGCTAGGTAGCTAATGACAGTGGCCTGCTGGTGTGCCAGATCCTGCTGGCATTCAGCTGTCAGCATTCCTCTGGGAACATCTGTGTTTCATCCAGTGATGTCTCCAGCACTTTCTAATCGGAAAGTTACATTTTAGGGATTTAAGTGATGCATTTGCTACAGTATGATTTACCGTGGTGTTATTATTTTACATTGATCAGATGGTAATTCCATGGTACCTGTGTTATTGTTAACTCAAACTATTTAAAAAAAAAAAAGCTGAAATAAAATAAAATGTAGATGAAATGTACATGTTAGATGGAAAACTTAAACTTGTACATTAAGTATTCCACAAGAAGCCATTATTTGCGTCTGGATAATTGACCATTTACAAACATTCTGATAATTAAATCTTTTATATCTGCAGTATCTCACAAAAGTGAGTACACCCCTCACATTTTTGTAAATATTTTATTATATCTTTTCATGGGACAACACCGAAGAAATGACACTTTGCTACAATGTAAAGTAGAGAGTGTACAGCTTGTATAACAGTGTAAATTTGCTGTCCCCTCAAAATAACTCAACGCACAGCCATTAATGTCTAAACCGCTGGCAACAAAAGTGAGTACACCCCTATGTGAAAATATCCAAATTGGGCCCAATTAGCCATTTTCCCTCCCCGGTGTTATGTGACTTGTTAGTGTTACAAGGTCTCAGGTGTGAATGGGGAGCAGGTGTGTTAAGTTTGGTGTTATCGCTCTCACACTCTCTCATACTGGTCACTGGAAGTTCAACATGGCACCTCATGGCAAAGAACTCTCTGAGGATCTGAAAAAAAGAATTGTTGCTCTATATAAAGATGGCCTAGGCTATAAGAAGCCTGAAAACCCTGAAACTGAGCTGCAGCACGGTGGCCAAGACCATACAGCGGTTTAACAGGACAGGTTCCACTCAGAACAGCCCTCGCCATGGTCGACCAAAGAAGTTGAGTGCACGTGCTCAGCATCATATCCAGAGGTTGGCTTTGCAAAATAGACGTATGAGTGCTGCCAGCATTACTGCAGAGGTTGAAGGAGTGGGGGGTCAGCCTGTCAGTGCTCAGACCATACACCGCACACTGCATCAAATTGGTCTGCATGGCTGTCGTCCCAGAAGGAAGCCTCTTCTAAAGATGATGCACAAGAAAGCTCGCAAACAGTTTGCTGAAGACAAGCAGACTAAGGACATGGATTACTGGAACCATGTCCTGTGGTCTGATGAGACCAAGATAAACTTATTTGCTTCAGATGGTGTCAAGCGTGTGTGGCGGCAACCAGTTGAAAAGTACAAAGACAAGTGTGTCTTGCCTACAGTCAAGCATGGTGGTGGGAGTGTCATGGTCTGGGGCTGCATGAGTGCTGCCGGCACTGGGGAGCTACAGTTCATTGAGGGAACCATGAATGCCAACATGTTCTGGGACATACTGAAGCAGAGCATGATCCCCTCCCTTTGGAAACTGGGCGGCAGGGTAGTAATCCAACATGATAACGACCCCAAACACACCTCCAAGACGACCACTGCCTTGCTAAAGAAGCTGAGGGTAAAGGTGATGGACTGGCCAAGCATGTCTCCAGACCTAAACCCTATTGAGCATCTGTGGGGCATCCTCAAATGGAAGGTGGAGGAGCGCAAGGTTTCTAACATCCACCAGCTCCGTGATGTCGTCATGGAGGAGTGGAAGAGGACTCCAGTGGCAACCTCTGAAGCTCTGGTGAACTCCATGCCCAAGAGGGTTAAGGCAGTGCTGGAAAATAATGGTGGCCACACAAAATATTGACACTTTGGGCCCAATTTGGTCATTTTCACTTAGGGGTGTACTCACTTTTGTTGCCAGCGGTTTAGACATTAATGGCTGTGCGTTGAGTTATTTTGAGGGGACAGCAAATTTACACTGTTATACAAGCTGTACACTCACTACTTTACATTGTAGCAAAGTGTCATTTCTTCAGTGTTGTCCCATGAAAAGATATAATAAAATATTTACAAAAATGTGAGGGGTGTACTCACTTTTGTGAGATACTGTAATTGGTTTGTGGATATCTATATATTTTTGAAAATTTAAGTGATGCTGCTTGCCTGTTTTGTTAACTAAAACTTATCTCTAATAATAAAACTAATATTAGACAAACTTAATTTAAAAAATAAATTTGATTTAAAAAAAACAAAACAAAAAAAAACGTAAACTTTCAAAATGTTGCCTTGGCAGATAACTAAAACAAAATAAGTTTAATTCAAAGTACTAAAATTACTAAAATTGAATAAAAATTAATTAATGCTAAATTGAAAAAATAAAAATAATCATAATAATAATAAAAAAAATTATATATGTGAAATTAAATTCCTATTTGCTGTGTCCCAGATTTTCAAATGTTTATCCAGTTATTATATTTATTGATTGTTAATAAAGAATTATTTTGTTCCCATTTTATTATTTTCATTAGCAGTCTTATACATTCATTGACTAGTGATATTTTGTGTGGTTATGATTTAGTGATGCATAAAGACATTGAACTTGGTTGGTTGACTCTACCGCGCAGACATTTGTTGCACAACAGAAAGTGAATATGAGCTAGATTTTTAATGGGTAAGTATTTATCTGATAATGATTTATTGAGCTTTAATTGTTGGCAATCTCTGCAGAATTCATGAGAAGCCCGTGTGTGGAAGCAGGGCTCATTCCTCCACTGGTTCAGCTGCTAAACTGTAAGGACCAGGAAATTCTGCTCCAGACGGGACGAGCCCTCGGCAACATCTGCTACGACAGCCGTAAGTGCCCATTATCGCTCCCTCAGCCATTCCAAGCCCCGGTGCATCTACAATGAGATATTTTCGTGTCTCTCGGATGATTTGAAGGGGAACTGCTGGTGCAGTTGTCAGAAGGAGTGACATGAGGCAGGCAGTGCAGTTGATCGATTGTAGATGTATAGCTAAACTCTTCCTGCACCTTTTCATTTCACACATGGTTAACAAAAGGTAATTGCACAAGATCCTATACTGTTGCTGAATTCTTATTCTGATTGTCTCAAAGACGATACGTGAATATGGTATGAGTGGATTAATTTACTTTAGGCCATTGAATTATTGAATTCATGCACACTTTCAACAATTAATTATCAATAACTTAACAGTCCATTGGTAATTATTCTGTACATTAAACATAATGATAAACTAACAGTGGTTGATAATTGAAATTATATCTTGATACTAATTTGTCAACTCTGTAGGGAGAGTGTACAGTATAATTTATGTCTCTTGCTCCATTTGCTTGCTTTGTAATCGTGACAGTGCAGTGGTGTGAACCGTATTGACCTGTATGTTGTAGAAGTCTTGAACCTTTGGGACATTTACATTTACCTCCGGTTTCACAGACAAGGCTTAAGATAGTCCCAGACTAAAATGCATGTTTGAGCTGCTTCAACTGAAAGTAACTTGCACTGACATATCTTAAAATATGTCAGTGCCATAGGTGTATCTCAAGATGCACACCAGTAATGTTTTTTTCTAAGGCACATTTATAAAAGCTACTTAAATGTTCTAATTTAACTAAGGCCTAATCCTGTTTTAATCTAAGCCCTGTCCGTGAAACCAGGCCATGGAGTTTAGGGAAAGATAAGAGCTTTGTCTGGATGAAAAACGGGAAGAGTGCCGTTCCCAAGAGTGTGTCTGAGCGTGGCCTTTGAGCAGCTCTCTGGATCACAGCTGAGTCTAGTGATTTTGACTGATGAAAACATGAGGAAACAGACATTTTTCCGCAGATGTATTGACTTAATCCAGTCATTCCCATCCGGGGGTGCTTAAACCTATAAAACATAAATCATATCTTAAAAATACAGTAGGATGAAAGAGTTTTACTCCATGTGTAATTATAGTGTACTTCTCATCTCATCATTTTGACTTTTTAAATTGACTTAATATATTTTTGTTTCATAATTGACTTAGTATCTCATTATTTTGACAACTTAAATTATAACTTAATATCTCATAAATTTGACTTTTTGCTTCATAGTTGACTTAGTATCTCATAATTTTGACTTTTAAATTATGACTTAGTATCTCATCATTTAAACTTTTTAATGCATAATTGACTTAGTATCACATAGTTTTGACTTTTTATTTCATAATTATGACTTAATATCTCATAATTATGACTTCCTTTGTCATGATTATGATGTACCAAAGCATGACTTTCTGTATTAGAAATGGGGTTTCAAATGTGCATATATGCGGTCAGCAGTGGTCTTCTCTTGCCTCACTCGCACTTCTCTTGTCTTCATTTTAACACACCTCTCTGTCCTTTTCTCCTCCCATCACATCTCAGTTACAGCACAAACATTGTCAAACTAAATGCAGATATTTAACAGATTAAAGAAGCTGTATAAAAAACACTGAATTTGTTCCAAATCTGCAATGTATAAGTAATTCTTTCAAAAATAATTCTGTACATAAGGTGTGTCCCAATTCAGGGGATGCATCTTTCACAGTGCATCCGGCTTACAAATGCGTCCTTTGTTTCCCGGGCCATGACGTATAGAACGAGTGGATCCTTTGTAGACTAACCTATTCTAAAGTTCATTGCGCTCCGGTGAAAACCAGATTTATTTGAGAGAAAATGCTGGATTAGACTTTTAAATGTAAGTATTGGGTTTCAACTCAAATATCTAACGAAAAAAACTCTTTAAAGCTGTTCAAATGTTGACTTATCTTACTAAGATGCGATGCAAGGTGATCATATTTAAACAGGTTGTAAACCCTGTTTTGTTTTCTGACAGTTGACTATTACTTTCAGAAAAGTCCAGTCCAAACGTTACTGCCGCTCTTTAACGGCAGCTGTCACAGATGCAAGCCGACAAGAGCAATCCTCCGTAGGCTAGACCATCCCATTTAACAACGCTCGGTTTGACCTTCACGAACCTCGAAAGCGTGGCCTTTAAAGTCTGTGTCCTTCGAAAGATGCAGCCTCTGAATTGGCAAAGAGCAATAGGTTTTAAACTTCCCTTTTGTACAAAATGTGTTTGGGTTTCATGCTTATTGACTTTCGATGGTCATACCTAAATTTTGGAATACAAAGAGTGCAAATTAGTTAACTTTTATTAAACCTCCCATCTGGTTTGAGAGTTATAAACATCAGGGTTTTTTTTTTTTAATCGGTGAATGATTCAATGACTCATTCAATGACTGGATGAATCAGCTTTTCTGAATGAATCTCTTGAATGAATGATTCATTGACAAATGCATTTTTTTTAACAGTCACTTGTACGTAATGATGTAATCGATACAAGCAAAACGATTTGGAGCGCCAAGTTACTTTCTAAAGGTGATTTGCTCTATTTTGATCGCTTCCATAGACATCAGTGTTTAAACTTTGTTTAAACTTTGGCTGGAGACCCAAGTTTGGTTTGAAGACGAAGCGTACCAAGCACAATGTTCTCTCAGCATTCCTGATGTCTAGCACGCACTCACAGTGCTCGGCGTGATCTTGTGGCTGTCAGAGCAGAAACGAAAGCTGCTGCTCTCCGTGTGTTTTTCTGTTTTCTCCGGTTGTGTTCTTGCGTGAGTATATTTCATCCATTAGATCGAAAGATCCGAAAAAGTCCATACATTTACCCGCCCCTCGAAGAAATCAGGACAGTTTAAAGTGGACAAAAGAGATTAAAACACCAGGTGTAAACGGGTATATGTCTCCGTCGTCTACTTGTGGGGCGATTTTTCAGATTTTTTCGATTAATTCGAATTTAATGTTTTATTATTTTTAAATATTGTGGTTTTGAATAAAAATTAGGGATGCACCGAATGTTCGGCAACCGAAATTATTCGGCCGAAAATAGCAAAAATTGCACTTTCGGTGTTATAATAAGTGAAAAGGCCAAATACATTTTATCGAACAATGATTTTTTAATGACACGATCAAATATAGCAACCAGCGCGTGTGAGAGAAAGGCGCGCACGCTTCTAAATGCAGCAAACATGTCGGAAGTGTGGAAGCATTAAAGTGTCCGAGAAAGACGCAAAAATGGCCGTTTGCAGACACTGTTCTGCTGAATTGTCTATGCACCCTCCAATGCAAGCAAGAGCACCCTCAGTTGATACTGTAATAATATTTTGGCAAATGCTCCAGTGCATATTTGTGTCTGTAGAACGTCAAATGTATCCATTTACAACGTGTTTCTGCAGCGGTGACATAGTTGTTGACCTCTTGTACGCAATGGCCAATGTGTTTAAAGTTAGTCAGACTCCACTCACTGCTCAAACAGCCAGAGTTTTTATTCAGTGCTGAGTTATACAGGCTCGCAAAACCTCTCATGAACAAACAAACAAAGTGTAGACACGAATCGATGTAAGTAAGATATTTATTGTGCATTGTTAGCAGCTTCATTGAACTTTGTGAGATCGCGATGAACTGACATAGCGACAGCGTTTAGTGATCGTAAATGGAGCGGTCTTGGCTCGCTTTCGAGTCTACAGTCTATATAATCCATTGAATAAAACTATTGTTTTTCATGTTGCAAAAAGGATTAATGTTAAAGTTTCGGAAGTGACATAGTAACGCATTAAAGCAATGTAAAGGCAGACTAATAGATTAATAGAAAAATATTCATTGCAAAATATTTTTGAAATTCTAAATAATCTTAAATGTCTCACTGTACATTCACTGCTGTGGTGGAGCCGTTGCTTAGCCTACATCTGCATTTTAATAGAGCACCCTCAGTGATTTGATTATGATAAATAATAGGCTTATGCCATCAATAATAAGATGGCATAAGATGGCCAAATAATAATATTTTTATTTTACTTTTTTTTTTTAAATTTATTTTATGTTTCTTTGCATAATGTCTGCTGGAATGCTAAAAAAATTTCAGTGTTAAATAAATATTTTTAAATTGTAGTTTTGTAATTTATTTTTCTTTTAAAAGCAAGACAAAATAGTAAAAAGCTAATTTTTACTATTTAATTTATGCAATGGTGAAAAAATTGGCAAAATAAATGGAAAAAATTAGAAAAAACGCGTTTGGTATTCGGCTTCGGCCAAGTGTTTTATTATTATTCAGCTTCGGCCAAGAATTTCATTTCGGTGCATCCCTAATAAAAATGTTAGCAAGCGTTACATTTATAGCGCTTTTCCACTGCATGGTAACACTTGGTACGGCTCGGTACGGTATGGCTCGGCTTAGCTTGCTTCACTTTTCCACTGCGTGGTACGACTCGGTTCAGCACGGCATGGCTCGGCTCGGTTTGGTTTTCCACTGCAGTTACCACCGCTTTAAAGTGGGTGGGATAATAGAATGATCGTTGTAATTGTGCCGCCTCTACTTCTCAGCATGTGGATGTTTTAAACTATAAGACGACAGTTTGTTTCAAAGGAGGCTGATGGCAGCAAAACAAAATACTGCTAAAAACAAGAGAGTAGGCACTCGTACAACAAAGCGCAGATGACAACATCACTTGATTTGCTTGATGGCGCAGGGTAAACTAATCTTGTATTTAGCAATGTGGTTAGGGTCTCAGCCGCTATATCACAAAAGCATATAATGGTAGTGACGATTCTCTCTGAACAATCAGTGATCTGCAGTGTTTACACGTCACTTTTTAGTATCGGTACGGCACGCTTGGAACCTCAACCGAGGTGGTACTATTTAAGCAAACCGTACCGAACCGCACCATGCAGTGGAAAAGCACCAAAAAGTGAGCCGTACTGAGCCGTACCGAACTGTACTATGCAGTGGAAACGCGCCAAAGCGAGCCGTACCGAGCCGTACCGAACTGTACCATGCAGTGGAAATGCGCCAAAGCGAGCCGTACCGAGCCGTACCGAACTGTACCATGCAGTGGAAACGCGCCAAAGCGAGCCGTACCGAGCCGTACCGAACTGTACCATGCAGTGGAAATGCGCCAAAGCGAGCCGTACCGAGCCGTACCGAGCCGTACCGAACTGTACCATGCAGTGGAAACGCGCCAAAGCGAGCCGTACGGAGCCGTACCGAACTGTACCATGCAGTGGAAATGCGCCAAAGCGAGCCGTACCGAGCCGTACCATGCAGTGGAAATGCGCCAAAGCGAGCCGTACCGAGCCGTACCGAACTGTACCGAACTGTACCATGCAGTGGAAACGCGCCAAAGCGAGCCGTACCGAACTGTACCATGCAGTGGAAACGCGCCAAAGCGAGCCGTACGGAGCCGTACCGAACTGTACCATGCGGTGGAAAAGCGCCATTAGACATGTTGACCATACAGCAATGATAACAGTTAAGAGACAGTTTACACCATGATGATCACTTCAGGTGTGTGCACTTGGATCTTTTTTAACAAGATGGTTAATAAAGAGAATGTTTCCTGAATCATGTTGTAGTTATGTTTTTAAGTTGACTAGTTAAGCATAAAAAATAAAAAAATCGAAATCGAGAATCAGTCAATCGTTCTGAAAAACGATTACAATTTTTATAATATCGCCATATCGCCCAGCCCTAGATCCGATCGACAAAAACACATCTTAATACCAGGTGTAAACAGGGCCTTAGGAATGAGATCGTGTGGGTGTTTGAATCAAGATTGCGGTCTTTAAACGTTGAATCGTGTAGTTGTAATTATAAGTGATGATGCTAAATGAAATTCCGTATAATATGAGTTATATGAGATATCTGTGGGGTTAAATAAATAAGGCAAAAAGATTGGGAAACTGGCTTAGTCTATGAGAGTGGTACATTTATAGCGATCAAGCTAGTTAAACTGCAAATGTTCTCTAATTAGAAATTATTTAATATGAACTACTAGCAATTAAGTAATAACTTATAATAACTGTTACATTTCCAAATATTAAGAGTTGATCATTTATGTGGTTACTAATAAAAAGACAAACATGACACTGCATTAAGAGCTCTTGGCAAATGGACACAGATGGTTTTAATGGTGAAGCTGATTGACAGGGCAGCTGAACTTGATCCCAGATGGCCCTGACCCTTTGAAAAAGATGACACATGTCAACGGACAGTCATGCATTTCACTCAAGGGCTTCATTGACTGGCAAACCCCACGCAATTGTTGTCTTTTTCACTACACAGCATCCAAAACCACTAAAATACAGCATTTGGAAATCTTTCAATGTCTTTGTTTTCCGTATTCTGATCTTTTACTTTGTTTTGTTGCATTTAAATCACTTTCTCACTCTTTTTTCCCTCTCTCATCCTGATTTGTGTGATAGTTGGCAGTTGTTGTAGACTTCGCGTGGGCAAGCACCAGTGTAAACAAACCTGAAACATTGTTCATACCAACTGAGCTGACTCATATCTGACACACAAATACTGTCATCTGTTCTCAGAGCTTACTGGAAAACGTAGCTATACATAGCTTAAATATTTATCGCTGGTGTATAGGACAGTATTTTGTGCTGTATAAGGAATTAAACTGCAGATTTGTGATTCATGAATCACTTTTATGTAGTCAAATGGTGTTGTAAAGTAGGACACTAGGATAGGAGCGAATGGAGTTACATGAGATGGCGTTTTTTGGTTACACTCTATTTTAAGGTTTCCGTGTTACAGTAATTATACATTTTAAAGGGATAGTTCACCCAAAAGTGAAAATTCTGTCATCATTTACTCACCCTAAAGTTGTTCCAAACCTGTATGAGTGTCTTTCTTCTGTTGAACACAAAAGAAGATATTTTGACGGTAGCCATTGACTTGATCAGAAATACTATGGAAGTCAATGGCTACCGTCAACTCTGCTGAACCTTGGTGTCTCAGTGGATCTTTTAACACCTTCCCCTGTTAGTGAGGCCATTGCAGTCTGGATTTTGCTGTGCTTCTACTGCACTTCTGGTCTTTGGACTCTGTTATGGCTTTAGTTATGTCTGCACCTCAACTTTACAGCTGTAAACAAATCCTGTGCTGGTGTAATATGCATTTTCAGCAGATGCTTTTTGATCTCATTTGCGGTTCTTTTATCTTAAAATAATTTTCTTGTATTCTCCAAGAAACATTATCAGTTGTCATATTACATTTCATATGGATGCATTCATGCATCCCAACCTGTCCTTCCGTTAAAGGAATAGTTCACCCAAAAAGGAAAATTCTGTGACTGAATCATTTGAATTGTTCTGGAAGACATGAACTATTCCTTTAACGCCCTCTTCTCTGTCATTGTGTTTTAGGTTGCTGTTTCTTTGTGTCATTTGTTGCCTTTTTTATTGTTTATTTCTTTTTTATGTGACCTCTTTGTTTTGCAGATGAGGGCAGAAGTGCAGTTGACGCAGCGGGTGGTGGTCAGATAGTTGCAGAGCACATTAAGTCTCTGGCCGAAAGCACTGACCCGGCCACCGGGAAGCTCTTGACTGTCTTTTGTGGCATGCTGATGAACTATAGCAATGATAATGGTAATGACCAATCCCCCAAACCAAGAAGGCGATATTTTTGAATGGTCCCTTATCGGTATAGTCTGAGATGTTCACTAAATTATTCACATATTAATCAGTTCTACATAGATATGGCAACTCTCATTCTTTATAAAATAGGCATTTTAATCGCGATATGCACATTCGATTTTCTGACTAGCACAGTAATACCTCACGGTTGAACATTAACGGTAATATCTGTAGGGGACCACTCTAAGAAAGCCTGTTTCACTTCTCTTATATATTCTGATTCTAATGTCTTTCACTCATGATAGGTTTGCTAAATGGCTACATGCTGCTGCTTTTGTTTGGTGACTAGCTTTCATGTCCTTTGCAGATGGTGGTGATGTTAATTTTTAGCAATATTTTGACTTCAGCTGTCTAGAATTTTTTTTTATTCACCATCCCTAATAAATATTGTCTAATTTTGCCACTTTCCATATCTAAACTAAATGCAAAGATACATACAGTAGTGGCCAAAAGTGATGTCCGGAGGGGGTATTTGTTTTTGTCACTTCATAAGTTCGATTAAATGATCAAAATATTTAAATACTTAAAAATATTTTAAATATGAAGGAAAAGCAAAACACTAAACTTGCTTGAGGTGTTTATCTGACAAAATTACAGTGCATGCATAATTATAATAAAGTCAGTATTCTGATCATATTGTTTTCCAAGCACATTTTACCAGTTCTGAACCACATCAAACTTAATAACTACAATTAATTTTGTATATAATCATTTATAAGTATTCAGGTAAAATGGGCCAAAAAAGAGATTTAACTTGCACTGAAAAGTCAAAAATTATGAAATGCCCATGAGAAGGATGCAATTCTAATGCAATACTAGAAATTCCAAAATTGTATCACTTATAAATGATGTTATACAAAATTAATAATAGTTATTAAGATTGATGTGGTTTGGAATTGGTAAAATGTGCTTGGGGAAAAAAATGATTAGAATAGCAACTTATACGCACTGTATTTGGCAAAAAAGCAAACTACGGCTACTATTAAAAATGCATAGAAAAACAAAAAGCTCACAGGAAAAAGCATACATTGACTGCAACACAATCAGATATTAATATTTGTTGGTTCTCTTGTTTTTGTATGTGTTCGTATTCATAATTTCTTTGTATGACAGCCTGGTCAAAAATGATTGACTCCACGCACAAATACGCAATATGCTTACAAAATCTTAAACAACTTTTCAATAATATTTGAATAAAAGGTGAAGATGTCAATCTTCCTAGGCTGGACATTACTTTTGGCCACTACTGTTAACATAATTTTAATATTATTTATTAAAAAAAATGTAATTAAATTTTAATTTAATTTTAAAATGTATTTAATTTTATTTTCAAAAGTAGCTGTGTTTTCTGACAAAAAAATTAAATTCTATATGCATAAAAATGCAAACATTTCATTGGCACGTTCTTGAGGTTCCATCAACCAATCAGTCCCCTTGATAAGAGAAGGCAGCATGCAGGTTTTTTATTTGCGGTGCTGAATACACCAGCCGAGCAACTGCCATTGAGATCAATGGAATAACCTTCGCCAAGTTTGGACTGCTTAAACAAATAGAGCAATGTTTTGATTGGTTTTGCATTTCAAACTAGGATTTTAACATTAAAAAAATGACATACTTCACCTTTAAAAGAATAGTTCACAGAGGATGCATTATTAGAACACAAGTAAACACATTATACAGTTTCGAGTGTCTCTATCAGTTGTAAAACGCAAGCCCAGGAGTTTACATAAGGCTCTGGCCTTGTGTTTTGCAGCAATGTAGTGCGTTGTTAAATATTTAAGGGAATGCAGGCAGTGTATTTACATCTTTGTGACTTGATGCTCTTGAATAATTGATGGACAGGCCAAGCCCTGCTTCCTTCATCCCTGTTTGCCAGCAAGGCTTGAAATGGTAATAGCTTTTTTTTCCAATCTATTACACCTCACATCCAGAGGCTAGGGCAAATCAACAAATTTAGGTCAGGAATTTTCATTTTCGGTTTCCTGATGAAAATAAATAGTCAGATATGAGTTTAATGTACGAGAACAGCCAGTGGGCTGCTTATTATTGCTGAATATCACACTCACGCTGTTTTGAACCACAGTCTTTTTCTTTCTCTCATCTCTGTTTCACTCAAATGTTGTGTCTTGTAACAGATTGCCTTTCCTTGCAAAGTGTATCTGTTCTAACTTAAATCCTGTCATCATGTTTACAAGCCACCAAGATAAATGACTCATCTAGTCACATAAGCTTATCACTTTGAGATTTTTTAACATGGGAAAACACTTTATATGCCTGGTCAGACATTACACTGAACTGTAATGTCCCTCATTTAGTCCCTTGTGAAAAAGAAAGTGCGCTTTAGCATACTTTTAAAAGAGCGATTATTACGCAAATATTTTACTTTAAAAGAATATACTTAAAGGGTTAGGTCACCCAAAAATTTAAATTGTCATCATTTACTCACCCTCATGTCGTTCCAAACCCTCAAGACTTTCGTTCATCTTCAGAACGCAAATGAAGATCTTTTTGATGAAATCTGAGAGCTTTCTGTCCCTCCATTGACAGCTACGCAACTGACGCTTCAAAAAGTAAAACTAATCCATGTGAATTGAGCGGTTTAGTCCAAATTTTCTGAAGAGACACGATCGCTTTATATGATGAACAGATTGAATTTAGTTTCTTATTTACATATAAACATTCATAAACTCACACATTGTGGTAAACGGGAGCTCAAGCATGTTTGATTGACGTGCGAGAACCAATGAAGTTCATTCTTGTGTTACGCAGCACGTTTGAGCTTCAGCAAGAACCAATGAGGTTCATTCTCGTGTTACGCAGCACGTTTGAGCTTCAGCAAGAACCAATGAGGTTCATTCTCGTGTTACGCAGCACGTTTGAGCTTCAGCAAGAACCAATGAGGTTCATTCTCGTGTTACACAGCACGTTTGAGCTTCAGCAAGAACCAATGAGGTTCATTCTCATGTTACGCAGCACGTTTGAGCTTCAGCAAGAACCAGTGAAGTTCTTTCTTGTATTACGCAGCACGTTTGAGCTTCAGCAAGAACCAATGATGTTCATTCTCGTGTTACGCAGCACGTTTGAGCTTCAGCAAGAACCAATGAGGTTCATTCTCGTGTTACGCAGCACGTTTGAGCTTCAGCAAGAACCAATGAGGTTCATTCTCGTGTTACGCAGCACGTTTGAGCTTCAGCAAGAACCAATGAGGTTCATTCTCATGTGTTAGGCAGCTCGTTTGAGCTTCAGCAAGAACCAATGAGGTTCATTCTCGTGTTACGCAGCACGTTTGAGCTTCAGCAAGAACCAATGAGGTTCATTCTCGTGTTACGCAGCATTTTTGAGCTTCAGCAAGAACCAATGAGATTAATTCTCGTGTTACGCAGCACGTTTGAGCTTCAGCAAGAACCAATGAGATTAATTCTCGTGTTACGCAGCACGTTTGAGCTTCTGCAAGAACCAATGAGGTTCATTCTTGTGTTACGCAGCATGTTTGAGCTTCAGCAAGAACCAATGAGGTTCATTCTCGTGTTACGCAGCACGTTTGAGCTTCAGCAAGAACCAATGAGGTTCATTCTTGTGTTACGCAGCACGTTTGAGCTTCAGCAAGAACCAATGAGGTTCATTCTTGTTACGCAGCACGTTTGAGCTTCAGCAAGAACCAATGAGGTTCATTCTTGTTACGCAGCACGTTTGAGCTTCAGCAAGAACCAATGAGGTTCATTCTTGTGTTACGCAGCACGTTTGAGCTTCAGCAAGAACCAATGAGGTTCATTCTCGTGTTACGCAGCACGTTTGAGCTTCAGCAAGAACCAATGAGGTTCATTCTTGTGTTACGCAGCACGTTTGAGCTTCCGTAAAAACCAATGAGGTTCATTCTCGCATGTCAAGCAGGTTTAGTTGAGCTTCTGTTTATGTTCGCTGATCAATATTTAAATGTGAATAAAAGCCTAAAATAAATCTGTTCTTCATAAAGTGATTGTCTCTTTTGGACTCAATTCATATGGATTAGTTTTACAATCTTTTTATTAACTTTTTGAAGCGTCAAAATGGTAGTTGCGTAGCTGTCTATGGAGGGACAAAAAGCTCTGATTTCCTCAAAAAGATCTTCATTTGTGTTCTGAAGATGAACGAAAGTCTTGAGGGTTTGCAATGACATGAGGGTGAGTAATTAATGACAGAATTTTCATTTTTGGCTGAACTATCCCTTTAAGTACACTTCTTTTTTCACAAGGCATATCAGCTCTTAAAATGTAGGACGAAGATGCGGTATTTTTTATATACTCACATCTAAAGCGCGTTAATTGAAGTAAAAACACTTTAACTGTGCTTATATTCACAACTTAGCGTAGCCTCAAGAGCCTTATTGCTTTTATAAAATGCTTAAGAGATCAATATGTATTTGTTGAAATAGCTGTTAGTATATCATTTATTTTAGCACAGCGGAAGTGTACTTTTAATTGCATGCATTTTTGTATTGTTTACTATGCAGAGTCACTAGTTATTCAGTTATTCTGTAAAATTGAGTTTTGTGATGGCCGAATCTTGCTGTTTGTCAACTGTCAGTGTTATACCCCTCCGCTCTGCTGGGAAGTTAAGCATTTAAATCTTACATGAGCTTGAGATGAGATGCAAACACTTCATAGTTCTTTTAGGAAACATGACTCATTCTCCATCAGTGAGCTCTGCAGGTCCCTGGTTGACATTTCTCTGACGTGATTTGGGCTTCGATTACTGGCAAGAGTTCCTCAATGATTTCTGGCTGGTGTCCAGTTCTGCCAAGGCTTGTTATGTTGTGTTTTCTCATTTGATACATTGACCCAATAGCTGTTGCTTACATTTTCCTCTTACTCAGACCAGCAAAGCTTCTGTGGTGGATAAAGCGAATAACAGGCAATTATAGGAGGGAAGAAGCATTTCGGACTTTCAGCTGTTTGTTAAATGTGATGAAGGGACTTCTGTTTCATATATGTTTTAAAGGTTATGTCTTATACTCCTCCTTCAACTCATACTCAATAACATTTTTCTCCTTTTTCAACTGCGGATCTTTTCCTCTGCCTGGGCTGTCGTCTTAACACAGTGCTCTGCTGTCTCAGCTGCCATCTCCTCTTTGCTTCATTGAATTTACTGATCATCATCTGCTTCCCGACAAATTGATGGCACCAGATGTGTGCCGGTGCCGCCCACATTTTGGTGTGTCACAGAGACGTTTCTAGACAAACTGAAACATCTTTTAACTGGCTACTTATGGGCTTACTTTTAACAGCATTGCAAAATTTGATTGTTATTAAAAGTAAACAAGACATAAAATTATACGTTTAAAGCCGGGTGCACACTGCGCGATTTATAATAGTCCTTTACGATTGTTTCTTGTTAGACTGTACGAACATAAAGTGAATAAACACTTTAAGATCTCAGTTGTCATTAATGTCAGACTGTACGACAGTCAAGGCGCGTTAAAAACGGATGCACACAAGAAAACTATTCCAGAGTTTAGCATCATCAATCAATGACGCGTTTGGTGACACTGAGCTGCATTACACGCGGGATTGAAATGTTGGCTACAAAGAAATCTCTAACGTTCATTTTGGTCATGGCTTGTCTTGAAAAACAAAGACAATTTGACGGTCGTCGTAGGAGAAGTCACACTGCAGGACTGTGAGTCAAATCTTCTGACACTTCCAGAATTTCGTCGGAGGTAAAATTTTATCGCAACGGTCATTAATCGGCTGTCGGTGAACATGTCAAACTAATAATCGAAGACTTCAGATTTTAGCCTAGGATCAGAGGAATCTTTTAGGATTTGCAAAATTTGTCTCAGACGGCCAAATCGTGGCCAAAATCGCACAGTGGTCACCCGCCTTAAAATAAGTAGTGGTCGACTGATATGGATTCTTTGATGGCCAGTGCTGATATTTTAGACAGCAGGATGGTCGATAAAAAGCCGATATATATAATATTACACTGTATAATTGAAATAACATGCATAACAATTGCTGCATTAAACATTAGATTTATTTGACATATTTACTAAATTATAAATGAAATTAAATGAGTCAATATGAAAAAAATTTACTTAAAAAATAAACATAATGTGTCAAATAAACAGATTTATGCTTTAGTAACTTCTTAATTCTGTAATCCTGTTATATTATTTTTCATAAATAAATAAATCGTTAAAAAGGAAGTAAACACTGTAACCAACAGGGCACTCAGTAATCTGGTGAAATTACATTTTTTCAAATAAAGACAAGGTAATGATGCTAATTTTACATACAGGACACATATGACATGTATATGACAGCAACAAACTGAATGCAGCGCAGCATAGTGAGATTTTTGCTCACATCTGCGCTCATGCTGAGTTATCGCCAAATCATAACTACCATAATTATGAGATGACAACACAAGACTTTCTACTCTGAGCTGAATTATGCATTTCTATGGTAACACTATCAAATGCCAAAATGAATCTGCAGCAGTCATGTGGTACAAGTCGAAGTGCTCAGAAAATTTAAGTTTACAAGTTGTAATTACGAGCTCTACGAGGATGTGAGCACTTTTTACACGTCAGTTTCTCGTAATTATGGTAATTATGGCATGGCGTGACCATACCTGCATGCTTTGGTGTTCTTAAAAAAGTCCCATTGCTGTCAAAATAAAAGCTGCTTCTAATTTAAAAATGTAAAATATCAGCCTTAACGGTATATCAGTCGACCACTAAAAATAATTCTAAATATCTGCCAAAATACACATACATATAAGATATTCTCTAAAATACATCATAAAATGTTATGCAAGCTTGAGTCTCAGTTAGATTTATTTGTTTTAAAGACATTTAGATATTTCTGCTGGAAAACAAGTGTGATTGAGCACAGGAAGAATGACCCGTGCTTGTGCATGAAAAGTGATGGCTAAGCAGTCCTTTGTTCCACTGTGGTCTTGATTTATTTTTCACATTTTCAGGTCGAGACTATATATTTTCTGTGCTAGTCCCAGCAAAGCACTTTACAAAAATGAAATGTCAGAGCATTATATAATGTGGCTGCATTTTACGTGCCGCCTGTATTACTTTGATCTGGTGAATTGGCTCTTTCAGCCTGCAGTTCACCAGTTTCACACACACAATTGCAGGATGTAAACCGTGACGAAATCACTCATAATAAGTGAGAACGTTTTTTTTCATTTTCATGCCTATTTTTTTTTAGCAGTGTAGTTTTGGAAGGCTTGCTGAAGAAATCATGCACATAAAAAAATAAAATTTGATGAGTGTTAATTAAAGACAAAGTAATAATTATTGGAAAACATGCTCAATACATATTTAGATGTACATTACCGGTAAACGTGCACCTTCAGTTCTTTTTGTCAATTTTTGTTCACTAAAAGTGATTTTTTTTTTTTCACCTTTTTTTATTTAAAAAAGTACAAATTCTATATAGCTTTTTAATTTTATTTCTGTTTTAGTCATTTTAGTACTTATTTCAGTTAGTCAATTTTGGTTTGTTTTAATTTTTTTAATGTAATATTACATTTTATTTTATTTAAGCTTTTATTTCAATTACTGAAAATGTTTTTTTTTTATTGTTTTAGTTTAAGGGTGCGTTTACACGATAACGATTTACTAAAAATGTAAAAAAAAAAAGGTTTTTCCTTTTTGTGTTTTTCGCATACAGATGACAGCGTTGTCAAAATGATCCCGTTCACACAGATCCGCGAAAATGATTAAAAACGCTGTATTCTGCTGTCAGGCCAGTAGTTGGCGATGCCACTTTATAAAGAAACCCTACACGCCTATAGACTGAACACTTAATACGCATACCGTTTTCACAAATTCACATTTTGGTAGTTTACATGGCGATGATAACGGTATAGTTTTCAAAAACGTACACTTTGAAAACGCCATTGCCGTCTAAATGAATGGCCAAAATGCATAAAAAGTTTTCAGTTTTTAGTTGAAAACAGTGTTGACAAACATTTGTCAGAGCTGACTAATAGCAAATTGTCTTGGTTTTATTCATTGTAAAAATCACATTTTGACAACATATCGCTGCCATTGTACACTGTTGTAAGAAAAGACAGACAAACAAGTTGAGATTTTTCATTATTATTTTTATTATTATTATTATTATTATTATTATTATGATGATGATGATGATGTTTGGGGATAATGAATTTTCTTGCAATGTAATTAGCAGAAGAATGATGAATGCTGGACTTTAACTATTAATAAAAATTTGCTGTTATATTATCAGTGTTGTCTGAAAAAGGTATAAATCTGCATGAACTGTTTTCTTTCCGCTCTAGACTCGTTGCAGGCCCAGCTGATCAGCATGGGTGTGATCCCAACACTGGTCAGACTGCTGGGCGTTCATTCTCAAAACACCGCGCTCACAGAGATGTGCCTCATTGCCTTTGGCAACTTGGCTGAGCTTGGTGAGTTACAGATTCAATTCAGTCACATTGCCTTACTTCATATATTAAAATACTGTATATTAGTACATATTGGATAAAGCTAACACATCTCTTTTGACTAATCCTCAAACAGAGTCCAGTAAGGAGCAGTTTGCCTCTACAAATATTGCAGAGGAGCTGGTTCGGCTCTTCCGTAAGCAGGTGGAACATGAGAAGAAGGAGATGATCTTTGAGGTGTTGGCACCACTTGCTGAAAATGGTGAGAATCAGAGTGATTTACATTAAATAATGATGGACACTAATGAACCAGTCAATGTAGTGAAATCAAAACATTCTTAAAACAAAATATATTTTTAATTTTTTTTTCTCACCACTGACAAATATCCCCCCCCCCCCAGAAAACAGAACACTAAAAAGATTATCCATAGATTTAAGGCTGTGTTTAGACTCAAGTAATGCTGATATATAAATAATATAATTTAATGATGACAAATAAGATCTGATGTACACAAAATTGCTAAAATCAAACTGATTTTTATTTTATTTTATTGAAACTGATAAAGATTACCAGTATCCAAATACAAGACTGTTAAACTTTGAAATTGATACAAGAAAACATTAGTTAAAATTATGTAAAAACTGAACCTTTTAGTATTGTGGAAAACCATGCAAACACCAATATATATGAATATTGTAATCATATAGCATTACTGTCTGATACTCTCACTATATCTTGTTATCGCCAGAGTATTTATTTGTAAAGGGGTGCCTTTTATCTTTCTTTTGAAGGGGGACCAATGTTTTTAAAGTGCCCCTATTATGCTTTTTCAAATGTTACCCTTCATACAGTGTGTAATATAGATGTTTGTGAATGTAGAAGGTCTGCAAAGTTTTAAGGATCAAAGTGAACGACAAATAAAGTTATTGTCTCCAAAAAGAAAGAATTGATTCTGAACTTCCAAAATGAGTCATCAGCGATTCCAGTCTCACTTCCGTAACATCTATGTAGTAACTAATTCGCATAATGCCAGCCTATGGTCTTCATTGGCTTCCTGCAAACAACGCCTACTTTGACCCTCAAACGCTGTAGTTGTATCTGAGTCTGGAAGAGTCTGGTTCATGTTTCGACATGTCGAGAAGACGCTGTTTTCTGCGCTGCGAATCCACTTTGCATGCACTTCAAAAGGATGAGGACACGGACTCGAACTGATATGGAAAAACCGACGCCATCGTTACTGTTTGTATCACTTTGTATCAAGCACTGAAGAAGCTTCTGGAGCTGAAATTCAGATGATGGTAATTCAGGTAATCAGCGTTTTATTTCCAACATGTGCTGTAAGTGGTAGACCACAACAGACTGGGCCATCTCACCAATCAGAGCAGAGTAGACCAATCACAACAGACTGGGTCATTGACCAATCAGAGCAGAGTAGACCAATCACAACAGACTGGGCAGTCTGACCAATCAGAGCAGAGTAGACCAGTCACAACAGACTGGGTCATCTGACCAATCAGAGCAGAGTAGGCTCTCGGAAAGGAGGGGTTTTGAGAGACTGAATCCTTTATCGTCCTTTATTGTTTCAGACACTGTGAGAAAAGAGGTGATGCTGCAATGTATATTATGAGAAAGTGTTTTCTGACCTTGGATGCATGTAAACCTTTTCTAGGACACCTCAAAAACAAAATGGGAACCTTTAAAATAGCATAATAGGGGCACATTGCTTTACAGTTGATATATTTCTTGTAGCGAGTTAGCTCAAAGGGGAAATATTAATAATTATTCATAACTCATTATGATTATTCATTATTATTATTATTATTATTATTTATGAATATTTGAATCAGTTAATGAGATTAACTTGATGTAGCTACATTAACATTACAATCAATCAATCAGTTCATCCTGTGAACCCTCAGTATTGATTATTAATTAATTCTAAGAGAAGGGTATTTTTCATGGCCACAGAAAAATAATTCTTCCTTAGCATTTACAGCACTTAGAGCGTGTAACAAAATCGATCATTTAAGTGACAGTTTGTTTGCAGGCAGGGAGTCAGAACCAGATATGTATTGTGCACAATTTTTATTAACTAAATCATGAACACAACTAAACTAACAGAAACGCATACACACAAATCCCACATACATGGGTAAGATGGAAAGTGACAGAATGAAACCGAAAAACGGGAATGAAGCTATGGAAAAAGAGTCATTAACCATGAAAAGAACCATCAGCTTGTTATTTTCAAAGCACCTCGTTAGGAGGATTTTACTGCTTATCCTAACCCTCTGATTAGTTAAAATAGGCAATACTTGCATTGCCGTTGCAGTTGAAGCAGTTTTGTAAAGTTCCTGATTTGATGGTTCTGTGAGTCGATGGTGTTGAAGTTGCAATCGATTTCTTCTGCGTTGACTGAAGATATAATGAACTTGCACGGTTAGTTTCGACTCCGTCATGGTCAAGGAAGTTGCACATGGCTTGAGGTGTTGGGCCTGCCGGCCCGCGACCGTGTGGTCGGACCGGGTTTCCATCCCACATACGCACGGCAACTAGGAGAGGCAGGAAGAGCGCTGATGGTTTCTCAGTGCAGTGATGGCGAAGTTGCAATTTCCTTCCGAGCTGGAATGAGGAAATTTCAGTCTGACTCTGTTGGAAGAGTCCTCTCTCCTGGGCGGAGAGTGAAGACATAACAGGCTGTGGTTGAGGCCTGCCGGTGCCCATGGGCCCCGGTGGGGTCCCCCCAAGCCCATCAACCAGCAGGAGCAGCAGTAGAAAGAAGAAGAGAGAGAGAGAGAAATCTGTGCAAGGGCCTTTTAACCTCTGAAGATGGCCTCTCCTCCTAGGGGTCAGTGAGCCAATCGTACTTAGGCTTAGGGAAAGTTTTACGATCCTTTGTCTCAAGCAGATCGTTTGCATATGTAACTGGATTGGTTGCTGATGAAGAAACTATTATAGATTCTTGTGATACTAATATGTTGCACAGGTATCGACATATTATATACACAATCATTCAGATCTTCAAAGTACAACTCCGTAGACAACAAACAAGGTATAGCTGAGGTGACATTAACTGCGGGTTCTATCATAAAACATGCATAAAAACAAAATACCATACGAGTAACGCTTCACAAGACAGTAATAATCATACACAATGTCCTGGGATGCATGTTCATTTATAGATCAATTTGTCTATAAATTAATGCAGGAAAGTCTGTTTGAGGTCTATAGGTCTTCCTATGGCCCTTGTTTTTCACATTCTTTCAAGCCATAAACAAAGTCTTATCTGATGGTAGCCCTGGTAACTGAGACCTTTCCTGCTTTATTGGCTCTTTTGGGGGAAGGTTCGTTACTAAGCATAAAGCATTTAAAGCATATTTTTTAAATGTAACAAGTAATTATGTGTCTGATTTGTCTCAGTCGTTACATTCTGTTCCATAATTTCAATATGTGCATCAAAACAGCACAGGCTAAGCTTCCAATTTAGTCGTGCTGCTTTTGATTTCATCTTGAGTTGAGGGACTGTTGTCGTTGATCAAGCTTGAATATGGATATGGATGTTGGCACGTTGCCCGCCGTAGACCCACTGACCCAGTGACTGAGTGGCTTCAGCCGCCTCAAAGGCTTTTCCTCCCAGCTGTGAGCAGGTTGTGTTACTTATATAGAAAGTCATACTCTGCCACCTGTTGTGGTTGGAAACAAGACACTTTATGAAATGGATGCATGTGTTTGCAGCTGTGTTTTGGCTCAGAAAGCTTGAGTATGAGCCAACAAGACTTTGAGTTCAAATTTCACATGTAAGAATCACAAATTTTCCTGTTTTTCTTTTTTTTTTTTGGCTTTATGTAAGCTGTAACAGCCAGTCTATAGAGAGTGACATCTCATAATGCAAAGCCTAGCTTATTTGGTGATAAAAATCATCCAAAATGCATTTTCTCTGGCTATTGCCTTTGGTTAAGTCACGAGAGAGAAAGCTACAATTAAGCAGATGCGTGAGATTTCTCGTCGTCGTCTTTGTTCAGATAATAAGTGTTATCACTTGTCTCCTCTGCCATTGCCACAGCCATCGTTTCCTCAAAATAGGACTCTGGGGTCTGCTTACAGCTGGGGTCTGGACTTGCTTATTTGAACGTAAATCCGCCAGCCACGGTCAGCTGCTCTTTTTGTCTGCGAGCTCGTCTGAGGATTTGAAGTGACATTGAAATGTGCATCTGAAAGAAAGCTGTTTAGATGATGAAACTTAAAGGGATAGTTCACCCAAAATGTATGAGTTTCTTTCTTCTGTTACACAAAAGAAGATATTTTGAAGAATGTTTGTAACCAGGCAGTTGATGGTAGCCATTAGGTAGGAAAAAAAATACTATGATGACAGAATTTTCATTTTTGGATGTACTATCCCTTTAATTTTTGATACGTTGCAACGTATACGTAGTGTCTTTGTCTTGTTTTAGAGCAAAAACTTAAAAAGCAAATCCTTAAAACAAAATTTATTTACCTTAGAAACAGAATTGCGCACAATTTTAAGCCTTGTTTTCAGATAATACATCTTGATGTTTTTTTGTTTTTTTTTCATACACCATTGAAAATATTGTATTTTTTTGTTGTTTAAGTTTAATCTTGTTTAAGGCACAAACCTCAAGATGTTGTTAAATTTCTGCTTTAAAAAACAGTTTGCCAAAAGACATCAAGATGTATCATTGAGATACTATTATAATTTTTTTTTTAAATTGTTTTTAATTGTGTATTTTCCATTTTATGTTTAGTAAAGGGTTTAGTAATGTTGTTGTGTTTTTGTCATTTTTATTATTTGTGTTTTTTTTGTGTTTTTTTTTATATGTCTAAAGTTTGTATTAATTTTTATTTCAGTTTTAGTTATTTTAGTACAAGTTAAACTAAATTAAAATGAGAAATGTCACTTTGGCAACTAGCTAAAATAAAATACGGTTGGTTTTATTTCATTTGTTTTTAGCATAAACAAGCATGAATTTATTTAACAGCCCTTTTTGCAGGTTACTGTATGAAAGTGAAAAAGAATTTGTCAAAAGAAAATGTATCAAAAAATGTAACTGTAAGAATTCATGACTGTTCAGATGAAAGAATAGAAAGTATGAGCGGGAGAGAGAGAGAGAGCAGGTGTGGGAGATACATAGAAAGCCGACAGCATCGAGAGCATGTGTGAAAGCGGCGCTTTGGTTGTTAGCATTCTGTGCACAGCGCCGCTATCCCATACTGCCAGTCTCCAAGACAACGGCCTACTTAGAGCCACTACACAGCACTACAGGCGAAGCTCTGTGAGTCACGTGGGCCGTAGCAAGAGCGATTTTGTGTGTGTGTGAGTGATATAGAGGGGGAAAGGGTGAGCTGTGCTGTACCTGAACACTGCAGGCGTTTCATAACCAGCCAAATGCGTAGTGAGACGCCCATATGTCTGCGAACAGACTGACCTCAGAAATCCATCCCTGCAAAATTTCCCCCCTGGCTTGTTGTATCATTCGCTGACACTGCATGAATCATCAATATTCGCTCAATTGGATTGTTATTCTGCATTTTTTGGAATGCAAAATACAACGAATTGTATTTGTTTATATTTTAGAAATTGTGTGATGGTGTAACGCTCATTACATCACTGTGTCTGGTTCAGTATTTTTGGGTTAGAGAATTATGTAATTCAGTCTGTTATGTATTTAAAGGGGAAAACATGCATTTAAAGAGATAGTTCACTCCAAATAATGAACATTTTGTCATCACTTACTCACCCTCAAGTTGTTCCAAACCTGTACGGGTTTCTTTCTTCTGTTGAACAAAAAAGAAAACCTTTTATTGTAAAGAATGTTGGTAATCAAACAGTTGACGGTAGCTATTTGACTTCCATAGTAGGAAAAAAAAATATTATGGCACTCCAACATTCTTCAAAATATCTTCTTTTGTGTTTAACAGAAGAAAGAAACTCATACAGATTTGGAACAACTTGAGGGTGAGCAAGTGAGTGATGAAGTAATTTAATTTTAATTTTTACTTTAATTTTAACAGTCCCTTTAAATGCACCACAGCTGGGTCTCGGTTTATGGTCTGAGATAGTTGTTAACTGATATGTATGTTTTTGTTTTGTTTTTTATTTCAGCAGCTGTTGCCAATTTCTAGCAAAATGAGTGCTGATATAAAGATGATGTAATTTAATGACCTTTTATTTTATTTGTAAAAAAACATTGGAAATGGAAAAGATTATCTATCGACAAGGCTGTTGTTAGACTAATGTAATGCTGATATATAAATAATGTAATTTAATGATAATAAATAAGATCATATGTACACAGAATTGCTAACAAAACATAATTTTTTTCAAACAAATCTTATTTTATAAAAACATTGAAAACTGACAAAGATGACTCATAGTCAAGGCTATTCTTAGACTTTGCAATGCTGATAATTATGTAACATAATTTAATGATGTAAAATTGCTAAAATCAAACAATATTTTATTATGTAAAAACATTTTACTAAAACTGAGATTATCTATAGACAAGGCTGCCATTAGACTAATGTAAGGCTGATTTATAACTAATATAATTTAATGACAAATAAGATCAGATGTACACAAAATTGCTAAAAAAATTTTTAATAAAAATATTTAAAATGGAAAATCATTGTACATATACAAGGCTATATGGAAACTTGTTTCCGCCATGGAATAAAAAAATAAAAAAGGTAATTGCAACTTTTTATCTCACAATTCTGACGTTTTCTCTCAGAATTTAGTTTATATCTCACAATTCTGACTTTATAACTCACAACTGAGAGTTTATATCACAATTCTGAGAAAAAAAGTCAGAATTACGGGATATAAACTCACAATTCTGACTTTTTCTCATATATATCTCAAAATTCTGACATTATTTCTCACAATTCGGCCTTTATAATTCGCATTTGCGAGTTTATGTCTCACCAGTGTTGCCAACTTAGCAAGATTGTTGCCAACTTTGTCGCTAGTTTTAGCGACTTTTCAGACCCCTTTAGCAACTTTAAAAAAAAAAAAAAGCACCTAGCGACAAACCTTAGCAACTTTCTAAATGTCGCCAGTACATTTCGATTTTAATTCTTCACGTGTGCTTATCACTTTTATTACTCACTATCACAGGGCTTTAGTTCATTCCAGTTTCCGAAAAACTCTGATTTCAGATATTTTTTAACTGTACATTGTATGTATTCAAACAAAATTTTAAACTTTATTAACTTACACGTATTAAAAAATGTAGTCATTCACTATATCATACTCGTTTTGTTGTCTGACACAAAATGTGTAAATGAGAACAGCTTTATTGGACATATTATATTAGAAAACAGTATGTGAGCATGGATTAGGAAAAACAGATGTGAAGTGCCGACATTAGGCAGATGACGTCACGAATATGCTAATTGACGTATGATGTCATCTAGCGAGATTTAGCTACTTTTCGGGCAGGCTTTAGCTACTTTGCTTTGAAAATAGTTGGCAAAAATGTCTCACAATTCTGAGAAATATTTCTCAGAATTGCGAGATAAACAAGATTTTAATTTTTTTATTCTGTGGCGGAAACAAACTTCCTATAAGGAAGTCAAGTTATTAGACTTAAAAATTAATACAAGAAACCATTGGCCAATGAATCAATTAATTGAAATAAATGCTGCAATAAATTTAGATGGTTGGGCTGGTTCTTGGACTAACAAGTTTTTGTTTGGTATCTGGGTCTTGGGGTTCGGTTTAGCCTGAATCTGAGCTTAGTTTTGGTTTGGGTCTTAGGGTGTCTGATATTGGTCTGTGTCTGGTCTTGACTCTAACTCTAATGTGCACCACTAGGGTTTTAATATGGGCTGTGAAATCCCTGTTAGACATGAAGGTGTTAATGTGTTAAGGTTTGCTGTGAAGGTTCAGATATAATAAGATCTGTCTCTTTCTCTTTCTCTCTCTCTCTCTCTCTCTCTCTCTCTCTCTCTCTCTCTCTCTCTCTCTCTCTCTCTCTCTCTCAGATGTGATCAAGCTTCAGTTGGTGGAGGCTGGTTTGGTGGAGTGTCTTCTGGAGGTGGTGGCTCAGACGGTGGACAGCGACAGAGAGGAGGACGTGGCTCAGCTCAAGACGGCCTCTGACCTCATGGTCCTTCTGCTGTTGGGAGGTACAGGGCCAAAACTCTGGCAGCACTTAAATAACCCTTAAATAAGCAGTTTGAGGTTCATGTTTAAAATTACGTCATTTCCTCAGCATGAATAAAGCAAGCAGGGCCTTATAAAACATAATGACATGGTGTCAAGCTATGACCTTGTACTGTATGTATTATTAATTAAATTTTCTATTCCCAAGAACGTTCATCATTTTTTATAGTTTCCCAGCAGTTATATAAGCTCATTATTGGCTATATAGGGATGCATGTCCTTTTACGTAGAGAAGGAAAGGGTGAAGTGAGGTCTTTCTGACAGATGTATTTTTCACTTTATCAATATTAAACACTAGCTGACTTTCACTGAATGTACTGAAGGCATGGGTTCCATTTGAATACTGAGACCTTTTCCAACCTCACATACACTACCGCTCAAAAGATTTTTTAAATGTTTCTTATTATAAAATTGTGAAATATTATTACAATTTAAAATAAATATTTTCTATTTGAATATATTTTAAAATGTAATTTATCCCTGTGATGCAAAGCTGAATTTTCAGCATCATTACTCCAGTCTTCAGTGTCACATGATCCTTCAGAAATCATAGTAATATGTTAATTTGCTGCTCAAGAAACATTCCTGATTATTATCAATGTTGAAAACAGTTGTGCAGCTTAATATTTTGTGAAAAAAGAGTCAAGATTCTATGATGAATAATAGAAAGTTTAAAAAAAAACAGCATTTAGTTGAAATGGTTGGCTAATAAAGTGCTGATATATATGATACAATTTAATAATAGCAAATGAGATTGCAAAAATCAAACAACCTTTTATTTTATTTTATTTTAAACAAGATTGGATGTGCACTAAGTTCCTAAAATAAAACTATTTTATTTTATAAAAAATTTGAAAACCGACAAAGATTATCTATAGACAGTGCTGCCATTAAACTAATGTATAATAATAGAAAGTAAAAAAAAAAAAACGGCATTCAGTTGAAATATAAATATTTTCTAACATTAAAAGTCTTTACTGTCACTTTTTATTAATTGAATGCATCCTTGCTGAATAAAAGTTTCTTTTTTTTCCAAAAATATTACAGGCCCCAAACTTTTAAAGAGTAATGTATATTCTTTCATTACAAACATGATAATCATCCAGATTGTAAATTGCATTTCTGTCAGCACTTCATTATAGGGCTGCACGATATATCGTTTTAGCATCGATATCGCGATGTGCGTATCCGCGATAGTCACATTGCAGGATGTGCGATGTCAAGTATAGGGATCGTAGTTGATCCGTGATCCGTACAGGCAGCTGCACACCGGTTCAGAACGCATGTGATTCGCAGATTAATTGCAAAGTTTAACCATCATAGAGTGAAAGTTTAATATTTGCTTGTGTTTTTAAGTCGAGTCAGGCATCAAGCGGAAGAGGACTGTAGCCGCGCGCTGTTTTCTGTACGAACACACAGAGCTGCACAGACCGCACGTGAACGGCGAATACATTGTGAGCACAGAAAATAGCGCGCGGGCATTTTGACTTAATTTTCTTGACTGACCTAAGTTAAAGCCTAAAAGCTTAACTGACATGTGCTCGCAAAATGAAGTCAAAATGCCCGTCTCGGCGAGTATCCTTGTAAACACAGTCGGTTATGTGTTGTAAACAATTGATGAAGGAAACGTATGCGTGTCATTTAGGTTCGTGGCTCCGTGCATTCGTCTTAAAGGGACAGCAGCCTTGTGTACCCGCAGCTGTTTGTGTCCCCAATGGCAATGACTTTTGTAGCTTTAACAATGATAAAATGTATTAATTAATTATATTAGTTATATTTCATTTATATAGGCTAGTGAAGACTGCTATTTTAAATTTGATTATTGAATTTCTGAATACTGTTAGATTTACCTGAAAAACATAAAGCGCTGCTTATTTCAATATTATCTTTCTTCTATTGTATTTATCTATGCTTGTAATTTGTTTATTATTATCTATGCAGATTCACTCCCCTACAAAATCACCCCTATTATTCTAGAATGATTAATTCTTTTCAAATAGAGCTATTCAAATCATCTGGTGAAATTGTTTTTATATTGCAATATATATCGCAGAAAATCAAAATATCGCAATGTAAGTTTTTTTCCAATATCGTACAGCCCTACTTCATTACAAAGAAGTCAGGAAGTTTTATGATTCACATTCCATATCACATTTATTAGCCATACTGCTATAAAAAGGCAACTGAAATGAAGTAAAAATGTATTCAAAATTTTTGTTTGAATTTCCTTTCAGTTAAATAAACTCTGCACACTCCATTTTTTAATAAATCTGAGCATAGTTGAGCCAAACTGTCTGTTACAGGGCAGATCATAGCAGTGGCGTAGGCAGAATTTTATTTTTGTTCGGGCCTGGGCAAAAGTGAGCGGGCACTTTAAAGCAGGTGGGATGTGGGGCCGGAGATTGTGCAGTGGTGGGGGCGTACATGTGCCACCCGCAAATTACGCCTATGCTTTCAGGTAAAATAATGGACGGACTCAATATTCAGGTCATTTCAATCTTATTTTCTTTGATCCTATTGAAAAAATAAATCTTAGAACACACCTTGTAAAACTACCACGTCTCAGTCACGAACGTGCCCAGTCAGTGTCACTGTCAACATAACCCAAAACTGTAGAACCTGTCCACATACAAAACATGAGCAGCGGTTACAACACGTTAGACACTTTATTTCCACTTTTCGAATATTTTCTTCATTTTTATTGAAAATAAATGCCTTTCCGATCTGATATGTGATGGGAAAAGGAAGCAGAGCGAGTTCAGCAAAATGCATAGTTAATGTGTCTTGCCATTTGTAGTGTGCTATATGTTCACTCCACTTTCTGCTGAATAAAACCACTTATCCGTGATGTATTATCATAACCAGCCAAAACCTAATACTGGTTCATTGAATAGTTTAACATAGTTGGTACGGCTGGGTAATAAATATCGATTTCTCGATTTTAATCGATTCTCATTTTTATGAACCGATATCAATTCTTAAATCCCAAGAATCGATTAGTCTGTCCTGTTTTCAGTTGATGAATGAACGGAACATTGTAGCCCCTCCCATCCAATAAATCGCAGTACTCTGTGATTTGTTACTTTTGATATGAAACAATGTCTCAGATTTCAAATGACATGCATTTTATTAAGGAATTCAAAAAATAAATACCGTTTTGGTGCCGTTTAATGTGGCGTGACATCGCAGTAGCGCCTCAGTTTAAGAGAAGTTGCAGCGTGGAGCGCACGTGAACTCATCCGCTTTAATAGTTACAGCGCGAAATAAACATGAACATCTGAAGGAATGTTAACAGATAGAGTACAACTTACCGAAATCCGCATCACGTCACATGTAATCGCTCAATCAGGGTTTCAACCGCAGAAAAAAATCAGTAAAACAGCTTGTAAACAATGTCATGTAACATCACATTTACCTCAGAAAACCATATCCAGTGACCATAAACTCATCAGTGAGCTAGAAAAATGAACTCCAGGAGCATTCTGATAAATATATGCACCACATTACATATTCATTATAATTTTTAATGTTCTTTAATTATTTAATACATGTTTGAATAAATCAGTAAAGTTTTTATGACTGCCACCATTTAAATGTTTATATTTCAAAAAACGAATTGGAGTAGAAATATGATTATGTAATTGTAAAGTTAGTATTATAACTTTATTATTATAAAAAAAAAAACATCCTTGAGTGGAATTTAAGTGTTTGTATACAAATTTAATTTTAACCTTCCATATTATAGTAATGTAGTACCAACTGACACCCATGTATAGTTTACAGCATTAGTTGAGAGATTTTTTTTTCCTCAAAAAAATTTGCCATGTTCTGTATCTGATATATATCCAAAATAATCGATATCGAATGAAATTGAATCGAAATCGGAATCGAATCGAAAGCTTGTGAATTGAAATTGAATTGTGAAGTTTGTGTCAATACCCAGCCCTACTAGTTGGTCTCCAGCTTAAATGCATTGCAATATGTCTCATTCTCTCATATTACTGTATTTGTGTTGTGTTTGCAGTCATGTGTGTTGTGTTTTCCTGTAGATGAGTCGATGCAGAAGCTGTTCGAGGGTGGTAAAGGCAGCGTGTTTCAGAGGGTTCTCTCATGGGTGCCCTCCAACAACCACCAGCTCCAGCTAGCGGGAGCGCTCGCCATCGCTAACTTTGCCCGCAATGGTAAGACCTCTGGCCTACAACAACTTGCAGGATTGTGTGATCACTGTGTTGAGATTGTGAATAAGTGTTTTTATGTGCACAGATGGAAACTGCATCCACATGGTCGACACTGGTATTGTACAGAAGCTTCTTGAGCTGTTAGACAGACATGTTGAAGAGGGGAACGTCACGGTGCAGCACGCCGCCCTCAGCGCTCTGAGGAACCTGGCCATTCCTGGTCAGTCTGAAATTTCACTCAATCATTGAATGATTCACCAACCTCTGCATAAGTGTCTTAAACTAAATCTGCTTCATTTCCCCTCTCTTCTCCAGTGGTCAACAAATCTAAGATGCTCTTGGCAGGTGTGTCGGATGTAGTGCTGAAGTTCCTTAAATCTGAGATGCCACCAGTTCAGTTCAAGCTCCTGGGAACATTACGGATGCTTATTGACACACAGGGTATTTAATAACCGCCCATGAAAACAAAACATTTGAAAAAAGAATCCAGAATCATGCCAGAATCAGAATCACAGTGTTGCTGTGCTGGACTGGTTGTGATGCTTAAATGAAATTTTGCGTTAAAAATTACATATTTACCTATAATTTAGACTATATATAAACTTGAAAACGGCAGGAAATGACTTGATTGCTGTTTTCTTATGTTTTAATAGGGGGTGGGGCCTGAGGTTGCGTTAGACTTCGGCATTGTCCGTCGTTTTGACGGACAGGGTCGTAAAAATTCCATCAGAATCTATTAATACCCGTCATTTTAATTTAAATTTTTGAATGATAAAAAGCCATTTAATAGGCTCTGTTTTTGTTCACATTTTCCTATTTATTCACAAACTTACAGGACAAGCATACAGGCTAGATTATGCAGTTATTTATTTATGAAGAGAAAGTTGAACAGAAACAGTTTTCAGGTTTCATTATGAATGTCCAGTTAATCGCAATAAGCTTTGTGCGTTACTTTTGATATGAAACAAAGTCTCAGCTTTCAAATTCTGTCCATTTTATCACAAAATTCCAACAATAAATACCGTTTTTGTTCTCTTTAATGTGGCACAGGAGATCACTGTATCGCCTCAGTTCAAGCGGAGCGCGAGTGAACATCATCACTTCCTCTTTACTATGTTATATAGAATGAAATTAACATGAATGAACATCAGAAAATATGAAAGATACAGTCCAACTTCGCATCATGTCTCTCATGTAATCACTCAGTGTTTCAAATGCAAAAAGACGTCAATAAAACAGCTTGTAAACAATGTCACGTAACTCAGAAAAGCCATTTGTTGACCATTAACTTGATAGTAAGCAAGAGCGCACTCGCCTGCAAGTGGACAGGGGTGAGGATTACAGTTACAAGTTACAATAGATCACTCTCAGTGTAAAAATAATGGACGATTTTCCGTCACTGCTAAAAAAAAATTCTGTCAATGACGGAAAATTTTCGGTTAACACGGCCTCTGGGTGGGGCATTGCCATTCTAAAGAGAATTTGATTGGACACAAATGTGGCCACGCCCATGAGTGCAGGATGTGTCATCAACATTTTTGGTTCTTTTTTTCTGGAAAAGAAAAACTGCATTCTAATCTATTACACTGTTTTTACTGTGAACTTAAAACTAAAACTATTAAAAATAATTTTCGTTAACTGAAATTAAGCTGAAATAAAAGATAAATCTCATATTTATGTTTATTTATATTTTATATTTATATCTATATAATTATTTTAAGATGGGAAAACAAATTAGAAATGTTGCCTTGGCAACTAACTGAAATAAAATAAATGTAGGTTGATTACTAAAACTAAAACTGAAATAAGCTTAATAGAAATATAAAAAATTATAAAATTGACAAAAGCACATAAAAATGTAAACTAAAATCAAGATGAAAACAAAATATAAAATAAAAGCTCAAGCTCAAAATAAATACTATAGCATATACTGTAAATAATACTAAAATAATGATGCAATTGTAAATCTTCAAATGTCTGTTAAAAGTTAGCATGTAGATGGCCTCAAACTAACAGATATGAGCTTAAAGCCACAAAACACATCTCATTATTCCATGGGTTTTTAATTAAAATTGATAAAAAATTGATCACTGTATGGTCTACAGGTGTTTATCTCAGTTAAAGACAGCATGTGTCATTTCATCTCAGTTTCAGGCTCATCCCAGTTGCTGTCGCACAGCAGTTAGTCTCTGATATTAAGTGAGCAGAGGATCAATGGCACTGTCATTTAAAAACTATGGATCTGCAGACAAGGGATCCGCCACAGATGAATTTGCATCGTCTTTCAATGGCAGCAGTCCAGCCGTGTTAGCTTTCAGTGACAGCTTGGGTTCAGAATTAATATTCCTGGGTAAATAAACTTAAATACAACTTAAGCTCTATCGACAGCACCTGTGACATAGTCAGTTGCCACAGACGTGGCTCTCAGTTTGAAAAATCCAGTGAAAACCACAAACACCTAGAAGACAAGAGCACAGCATTTAAAATATGAAACTACCATAATGTTTAGAAAAGTATAATAGGTAACATTTTACAATAAGGTTCAATTTGATGTATCGTGAACTAGCAATGGACTATTTTTACAGCATTTATTAATCTATCTGTTAATTTATAAACAGGGTTCCTATGCAGTTTGGAAAAGTATGGATTTTGATTTGAGTAATTTCCAGGTCTGGATAAGTATCGAAAAATTCATGCCCCTATTTGGTTTTCTAAAATATAAATCTAAGAATTTCTAAAAATAAATGTATCATACATGCAGAGTGTTTTCATGGCAAAAGTTTATTGATCCTTTAGCGACTGACAAACACGACTGAATGAATTCAAGGCGCACATTTTCATTATGCAAAATTGTTTGTCTTTACCATAAGTTCTCTTGAACTTCACTAAAAGAATGTATGTGTACCACTCAAACCAGCAACTGATAAAGGAGCAAATGATCAATATGATAAATATACAGGTTCTAACGCATTTTAGGTTTCTTTTCATCATGTAAGTACATGTTATCACTTCGAAAAATCCAATGAAAATGAAAATAGTTACAGATGACTGTAATGCTGAATGAAACGATGTTAAATATGGTCTAAAAAATTGAGAGATTTGGAAAGTTAATTCTGGAAAAGGGGAAAATGTGTTGGAACCCTGTATGAACATTTTTCATTGGTAAATACATGTTCATTCATAATACATTAATTAATACAAAAAAATATGAGTACATATTAGCATTAGGATTAATAAATATGAATATTTTGAATTAGCTTTTATTTTTATTATTTTAAGTTTAAATTTTGTTGTGTGCTTTTGCCATTCTTTTAGTTTTTTTTTTGAATATTTCTATTTAGCTATCAATTGTTTTTATTTCAGCTTTAATTTTAATAATTTTAGTACTTCACCTTACACTTATTTTATTTCTGTTATTCTATTTCTAATTTTTCTTTTTTTTTTTTTTAAAGATTTTCATCTAATATTTATATTTTCAGCTTTATTTCAATTAATGAAAAGCATTTTTAATAGTTTTACTTCGTTAATTTTAATTAACAGTAACACAATTAACTGATCCACTTATGAAATAGTCACTTTACAGTTAATTCATAACCCCCCCAGAAGATTCATGTAAGAGCTTTAAAAAAAAATATGAGCTTCACATTTCATCTTTTAAACTATCCAGGAACACTGGTCTGTTCAGCTTCCATTATACTGTATATGTGTTTCCTGCTCTTTTTAACAAACTGAGGGGGATGAGTTTCCACAGATATGATTTATTATATTACTATTAACACCAGAATATGACTTTAAGAGGAATGTGCCATAAAATATCTACATCATGTAGCTATATTTGAACACCTCAGATATATTGAAGTATTAAAGCCACAAAGTAGCACTTCCTTTAATTTTTTTCTGGAAAACCACAGTCCTTAAAGCTTCTCTTATGTTAACAACAAGCGCTTCCCGTTACAAGTTTGAGAAGATGGTTGGCGAATGCTGTGTTTCCATATGCACGTTGTAAGCAACCCAAACTGATGATGATTTTGTCTGTAGAGGCAATTACTGTGAACCACTCCGAGACACTGAAAACACCAGATCATGTGCTAATCGTGTGTAAATGAACACAGTGCCGCGCTTCGCTCTAAACCTAGCATGCATATATTTATTGTATTAAATCGCAGCCTTTGTTGAAGTTTTATTTCGATTAATCGCACAGCCTATTCTAAGATATCTGATTTATAATTAACTGGTGACATCTGTATTTTTTTTAGGACAGCTCACAACTAAAGATTTTTCTATTCAACTAGTACTAAACCATAATAATGAGCCTTTAAAATATAAATTAAGCGCTCAAACGCACGCATAAAGCTTGCCGCAGCGCACCGGCAAAAGTAATGTTTATGAATGTGTCAGGAAAAAGAAAAAACAGAAAGGAGACTATCTGAACATTTTAATAATTCATTGAAATACTAGTGTTTTTTTGAGTCTGTGTCTGCTGCAAATATTAAGTTGATGTATAGTGGATGTGCCTATAGAGAGAAATGCATATTAAAACATCATAATGCAATGCAATTATGATTTCAAAGAGTATAGGGTGAATTCAGGTTGATTGGGACACTTTTTCCCAGTCATTTCAATGGCAAACATTTTCTAAATCATTTGATTTTTGTAAACTCTCCGATGCACACAATACTCAAAATCATGTCTTTGAGGCAAGTAGCATATACGCTGAGTTTCGGTTCATTTATGAGACGCGCTCCAGTTCATGTGCAATGCAAGTGAGTGCGCCGGCGCCTCGTCATTATTATATTGTCTGCTATAGCCTATTTGCTTCTTATTTATTAAATCCAGGCAATTGGCTGATGAAACATTGATTGAAATTAAGATACAATTTATACAAGATGAAATTCACTTTAAAGAAAGGGTTTCTATAAAACGAAACTTAATGAAGTGGTCAAAATCATGTCTGACCCACTCCAAGTCTTCTGACATATTGCGCATCTTATGATGTGTCCTATCTTACTCATGCTGTTCACTTTTCATAATCAACATAGATGAAATTAAAAAAATAACCTTAGGCTATAATATTTAAACATAAATATGAAACAAAATATGTTTTTAATGGCTACAACAAGTATTGTACACAAAACGTTTGACTGGTACTGTATTTATAGCATCTGAGCAGAAATTTGAGAACAAAAGCTTTATTAATGTGACACTAGGCTATTTTACAGTAAACACTTCATAATATGTCCAAAACAGGCCAAAGAAATCTTGTCTAAACAGTCTTACGTCTATGACATTTTATGTAGCGTATTTGTTATATTATAGAGCCTATAAATGTTAATCTGCAGTTTAATACGTCACATAGACACATACAGGATTCATATATTGTGGTTTAATATTCACAGACACTAACAGAATAAACTTACCTCACAATCCTCGGCTGGATCCGTTGCTCTTAGAAATAAACAGCTTTTCTTCTGAGGTAAATTATTCCAGGATTTTTCCTCACCGCGTCTCAAAACGATGTAAAGTACATGCACTAAACTTGATGTGTTTTTTCGAGTTGATGCGGGCGGGGATACTCGCTGGATCGTGTCAGTATTTGCCTTTCAAAAGAACGGGGCATGGCCGCATTAGCAGATAATGAAGGCGCTCGTGAACGACTGACATCTCTCTCTTTTTAAACAGATTACATAAACAGAGAATATTTGTTTTTGATTTGATTTACATTATTTAAAACCTGACATTTCAACATTTCTTTAGACATATGTCTCATGTTTGTGTGACAAGTATTCACTAAGTTACAGTTCATTTTCTGAAGAGAATCAGAATGGACTTTATTGACAGAGGGGCTGCAGATCGCAGATCATGTTTGTTTTCTTTATTTTGCAAAAAGCACAACATTTTGTTTTTATTGTGAGTATACACAAATAAAAGTAGAAACTTAACAGATAATGATGTATAACACTTGCCTGAATGACCAAAATCGTCTGAGTATTTTGAGTCTCTTTCGCACTGATAAGAAAAAAAACGAGGTGAAGGCGCCTTTTGCCGACCTCAGAGAGTTAAGTTAAACATGTCATGCAGTAAGTGTCCTAGATTTTTTGCTGTACATTTTTTTTTATGTGTGTATGTTGCAGCATGTGCTCCACGGTGGTTTGTGTTGGGTAGATTATGTTCAGCACTGTGTGTGTTACAGCTGATGCAGCAGAGCAGCTGGGGACAAACCCAAAGCTGGTGAAGCGTTTGGTGGAGTGGTGTGAAGCAAAAGACCACGCCGGAGTGATGGGAGAGTCCAACCGCCTGCTGTCCGCTCTCATCCGGCACAGCAAGTCAAAGGTCTCGCGCTCTCGCACTCTTGCACTTCATTCTCTCTCTCATTCCAGTAGCTATGTTTCCATCCACCTATTTTTATGTGAATTGTGGGATATTGCATAAAAAACGCTGGATGGAAACAGCAAGATGCACATAAATTCTAAAAATGTGCATAAAAAATCGTATGCTCTCAATTGAGGCAGATAATTTTTTATATAATTTTTTTTACACATTTTTACCAAATAAATCGCAAAAAACTCACGTGACTTTGCTCAACAGAGGATGTGATTGGATAACTGGACTAACAGGCGGACCAATCACATTGCACAGCAACATCTCAAATCTTAGTTTGGTCGTTCTGAAATGCCTGAGCCAAAGTCTGTCATCAAAATGATTTGGTTTAATTCCCTCCCAGAAGTGTCTCACATGATTGCGTTCACAAACACCAGGTATCCGAGTCATTGTATAGGATGCTATAAAATATGTTGTGTGCCTTATTCTGTGTAAGAAGCCACATCATCTCACAGAAAGATGTTAAAGCAATAAATCCCATGAAGCCGCTCTCTGTTCTGCGTCGTGCCTAACAACGCCCCTCAGCTGTTATAAATTCACTGTAAACCACGGCTCCTTGGGGCTTATTGCTTTAACGTCTTTCTGTGAGATTATGTGGCTTCTTACACAGAATAAGGCACACAACATATTATTTTATAGTATTCTATACAGTGATACAGGCGTCGATTAGCATTGAAGTATAAATATACTTATTATCATGAAAATACTTGAAGGCTTGAAGAGCTCCGATAAATCATATATTGTCGCAGTCGTGTGTTTATTAGTCATGTTCAATCAAAGCGTTTCAATCTTCTGTTTATTCAGCTACAGTGATAGTATGATGCCCATATAAGGATTTCCTGGAACGACATGCATTATCATACTTCTGCAGGGCATATTTGAAGTTTCTGCACGAGAGTGCCCTCTGGCTTTCAGATGGAGCAGCATTTACTTCTGGTCACAGAGGCTTCACTGACAAGCTGCGCATAAAAAAATCTCAGCCTTTACCAAATCGCGTGCGGTTTAATTTTGATTAATCACGCAGCTCTAATCATGAAATGAAAATAAAAAAAACAAAGACACGTGTGTGTGTGTGTGGAGCAAGTGGTGGTTTGTTTTTTTTTCACCTCAGGTTCTGCGCTCTTATTGGTTTTTGAACCGACGGTTGTCGCAGGAGTCACACTGCAGGACCGCACCTCAAATCTTCTGACACTGCCAGAATTTCATCGCATTGGTCATTAATCAGCTGTCAGTGAACATGTCAAACTAGCGATCAAAGACTTCAGATTTTGGCCTAGGATCTAGAGGAATCTTTTAGGTTTCACAAAATTTGCTTCAGACGGCCAAATCGTGGCCAAATTCGTACAGTGTGAACCTGGCTTAAGCAGCGAGTAAATCCCATCTTTACCATGTAAATCTTTTGTTTTAACCGGACATGACTGTGACAAGGAATGCACTATAGTTTGGACTACACATCTATTATGTCTGTGTATTAAACATCAGATATGGGCAACACTTTAGAATACTGTTCCGTCATTTAATGAATAACTACACAGGAACAAGTGAGTAATGCAATATTAACACTCTAGTAACTACTATTAACTAACAAGAAACTCTGATTAATGAATTAGTAAGTAATAGTGCTCAGTTGAATGTGGTAGTTCACTATTAGCTAATCAGTAGCTACTATTTTTTTCATATCTCACAGAGGACTACTAGGAACTACTATATACAGGTTTATAATTAATGTGAGTAATGCATAATGTATAATTAATTCTAAAGTGAAGATCATGGTAACTAGTAATGACTCAAGTGTTACTACATCCTTCAGAAGGAACTACTAATGATTTGGATCAGTATTCTAAAGTGAATAGCATGATAACTCTCTAGTAATGACTGAAGTCATTGTAAACTTTTGACGTTTTTGTAAGGTTTTGGATAATGACGACTCAAGTGTTGCTACATACTTCTAAAGTGAAGGTCATGGTAACCCACTAGTAATTACTTAAGTGTTACTATCCAAAACCTTACAAAAACCTCAAAAGCTTACAATGATTTCAATATGTTTTTCACTTTAGAATACTGATCCAAATAATTAGTAATTCCTTTAGAAGGATGTAGTAACACTTGAGTCATTACTAGTGGGTTACCATTACCTTCACTTTAGAATTAATTATGCATCATGTATTATTCATGTTAATTATGAACCTGTATTTAGTAGTTCCTAGTAGTCCTCTGTGAGATATGAAAAAAAATAGTAGTTATTGATTAGCTAATAGTGAACTACCACATTCAACTGAGCGCTACTACTTACTAATTCATTAATCAGAGTTTCTTGTTAGTTAATAGTAGTAACTAGAATGTTAATATTGCATTACTCATTTGTTCCTGTGTAGTTACTCATTAATTACGGAACAGTATTCTAAAGTGTTACCCAGATATGTTCTGAGTGGTTCTGATTTTGTTGTTTTATGCAGCATTTTCACTTCTAGTGAGGGATAAAACATTTATTGACTGGGTCATAGAGTCATGGTGTTATATGAGAAATGGTTCAGAAATGTCATTGGACTCACAACTTAGTACATCAAAGGAACTGTGTTATTGCAGCCGGTTTTTCCATCACAGATTCATGTCCTCTGGAAGGTTCTGACTGCTTTTTTCTTTCTGAATAGGATGTGGTCCGAACAGTCATACAAGGTGAAGGTGTTAAGCACTTGGTAACCATGGCAACGAGTGAACACATGATCATGCAGAATGAAGCGCTGGTGGCCTTGGGTCTCATAGCAGCACTAGATCTGGGTAAAAATCAAAGGCCTTTAAGCCTTTAGTGAGATACAGACATTCATTCAGGTGTGTCCAATTGTTTTGTGCTGTTCAGAACTTCTAACCGAGTCACTTCATGGCTTTGATTTCAGACTGTGCAGAGAAGGACTTTGTTGGCTCCAATCTGGTGCAGGTTCTACACAAACTACTGACAGATGAGCACAGTGCACCAGAGATCAAATACAACTCCATGATTCTCATCTGCTCCATCATGGGATCAGGTGAGTCAAGACATCACAGACACAAATGACTCAACACATTCACAAGTGCAGGAAGGATTGAACCAAAAGAAGCCTGAAACTACACTTAAATAGCATTATTACTGTTAACAAAAACTATTTTAGAAAAACTTTGAAATGTTCTGATCTCTATGGAGCCCCTCCTTCTGAAAAGCGCTATGTGCTCTGATTGGTCGGCCGGACCAGTGTGTTGTGATTGGTTAACCGCTTCACACGTGTTTGGGAAATGGGTTAGGCCCCTTACCATAACCGCATAACACACTACTAACGCAACTCAATCAGGCCCTGCCCCTTTTTTTTGCATATGCCTTAGGTGGGAATGATTTAAATGAGGAATATTGTGGCGTGTTCGTTCCCGGAAGAAAACTCAAGACTACATTTGAGGCATTTCAGGGAGTTCAGAAACAGTGTTTACTGATATAGAGAATAACTCCAGACCTGCCAACCTGTACGCATTTTGCGTAGCGGGTACGCATTTTAACATCAAAGTACGCTGGTACGATTTTTCACTCTATGCAAAAACCTGGTGACGTAGAATCCCCGCTTGCGTACTGTGCACGCGTTTTTAAAATTCACTTTAGCGCTAACACAACCCCTCGTTATATGTTGGACTCGGCTAACTTATACTTCTTTTTAGAATAAGTGATTCATTTTGCTCTTATTGGTCAGTTGACTAGTCATTAAAAAAACTGTTTAAACCACTGTCAAATTAGTTGTAGCGCACATCCCTAATGTAAATACTTGAAATTGCAAACAAAACAATTACAAACCCGATTCCAAAAAAGTTGGGACACTGTACAAATTGTGAATAAAAACAGAATGCAATGATGTGGAAGTTTCAAATTTCAATATTTTATTCAGAATACAACATAGATGACATCTCAAATGTTTAAACTGAGAAAATGTATCATTTTAAGGGAAAAATAAGTTGATTTTAAATTTCATGGCATCAACACATCTCAAAAAAGTTGGGACAAGGCCATGTTTACCACTGTGTGGCATCCCCTCTTCTTTTTATAACAGTCTGCAAACGTCTGGGGACTGAGGAGACAAGTTGCTCAAGTTTGGGAATAGGAATGTTGTCCCATTCTTGTCTAATACAGGCTTCTAGTTGCTCAACTGTCTTAGGTCTTCTTTGTCACATCTTCCTCTTTATGATGCGCCAAATGTTTTCTATGGGTGAAAGATCTGGACTGCAGGCTGGCCATTTCAGTACCCGGATCCTTCTTCTACGCAGCCATGATGTTGTAATTGATGCAGTATGTGGTCTGGCATTGTCATGTTGGAAAATGCAAGGTCTTCCCTGAAAGAGACGACGTCTGGATGGGAGCATATGTTGTTCTAGAACTTGGATATACCTTTCAGCATTGATGGTGCCTTTCCAGATGTGTAAGCTGCCCATGCCACACGCACTCATGCAACCCCATACCATCAGAGATGCAGGCTTCTGAACGGAGCGCTGATAACAACTTGGGTTGTCCTTGTCCTCTTTAGTCCGGATGACGTGGCGTCCCAGTTTTCCAAAAAGAACTTCAAATTTTGATTCATGTGACCACAGAACAGTTTTCCACTTTGCCACAGTCCATTTTAAATGAGTCTTGGCCCAGGGAAAACGCCTGCGCTTCTGGATCATGTTTAGATATGGCTTCTTTTTTGACCTATAGAGTTTTAGCCGGCAACGGCGAATGGCACGGTGGATTGTGTTCACCGACAATGTTTTCTGGAAGTATTCCTGAGCCCATGTTGTGATTTCCATTACAGTAGCATTCCTGTATGTGATGCAGTGCCGTCTAAGGGCCCGAAGATCACGGGCATCCAGTATGGTTTTCTGGCCTTGACCCTTACGCACAGAGATTGTTCCAGATTCTCTGAATCTTTGGATGATATTATGCACTGCAGATGATGATAACTTCAAACTCTTTGCAATTTTTCTCTGAGAAACTCCTTTCTGATATTGCTCCACTATTTTTCGCCGCAGCATTGGGGAAATTGGTGATCCTCTGCCCATCTTGACTTCTGAGAGACACTGCCACTCTGAGAGGCTCTTTTTATACCCAGTCATGTTGCCAATTGACCTAATAAGTTGCAAATTGGTCCTCCAGCTGTTCCTTATATGTACATTTAACTTTTCCAGCCTCTTATTGCTACCTGTCCCAACTTTTTTGGAATGTGTAGCTCTCATGAAATCCAAAATGAGCCAATATTTGGCATGACATTTCAAAATGTCTCACTTTCAACATTTGATATGTTATCTATATTCTATTGTGAATAAAATATAAGTTTATGAGATTTGTAAATTATTGCATTCCTTTTTTATTCACAGTTTGTACAGTGTCCCAACTTTTTTGGAATCGGGTTTGTATTTCCACTTATAATTAAATGTGCGATTCACTTGTGGTTATCAGTTTGTATAAGCACACATTATGTAATGCAATATTAATCATGAATACAAAAATGTTTTTGAGCAGGTGTATTGAAACTTTTGACTTTCACTGTATATTATAATATAGCCCAGTGCTTCTTAACTTAAGAATTATGAAGATAGGCGTGTGCGTGTGTCTTGTAGACTGTCGACGTCACATAGAGGGGAAAAACATTTAAAAATTGTGTCCGTTACAGATTCAACCCCTAGAATGAACTCATTCTTGCTTAAATCACAAGATTTAGAGTAATTTGGGCAGAAACCCCTCCCGTCAAACCCCGTGTCCCGTCCCGTCACACTGATGGTACTCAAAAAAAAAATTCCAAGATTGGCAGGTCTGTAACTCCCTTTGGAGTGACTTTGTGCTTTGTAACTTTGCACACTAAAGAAAAATGTAACAAAAAAAAAATTCATAATAGGACCCCTTTAAAATTATTAAATCAATATTAGATTATTAATGTTAACATTTGTTATTCCACTTTTTTTTATGTCTTCATAATGTTAGTAAAGTAAAAATGTAAGTAAAATGTGTTGCGAATGTGCCGAACTAAACTCTCATGAATCAATTTATTCCATTTGAATGGTTGATTTCTGTTTTCTCCTCTTGCCTTAGAGCCGCTTCACAAAGAAGTGCAGAGCTTGGCCTTCATTGACGTGGTCTCCAATCTCCGCTCACACGAGAACAAGACGGTGGCCCACCAGGCCTCTCTCACAGAGCAAAGGTTAACAGCACAGAGCTAAAAGACTCTTACGCGCCATCTCCCCCCTGCCTGCTTCCCCTCACACACATATCTCTCGTTGTCATGTGCCAAGCTGTTGTCCCTCTGCATTCCCTGCTACAGACTCTGAAAGCCCTCTGTTTGCTTCAAGCATGCAGAGACGCGTTACCCAAAGGCGGCCATACTTTATAGACAGCCTTCTGCAATAGATTCTTACCCGAACTGCAAAATATTTTTAAAAGACCATAGCTGTGAAAAAATAAATGAAATTCACCTGTAAAACCATTAATGGCTTAGTACAAACAGAAATGAAAATTCTGTCATTAATTCCTCACCCTCATGTTGTTCCAAACCCGGAAGACTTTCGTTCATCTTCAGAACACAAATGAAGATCTTTTTGATGAAATCTGAGAGCTTTCTCTCCCTCCATTCACCCAAAGACAGAAAATGTTTCATATGAAGATTCATAGAAAATTCATATGAATTGAGCGGTTTAATCCAAATCTTCTGAAGAGACACGATCGCTTTAAATGTTGAACAGATTAAATTTAGGCTTTTATTCACATATAAGCATTGATCAGCGAACATTCATAGAGCACTAAATATGGTAAACGGAGGCTCAACCGTACATTGACGCGCGAGAACAAACCTCATTGGTTCTTGTGAAAGCTCAGGCATGTTGCACAACACAAGAATGAACCTCATTGGTTCTCACACGTCAAGCAAGCATGCTTGAGCTTACGTTTACCATATTTGATTCAGTGTTTTTATCTGAATAAAACCCTAAATCAAATCTGTCTTCGTATAAATCGATCGTGGATTTATTTTCTGAACATTTTGAAGTGTCTTTGGGTGAATGGAGGGACAGAAATCTCTCAGATTTCATTAAAAAGATCTTCATTTGTGTTCTGAAGATGAACGAAAGTCTTACAGGTTTGGAAAGACATGAGGGTGAGTAATTAATGACAGAATTTTTATTTTTGGGCGAACTATCCCTTTAAGCTGAAATAAAAATAGAACTTGTATGTTGGCAGTGGAAATAGAGCAGTTGTGCTTTCATGACATGTAAAATCACACACCAACCGACTTGTGCATGTTTTTTTTAAATCGTCCCGTTTGTTGATGTATCTGTGTTCAGCTATTCAAGCCACACCCATATGATATGCCCCGCCTCCTCCTCCTCCTGCTTATTAATCTACATAGAAGAGTAGAGATCAAGAGATGTGTTTGTACTGTATAGGGCACCTCTGGACCAGCATGGACCTTTTATTTTGCCTCCTGGTCCTATTGTGCCATCCATGATCCATATCTTTACTGGAAAGAGCTAATTCCATATCATTAGTCGACAAATCGTTTATTGTTGTCATATGGATGTATGAAGAAGTGATACATCTTGGTACCAAGGATTAAAGTTGATTTTGATGATTTCAGGCCGGTGTACACCTCATCCAAAAAAGCGACGTCTTTCTAACATAGTATCAATAACTTAAAACACATTCCTGATCAGGAAATGACTCGCATGACTGCCAGTACGCACACACATACTAGGCTTCATGGCAGACGTAAGGGCTGGGATGGGTTATGTGTGTAGCTGATACCGCCACAGTTACGCTGAATAATAATGTCTCAGACGACACACTCTTTGTGAAAGTTTCTTTCGAGAAAGTGTCTTTTTGTTGCATGTGGAGCTGCCTGTCCTCCTCTCCATCCTCTCCGGTATCCTGCGAACATGCACCTCCTCGCATGTCCGATACTGTTAAAATCACTGTTATGTGGCCATTTTATGGCAGGTAAATAAGTTCTTATTTATCATATTTGTACCACGTGGCAATCCAATATATCTACAGTAGGAACCGTACAAATATAAATGGAAATAATTGTTGTAAATGTCATTGAACTGTACATTTCAAAGATTTAAACTTATTAAAACAATTGCTGGTGACAAATTTATGCTCTGTGATTCTACCTTGCCTTCTTGTCAAAGTTACATTCCTTCAGGCATGTTCATATTTGGGCGGAAATAGTTTATTAAATGTTGAAATGAGCTGCTCACTGAGCAGATTAATGATACACTGCAGTGGACTTTTATTCAATTGTATAAATCTTTAGGTTGAATTAAAACTCTTTTTCATTTCGATGCCAAGAGGCGAATAAAGTGATTTGAATCAGCACTAGTGATGCATTGTGGTTTAAGACAATCTATCAGTGTCAAAAAGGAAGATGAAATGCTCTAAACAGGCTTTAATAAAACAGCAGATACTTTTTGTCGTGTATATATTCAACTTAAAAAATAGATACATGAACACACTCAAGGTATTTATTTATATACAATATATTTATACACCTTAAATATGGAAGCCAATTCTACCACATAAGGAATAAATAATGCTTTGGTAAATCATAAGACAAGTCATAATTATGACATAACAGGTCATGTCATAATTATGAAAAAAGCTGAAATTGTCACACTAAGCTTGAAGAAATGATAGAATGATTGAAATAATGATATATAAAGTAAAAATTATGATAACCATGACATAAAATTATAAATTATGACATAATTATGAGATAAAAAGTTGAAATTGACACACTAAGTCAAAAACTATATAATATAAACTCGAAATTATGATATAATATGACATAAAAACAAAATTATGATGTCAGTTTTGAGATAAAAAGTCTAAATGGACACACTAAATCATAGCTATGAGATCAAAAATCAAAATTACGACGAAAGTCAAAATTATGAGATAAAAAGTCAACATTATGACGAGTCAAAATTATAACATTAGGTTTTTATTTTTATATATATATAGTATATTTATATACAGTAAAATATGGAAGCCAGTTCTACCACATAAGGAATAAATCATGCTTTGGTAAATCATAAGACAAGTCATAATTATGACATAACTCAAAATGAGATAATATGTCGTCATAATTATGAAAAAAAGTTGAAATTGTCACACTAAGCTATTTAATAAAAACTTGAAATAATGATATAAAAAGTACAAAGTATGAGATAGCCATGACATAAAATGATAAATTGTTGAAATTGACACTGTCAAAGCTATATAATAAAAACTTGAAATTATATTAAAAGTAATATGACATAAAAAAATTATGACGTCAGCTATGAGATAAAAAGTCTAAATGGACACACTAAATCATAGCTATGAGATAAATCGAAATTACAACGAAAGTCAAAATTATGAGATAAGTCAACATTATGACGAGTCAAAATTATAACATTAGGTTTTTATTTTTATAGTATATTTATAGTATATTTATATACAGTGAAATATGGAAGCCCATTCTACCACATAAAAAAAATCATGCCTTGGCAAATCATAAGTCACAATTATGTCACAAACTCGAAATGAGATACTGTCATAATTATGATTAAAGAAAAAATTGAAACTAACACTAAGTCAAAGCTATATAGTAAAAACTTGAAATGATGTAAAAGTAAAAATTATGAGTCATTTGACATAAAAAGTAGAAACTGACACTAAGCCATAGCTGAGATAAAAAAACTTGAAATTGTGACAAAAAAAATCAAAATTATAACGTCAAAATGGACGCTAAATAATAGCTATGAGATTAAAACCTTGAAATTATGACATCAATTATGAGATTAAAAAGTCTAAATTGTGACAAAAGTAAAAAATTATGAGAGAATCAAGACATAAAGTCATAATTATGACAAAAAGTCAACATTATAAGATTAAAGAGTCAAAATGATAGCAAAATGTCAAAATTATTTATTATTTAAAAAATTACTCCATTTACTCATCTCATGATTTTTATGTGTCAAACTGTATATTATTTTTCTTATGTGGCTGAAATGGGCATGCATATGTATACCTTATCTGTGTGTATAGTATATAAAGTAGATTAAATTGTCTTTTCAATATGAATACCAATTTAATTGTAAATTAACAGCAGTCTATTTGTTGCTGAAAGGATTCTAAGTTAATATTCACTATTTACTAAAGGCTTTTAAAGGTACGACAGAAAAAAAAACGTATCCACTACAATGTTGAGAAATCATTTATTGAAAATGTTTGTTCTTATTGCTGGAGCATCAAGTAAATGTATGACACAGAGCCTAAATGTCTGGCATCATTATTGTTATCACACCGCCAGTAAGAAGTTCAGACTTCAGATCCAATACTCTCGCCCTTCTTTTTGTAAGCATTAACACATGAAATGCATTGTATTTGTAAGAACTACATCAGGCTGACCTTAAAAGAAAATCAAGACATAAAAAAATGTATGAATCACTTTTTTAGTGAAGTACAATTACATACGAGTGTGTTACAGAGTGTTACACCATCCAGCTGTGTTGGCATTGTAAAAGTGCTAAAATATCACTTCCATATTTACAACAAACAAGCTTCTGGTTAGTCCATACATTACAGAAAAATACTGTCACGGTACATTTTTCTCTTCAATCAGAAATTGTTTGTGAAAGATAAACATCTGAATAAGAAATGTTCTCTAATTTGTTAGTGCAAAGACACCATTTTACAAAAATAACAAAATTAAATGTTTAAATGACTTTCTGACTGTTTTAGTGAACTTAAGCTGCAAGATTTGCTTCAAATATATATTCTTACGTGTGAAATGTAATATGCGATAAGTGCATAAATGAACCAGTGTTAACAGGATAAACTAAAACAAAATAACAAACATATTGGCAATGAGAGAAAAAACTCCCTCACTGACCTTCAGACACGCAGGGCTTCACATTCTCCCGCAGAGATGATTGAGTGAAACAATTTCAAAAGTTTTTGAAAGTTTCAGTCGTTTGTCTAATTTTATCCATCGTTTCAAATTCCCCCGATTATTATTATTTAGGCCCAGATGTTTATCTTGGAATCTTGGTCAATATTTATATTTTAAATAATTCCTGTTTTGTTGAGTATCATATTTGATACATCAGGCTTTTATGGCTCACATAGTATGATATGGTGAGAATATGCAGCTCATACAAGAGGACGAAAATAAAAAACACCAGAGCCCAAACTGAGCAGAAATATGCAATTTGGTGCAGTTACTGATACTTAAATGGCCAAAGATAAAATTCTGATAGCTTGTATTGAAAATTAATGAGATCTTTACAACAGTACTGTATATCAGACTACTTGCATAAAATGCATATAAATCAGTTGTCTCTCTATATCTATTTTGTTTTAAAGGGGTCCTATAATGCCCCTTTTTACAAGATGTAAAGTAAGTCTCTGATGTCCCCAGAGTGTGTATGAGAAGCTTTAGCTCAAAATACCCCACAGATCATTTTTTATAGCACTTTTCACTTTTTGAGGGCAAAAAACTCGCCGTTTTTGTGTGTCCCTTTAAATGCAAATGAGCTGCCCCCTTTCAAGAAGAGGGCGGAGCTTCAAGAGCTCCTGTTAGCAGCTCCGATTACCTCACGCAGACACAAACTGAAAATGTCAGAAACTGTTCAGCCTTTTATGTTCAAACCGGAGTCGGACAATGATGGAGAGACTCAAGAAGAAGTGACAACATGTAGAATGCAACAAGATGTTCCTGAATGGTTAGTTAATGAATTTATGTAGCTGATGTGGAGTTAACTATCTTAAAGTTATTGATTAGCATATTCTGTGATGATAATCTATAAATAGCTTGTGTGGGAACTGTTGTAAAATGTACAGAGCCAGAGAATATATGCTGCATGAAGATAGAACAGGTAGTTTAATTTAATTACGGTTATAACTTATGTTGTCATCTTGCTTTTATGACGTGCTATTGCACTTGTGTTACGTACTGTATTGCAATAAATGTGAAAATACGGATGCGACAGCTTGAGCAGACTCCTAAATGTGCTCTACTACAACAACTCCTCTTCTTAACATGGCCACACATGTTGTGTGTTCCCGGGGCAGGGTTTATGTAAATTTTAGGGTTAGTGATGTCACTAACCCGGGAAGAAGCTCGTTGTAGTCCCTACCAGCCGTTTGTTGTAGTCCTTAAAAAGCGATTTCTTTAAAAGAAAATATCTCCCTTTGCTTTGAACTTCGAGCGTCGTAACTTTGCAGATGTTGTTTATGCTCAAACAGCAACATTACACACTATCTAAAGTTTAAAGTTTAAAATCATAATCAACCACCCCTTTAAAACATACAATGCAGTGCAATGCAAGAGATGAACAAATAAACATTCCTCAAAAGCCTGATGGATCATATTTGATCCTTTTTAACATGATTTTGCTTAAAAAATGAAGTATGGGTAAGCAAGTAAACATAAGTTGTCGTAAGAAATAACCAGTCAACACATATGACATGTTATTGTTATTATTATTATTATTAAGTATAAATTATTATTATGAGTGAGTCTGGTGAAACAGGTAGGTTCTCTTTATCAGAACATATGTGTCACATTAAGTAACTAATTACGTTTATTCTTAACTTTGAATGGAAAACATGAATGTATGTATGCATTAAAGTGTAGTTTAAAGTGTAACTCAATATAAAGTCACTATGCAAAAATAAACTAATTTGTTAATGTGACATAAGGGAACATGAGCAGCAGTACTCACTGGTTTTACGGTGCACTGTGGGAATTTTTAGGGGGTGAACGTTCAGTGCACTGGACATTTGTGACTCCCTGGCCAGCGTTCTGAAAGTGTTATTTTTTTCAATTATGCTTTTTATAATACTTTTACAACACAGCAAATTATGGCAAATTCTCTGTGGGCAAACATTTGGTTGCACTTTATTTTACAGTACGTGTACTTACAGTGCACTTACCTAAGAAAGTACTGTTAATATAAGGTAACTACATGGGTTAAGGTTAGGTTTAGGGGTAGATTCAGGGTTAGTAACTAGTTATTACCCAGTTATTGTAATAACTATAATAAGTACAGAGTATGTACATGGGGAACAGGACTGTAAAATAAAGTGCTACCAAACATTTTCTCACTTGTATTACACGTTTTACACATAAAACACTCTAGAAAAAACAGCACTATTTACAGATGGTAAAATGTTATGGTGCACACTCACACTCACACATACACACACACGACCCAGTGCACTTGGCATCTTGTGTTCATCAATCGTCAAGCTGGCATAGGCCTGTTTACAAAGAAAAAGTAACGAACATGTTTGGACAACGTGACTAGTTCACAATTACGTTTTCTATCAAATCAAATCTTTCTAGTTAGGTTGGTATCAAAGTCAACATGAAACGGAAAATGCAATAGTCCTTTCTTCCCTATTGTGACGTATATCGGAGTGAAACAGCTTCTGGAACAAGAAAAAAAAGGACAAGACTTGATTTTGTCCATGGGAAATTGATTGGATGCTTGTGGTTTGCTATTGGTGGATCTCATGTGAGTGACAGGTTGCCCCGCCCTCAACATATCATCAGAGAAGAGAAGAGAAGAGATGTCGCTGCAAGAGGGAAGGGAAGCTATTTTGATTATGAGGGCATATGAATTTAAAAAATAATAATGATGTGCACAGATAAATCATTTATAATAAATACGGCATATTTAATTTCGTAGCATTCATCTTGGTTTCATGCTGACTTTAAGGATTCTGCATTATGGAAGTGTATGAATGCATTAATTACCTGTGAGTGTCTGAACGACTAGCTGCCACTTCATGTGAACAAACTGCACAAGAGAAAGATATAAAAAGATAAACGACATGGATCATAAACAGAAGTATAAAACCAATGGTGTGAGGCCTCATTAGGAGTTGGCATTACTCCAGTGACTTTTCCAATAAAACCAAAGTAGGGCTCTTTATTTTTTGTGTGCCAACTTGACAAATGAGGCCTTGCATTAGAGAAATCACCATTGCAATCTACAGTGTGACAGAATGATTTTCAGCTAGAGAGAACATGACTGATGTGGGATGGATGGAAGGGTTGCAGCAAGGCCAGCTGGCATATCAAGGTTATAATGAGGGATGAGGCTTGACACCGCACAGTCCGAGGAGCTAAACAGGACTAGAGGTGGGACAGAGAATCTGAGGGAGCAAAAAGGACGGGGTTAACATGACAATGATTGTGGAATGGGACACGTTACGCATTTATTGCACTCGTCCTGCAGTAGGAGATCTCTGTGGGACTGGAATTTTGAGGATATGGGTTACTATGCAACTGCATGAAAGGGTCTTCCAATAAAGCCATACAATACTTATTAAATGTAAAATAACATTTTGTAGAATATATGGTGTAGTACATTTCATTTTTTGCAGTACTTACAGTACAATATTGAGGAAAAGTAATCCTTATGAATTAAATGGTAACACTTTACAATAAGGTCCCATTAGTTAATGCATTAACTAACATTGAGCAACACATTTGTTACAGTATTCATCTATGTTAACATTAGTTCATAAAAATACAACTGCTCATTGTTAGCTCAGGTCCATTAAATAATATTAAAAGATTAACATTAAGATTAATAAATGCTTTAGAAGTATTTTTCATTGTGGGTTAATATTAAATAATGTAGTTAACTAATGGAATCTTATTGTAAAGTGTTACCTATTAAATATCATTTTTTTGTAATATACAGTGGGCTCCAAAAGTGAAAAAATGCATATAATTTAATACAAAATATTTAATTGCAAATATATTATCAGTATTACCATTTGAGTGAAAAAGATTAATTCAAAAAGTTCAAAGATGTTTTCTATTGAATGTCGTATATATGATTAGTATCCTATAAATAGTGCAAAATCCTAAATATTTATATCAATGTTTTTTCTAATTTAATTTTCTTTCTTTTCAAAATCATAAACTAAATACAAAAACGTATGGTATGGTTGTGGTGGTAACATTTCAGCAGTCTGAGCAAAGTACATATATAGTGTTAATTCTAGTTTACCCTTGTGAAAAAAGAAGTGTGCTTAGTTAAATTAAATGTGCACTTGTAGTGTACTTCAAATCTTTAAAGTATATATTAAAAAAAACTGTACTTGCAGATAATATAATAAAGAAAATGCCACTTAAGTGCACTTAAAGAGAGTAAACTTTCATGACTATGTTTCTTATGTAAACTTAAAAAGTGCACTTGGTAATTATGTCAAATTAAAAGTTTTACTTTAAAGTACAATTTAAATAGTTATATTTTAATAATCTTTTGTCATGCTTTAAAGAAGTACACTTATTTTGATGTGTTGACTAACATAGAAAGGACATGTAGAGGACTTTCAACTGTAGTGTTATTCGACATTACATTTAAAATGAAATATTTAAATAAAATTAATATATTTTAAAAGTACTAAAATGCAACTTCATCAATATAAATATATTTAAATGCAAAAAAATATTAGTATTTTAGTTTATCATAAATGCTTGTCTACATTCAGCAGTGCACTGGAACCATATTTAAAAGACAATAGAATTATGAAATTACATATACAGATGTATATCTAAGTGTGTCAAAAAGCTAACTGCATTTAATATAAACATTAACTAATACATTTTCATTTAATTGCAATTAACATTACATTTAGTTCACACTTAAGTACAGTATATTATTTCTATAATAATGTACTCTTTTTCACAAGGGTATTAAAAACTCCCTTCTTAAGGTGACTTACACCAATCCCTTAAACAGAAACAAATCAGAGGATCTCACCCAGGTGTGATGCATGTGAAAGTCTAACTTGTTTGATGTTAGTGAATGAATCTTTGATGAATGATGACTGTCATGGGAGTATGAACATTCACAAGCCCCCAAATTACGAAAAAGAGCGTTGATCATCTAGGAGAGCACAGAGACAACACAAGCAGGCATGTTTCAAACCCACCAGACGAATGCGCACATGTGCGCCTCCCTCAGGAGTACGCCGAGGCTTTCTTGCTGATGTGGGACGGGGGGCGGCGGACGACGTAAGAGGGGGGCGGCACCCTGATGAAGGCATGGGGGAGGAGAAGTGAAGTTGTGAGGTGAGTTGGTGTGATTATGACAGTGTGGGAGATAGAGGGGACGGAGGACAGTGAGTGGGGTGTGTGTGTGTGTGTGTCGTGAGGAGTTCAAACAGGAGGAATATCACATTTCCATCACCTAAGAGAGAATAACTCTGGCCTCTAAAGCCAAAGCTACACTACAGGTCAAAAGTTTGGAATAATAAAGATTTTTTAATGTTTCTGAAAGAAGTCTCTTATGCTCACCAAGGCTGCATTTATTTAATAAACAATACAGTAATATTGTGAAATATTACAATTTTTAAAAGAATAGTTTTCTATAGTCTTCAGTGTCACATGATCCTTCAGAAATCATTCTAATTAATATGCTGATTTGATGCTCAAGAACAATTATTATTATCAATGTTGAAAATAGTTTTTAAGATAAAGAAATTAATACTTTTGTTCAGCAAGGACACATTAAATTGATCAAAAGTCACAGTAAAGACATTTATAATGTTACAAAATATTTCTATTTCAAATAAATGCTGTTCTTTTGAACTTTCTATTCTTCAAAGAAAAAAAATATGATTTTCACAAAAACATTAAGCACTAAGCAGCAAAAACTGTAATAACATAAACAGCAATAACTGAGCAGCAAATCAGCATATTACAATGATTTCTGAAGGATCATGTGACACTGAAGACTGGAGTAATGATGCTGAAAATCCAGCATCATTTTAAAATATGTTCAAATAGAAAATGATACTATTGTAATAATATTACTGTTTTTACTGTATTTTTAATCAAATAAATGCAGCCTTGGTGAGCAAAAGAGACTTATTTCAAAAACATAAAAAAAAACGTAATTATTCCAAACATAACCAACAGTGTAAATAATTATAATTAATCATAATATTCGGTAATATAGCAGTATTTCAAGAGAGCTGAGCGAGAGTTTCAACCAAACATCTTTTTTGATTCCTGTTTTGTCCACATGGTGGCAGTTCTTGAAGCAAAACTGTGAACTAAGAAAGGTTGTTTTGAGGATTTGATAAGACTCCAGCAACATGCCATTAACTGTATTAAAGCAGTAAGTCACTAATGTGCATTATGAATCCAGACATCAAAGCACTGGGGTGAAAGAGAAAAGCTGCTTGCTTTAGCAGTGTGCAAAACTAGAGCAGCAAGAGAGAATGTGTCGTAAGTTTGCATCTTACCAGCTGGCTCTTACGGCTTCAATATCGCTGACTAAATTCTGTGCAAGGCATATTCCAAATATCTGCGGAAAATCGAGAGAGAGAAACGGAATGAATATCTATAAATAGCAGATACAGTCAGCAATCGCAGATGAAGGCGTTCTCACCTGCAGCAGTGCGATTCCAATGAAGATCCCAGCCACTATTGTCAGGTTGTCCTGTAGCCATTTCTCAAACTGCGGCACACAACCTTTGACATGAATGTATGTCTTCTGTTCTGCATCCTAATGAGTAATGAGGAACACATGAAATCGGGATCAAGATTTTCCCTTTTTCTATCTATGCATAAAGTCTAAAGTTTGGACACACTTGAGTTTATGTTTCTCTTGTCATCTTTCTCTTGATCTATAGGATTATGCTTATGTTGTGGTGACATTGTTTCGAAGTTTGTAATAGAGTAAATGAGTAATACTGTAAAAGAGTTTTACAAGAAAATACTTTTCAGTATATTTAAGTCTATAAGTTTTAAGTTATTAACTTATTAAAGTTAATAATTTTATACAAATAACTTATATATGTGTGCATATTCAGGGCTTGACAATATGCTTTCAATCACTTGTTCGAGTAAAAAAAGTTACTTGTCCAGGGGAAAAAAACTAAAGATTTTTGGTGGTGTAAATATACTGAAGCAATCAGTGTTCTATCAGTTTTTACATACTTAAATATGCAGATTTTTTTATATTTACCCCAGGCGTAATTCCAATTCAAACCTTATCAGATGCATGCGTCATCTTAAATTTGTCAAATTCTTACATTTGATCAATAAATTAAATTATAATAATAAGACACTATAGGGCTGTTACCAATCAAATTGAATAATTTACACTGCAAAATTACAACTGCAATAAATAATGTATGCGTACACACAGTCGAACACACAGCCTTGCAAAGTAGGGGCTAACGCGGGGTTAGTTGTAACACACATGGTTTAAAACTTTCCACACATGCCAGGATGACGCAACTTAGTGTATTTACTAGTTGCCATATCAATATTATTTAGAGAAAAAATTGCGCCAAAATTAAAAAATCTTTGGAAGATATCACTGAACATTTATTTAACCATAGCAAAAGTAAATTTCTTACTTAAGTTTACTTTTCATCTCTGTTTTTTGTGTTTATTTAAAATAAGACAAATCTGATATTATTTTAATCTTATATCTGTTATTTAACAGTTGATATAGTTCTTTAATGCTGATTCAACCAGCAGAAGACACGAGCCGGGTTTAAATCCCAGTTGTGCAGGTGGGGCATGTTGTCACACTGCGTTACATTGTGCCCCTGTTAGAAATATGTTATTATATTCTATACTTTTATGAATTCTATTGAGAAACCATGAGAAAGAGGTGAATAATGACTGAGAGTCAATGTTTAGAAGTTATTAATTATTATTGTTTTGAACTATGCTGTTTAGCTGTGTTTTGTGGTGTGTTTGTTGTCAAACTCAAAAATTTGTTTATTTTTTATGATTACAAAAATCCAATATTTTATTTGAAATAGTTAATAATTGTATTTTATTGACAAAATATTTTAGTTTATCTTGGATATTTTTTTGATTATATCAGATAACAGTTTAAGTTGTCATTTGGTCATGTTACAATGTGCCCCTCACATGTTACAATGTACCCCACCTATGGGGCATGTTGTCACATTTCACCCGCTTATACTTCTTTTGACTCATACGCGCACACACGTTCGACGCATGCACAGTTTTGAGCAATCTCTCCCACGAGTTACAACCCATGTAAACACTGCCAAAAAAATTAATTACAAAAATCAGGTGTAATGACAAATTGGGTGGGTCCGCCCCCCCCGAAATCAGGTCTCCTTTAGGACCCCAAGGCAAAGCAGCTCCCTTGGTCGTGTTATGTTGCTTAACAATATTGTGTGTTATTAAAAAAACCTCAACATTTTGAATATTTACCTCAGTTCTTCTTTGAGTTTTTTTATGCTGTTACCCTCATTTGATTTCTCCACGAAAGTCTCATTCTCGCGTTTCGATGCATCCCTAGTTATTTTTTGCTTTTGAAGGCAAGCTACTTGTCCAGTCGAGCAAGTAAAATTTTCTTTCATTGCCTCTTCAAAAAATCCACTTGTTGCGGGCAAGCGTTAATGTCGAGCCCTGATATTTCTGTTTTTCTTTACTATGCCTAAGTACAGTATTTTGAATTACTTTACCATTGATTGTGTATTAAATGAATAACAGCTTCCTTCTTTTGTATTCATACAGTGGGGAGAACAAGTATTTGATACACTGCCGATTTTGTAGGTTTTCCTACTTACAAAGCATGTAGAGGTCTGTCATTTTTATCATAGGTACTCTTCAACTGTGAGAGACGGAATCTAAAACAAAAATCCAGAAAATCACATTGTATGATTTTTAAATAATTAATTTGCATTTTATTGCATGACATAAGTATTTGATCACCTACCAACCAGTAAGAATTCCGGCTCTCACAGACCTGTTAGTTTTTCTTTAAGAAGCCCTCCTGTTCTCCACTCATTACCTGTATTAACTGCACCTGTTTGAACTCGTTACCTGTATAAAAGACACCTGTCCACACGCTCAATCAAACAGACTCCAACCTCTCCACAATGGCCAAGACCAGAGAGCTGTGTAAGGACATCAGAGATAAAATTGTAGACCTGCACAAGGCTGGGATGGGCTACAGGACAATAGGCAAGCAGCTTGGTGAAAAGGCAACAACTGTTGGCGCAAATATTAGAAAATGGAAGAAGTTCAAGATGACGGTCAATCTCCCTCGGTCTGGGGCACCATGCAAGATCTCACCTCGTGGGGCATCAATGATCATGAGGAAGGTGAGGGATCAGCCCAGAACTACACGGCAGGACCTAGTCAATGACCTGAAGAGAGCTGGGACCACAGTCTCAAAGAAAACCATTAGTAACACACTACGCCGTCATGGATTAAAATCCTGCAGCGCACGCAAGGTCCCCCTGCTCAAGCCAGCGCATGTCCAGGCCCGTCTGAAGTTTGCCAATGACCATCTGGATGATCCAGAGGAGGAATGGGAGAAGGTCATGTGGTCTGATGAGACAAAAATAGAGCTTTTTGGTCTAAACTCCACTCGCCGTGTTTGGAGGAAGAAGAAGGATGAGTACAACCCCAAGAACACCATCCCAACCGTGAAGCATGGAGGTGGAAACATCATTCTTTGGGGATGCTTTTCTGCAAAGGGGACAGGACGACTGCACCGTATTGAGGGGAGGATGGATGGGGCCATGTATCGCGAGATCTTGGCCAACAACCTCCTTCCCTCAGTAAGAGCATTGAAGATGGGTCGTGGCTGGGTCTTCCAGCATGACAACGACCCGAAACACACAGCCAGGGCAACTAAGGAGTGGCTCCGCAAGAAGCATCTCAAGGTCCTGGAGTGGCCTAGCCAGTCTCCAGACCTGAACCCAATAGAAAATCTTTGGAGGGAGCTGAAAGTCCGTATTGCCCAGCGACAGCCCCGAAACCTGAAGGATCTGGAGAAGGTCTGTATGGAGGAGTGGGCCAAAATCCCTGCTGCAGTGTGTGCAAACCTGGTCAAGAACTACAGGAAACGTATGATCTCTGTAATTGCAAACAAAGGTTTCTGTACCAAATATTAAGTTCTGCTTTTCTGATGTATCAGATACTTATGTCATGCAATAAAATGCAAATTAATTACTTAAAAATAATGCAATGTGATTTTCTGGATTTTTGTTTTAGATTCCGTCACTCACAGTTGAAGAGTACCTATGATAAAAATTACAGACTTCTACATGCTTTGTAAGTGGGCAAAACTGCAAAATCGGCAGTGTATCAAATACTTGTTCTCCCCACAGTACATACAATACAGATCAGCCAAACCGGCCTTAACTGAAGTGAAGAGCAGAGCCTGACACCTTCATTTTGCCTCAAACTGATGGAGTGTGTGAAAAGTAAGACTGAGAGTGAGTAAGACTCACCGATCTTGCCCGAACATCATACCCACACTGTGTGTTGATAACATCCTCCTGCAAAACAAGTAATTTATGTGGAATTAATGGAGATCAGTGGTATTTCAACTTCAAGGAAGTATGTTGACAGTCAGAGGAATTCTAGTGTGGGTGGAGTGAAGAGATAAGACTGGAAATAGCAAATTGAGTTAGTTCATCTTTTTGTAAAACTTCCTCTGAACAAACTAGCCAACAGGATGTGCTTGTCGCCCTTCAAATCTCATTTCACTTTAAATAGTTCTGCTTTTTCATTTGTCCAGTGATTTCATCTGAACATTCTTGAAATTAACTCTTTATTTTAGTAAAGATATAGTAGTTAATTACTCACTATTTGCTTTTCTTTTTATAACTTACTGTGAATGAAACACTTACATTACCACCTGCAGTTTTCCTTCATGCTGAAATAATGAATAGCTGCATTCATAGAAGGGCTCATAAATGAATCATTTAATGTCAATGCTGATTATTTGTTATGAGTTAATAGCTCATAATAGGCCATAATTCCATCCTCTTTGCCATAGATGTCGTGCTTCCAGTGCCTGTTTATTGTCTGCGAAATGTTATTTTTACTCTGTTCACGTAGACCAAATCCTGTTTTATACTCCCCTTTTGTTTTGCCCTGTCATGTATTGTTTGCACTTTCCCCTCACGCTTTTAGTCTCTCTTAAATCAGGAAAATAGTGGCATGCAAATTGTGCTTAGAAAAGAACCATACATTTTTTTTTTTTTTTGGAGCAAGATGGCAAGTATCTCAGTGGCAAAAAGTTTCTCAAGTTTCTCAGTTGCATCATATTTAAAGTGCCCTATTATGCTTGGATATTACCTTTCATGCACTGTTATATAACTATTTGTGAATGTAAAAGACTTTCTAAGTTTCAAAGTTGAAAGTGCATGATGAATGGAGTTATTAGGGATTTTCACACTTGAAATAGTTAACCCTGGGTAAACTGAATCCTGGGTTATCTTGCTTCACGTTTCACACTGGTCATAATTTACACGGGTTAACAATTAATCCTGGGTATTCATAAGCTGATGTTTCACATTGTACATTCCTAAACCCTGGGTTAACATTCTTATTTGCATATTTGTAGTGTCAGTGTCATTGATTGGATGAACGGAGCATGCGACCTTTTTACATAAAAGCTCTAGCATTGCGCATCCTTGTATTGCCGACTCTACTATCGAGTTTATACTGAATGGACATTTCAGACTACAAAGGTAAGAAAGAAGTCTCTTCTTCACTCAAATTGTAGCGTTTTCTTTCAGCATTTGACATTTTTCCTCTCAAACGCTGAATTTACTGTTTATATACAATGCGTAGTGTTTCCGTGACTGTCCAAAGTACACAAATATGAGTTCGCAATTGGTTATCTGTTGCTAAGGTTGGCACTGCAATGCGGAGTTAACACTGCAAAAGGAGTCATAACCCCGGGTAAAAAGCGGTGTTAACCCCGCATCTAAATTAAAAGTGTGAAATGCTCCTTTACCCCAGGTAAAGCGCAGTGTGAAACGCCCTTATCTCCAGTCTTACTTCCTGCACAAACCTACTTAGGTTTGTAACAAATTTTTCAAAATGCCAGCCTATGGTCTTCATTGGCTGCACGTGACTGGAAGAGTTCGGTTCGTGTTGTCGACATGTCCAGAAGACACTGTTTTCTTCGCTGCAAGAGCAAATTCGTTTTGCATGCACTTCAAAAGAATGCGGACTCAGGCTCGAATTGTTTTGGTAAAACAATATATATATAAAACTTTGGTAAAACTATATAAATAAAGGTGACGCACTGCAAGTAGTAGACCAATCACAACAGACTAGGCTGTCTGACCAATCAGAGCAGAGTAGGCACTTGGAAAGGAGGGGTTTAGAGAGACCGAATCCTTTAGTGAACTGTTTCAGAGAAATTAGGTGATGCTGCAATATATATTATGAGAAAATTAAAGTGTTTTTTTGACCTTGGATGCATGTAAACCTATAGTAGGAGACCTCCAAAATAAAATGAGGAACCTTTAAAACAGCATAATTTTAAAATTAAATTAAGTTACAAATCACACAAAGTATGATATATTCCAGTTTCCATATAAATTCATCTCTTACCGCTGGGTCTTTGGTGCAACAAGAGAAGGGCACGCCACATTTTTCTCGACTGGGGTTGCTGTCTGTGCAATTGAAGTAGATGTTGAGGTTCCAGTCATCTGCTCCAAATGCCCCACAACATTCCCACTAAAGAAACAAAAATATTGTCCATGGAATTACATTACAGTCTGGAATGCACTTTCATCATAAAATTGAGATAAAATTGCAATAATTTGGAATATTAGACAACTCTATTAGGAAATACAGTACTGTACTGTATTTCCTATACATAAGTACTGATGCATTGAATGCATTTGACTTAATCTGTTTAATACACATCAATGTCACAGATGTGGCATAAGGCGGCTGCTCCTTAAAGAAAGAAAGCCACGATCCCCCCATGTTCTCCCATTATACTAGTATTTGATGTTGACATGCAGTGCTTTGCTGTGTCTGTCTACTTTATCCTACAAGGTCAGCAAGGAAATAACATGATAGCATCTGCCTGACTCTGATATCTAATTAAATCTGTCCTGAGGAAAGTCATGTGCTGGAAACAGATCTGCCGTACAGAGCATACTGCAGTTGTGCAGTGTGGGACTGCGGTACATTTTTTTCTCAGGAAACAAGTGTGACCTACTACTTATATCATTAACAGGAAACTGAACTCTTGATAAATCTATGATTTATCTATGATAAATGTCACTCTGTTAACCGAGCATCAGTCATTTGGCATAGCCCACCATTACATTTGAATGGGCTACTTTGTATTGAATATACATAAATATTACCTAGTATGAGTGACATCATACAATTTTTTCATCAGAATCTTTTTTGAACAAAAGAAAAAATTGTATGTGACACAAACCACAAGAATATTGACTAAAATAATGTGCAATGCTTTCACTTTTAACAATGCTTCTAAAAAAAGCGCATAAAAAACATGTATGCTCGTTTGAGCCGGATACATTTTTATCCGATAAGAAAATATGCGCATAAGCTACGATGGAAACACATTTTTACTAAATAAATTTCTCGATGAGCATCAAAAAAATCATGCGACTTTGCATGATGGGACACATAACTGGACTAACCAGTGGGCTGATCTTTTTGCACAGCATCTGAAATGCTGTTTTGGTTGTTCTGAAATGCCTGAGCAAAGTCTGTCGTCAAAGTGGTTCGGTATAATGACCTCACAGAACTCTCTTACACGACTGCGTTCCCAAATAGCAGGCATCTTCCTCCGAAATGCGTTTATTGTGATTCGTCTGCGTGCTCTGAGACGCAAGTAATTTATTATATACAAATTATTATATACATTGGCTTCTCCTACTTTTCTTAGTGATAATCAGCGCCAGTTTATCAGGAAGTGGCGATTTTGTTCTCTTCGACTCACTGGATGGAAATGCTGCTTTATTTGCAAATGTTTTATGCGATATTCCCATTTTGTGCATAAGTTAAATTCGCAACTTTGGATGAAAACATACTTAATGGCTCACTCATAAAAACAGTCACTTGCTTCGTTACTGAATAAATCAGCCGTTTTGAACAAATCGGTTGAATTAATTATTCAATGACTCATTCATTAAGACGGTGACTTGCCGCCACCTACTGGTGGATATAAAATATTATATAAAACAATCTCACAGCATTATGCAACTGTGTAAATGCATTTATGCACCTCTTAGCCACATGAGCACTATATACATCATCAGATGCAGCCTATGTGCTGCCTCTGCAATGCAAAGATGGATTTTGTTTATACTGATTTCATATGATTGTTTACAGCACTTCAAATTCTTACGTAAATGTAATCAATACATTCAATTAGAATAATAAGATAGCCGATTTTCCACCGTCGTGCCAAACTGTTCTCTTTGCTTAATCGTTCCATTCTGTGCTGATTCGTCCCAGCTGGTACGGATATGGTTTCATTTTCCACTGCGAGGCTGATAACGGAGCATGTAATACAAATGTGTCAGTCGTTGCCTTGATAATGCAAGACTTTACAGATGATATGAGATGTAAATAGCGACTGTGTTATGGAGAATGATCAGATATTTCTTTTCATCTCAATTTGTGTTTACATCGTTCAAATAGCATGCTTAGCAAGCTAGAGAGAAACTAGTAGCCAGGCATTCTACCAGCACGGTCAAAGTCCCTTTCAAGGAAAGTTGGTTCACTCAGCGGCCATATTTGCAATGTCTCCAGGCAGCTATTTCGGGCATCCAAGACCAAGTCCTCTCTATTTAAAAGGGGGGATCCTGAAATCTCAAAAACTGCTTGCCAAACTCAAATGAAATGGCATCTTTCAAATCAGCAACAAAATCTGACATAAACTGCCCCATAAATGTTGTTTCTTATGTTCAAATAGTTTTAAAAAAGCGGATTTTTTTAGGCTAGATGAGCCAATGAGCATGTACAGTCCTAAGCGTGAGTCTCAGATTTCTATGGGAACCAGAGCTTCTAACTGCAGCTGCAGTGACGCAATGACTTTACCAAGCAGCGATTGGCTCTTTTACCTAGAAGGTGGGACATATTATACCATATTGCGCATTGCATTGTCTCTATATAGTGTATAGTATAGATATATTTGATGACCACTACTCTACTTCATGCCTGATGTGGAAAAAAAAACAGATTTCTTAAAGTTCAATAAAAAAAAATAAAAAAAAATTCCGGACGAATTGGCACCATTTCCTAATAATGACCCATTAACCTTCTAAATGTTGTCATTTTTTTATAGCTTCAATAGCCTCGAAATAAATACAGTTCTGAGCTGACAACTTACTATTCTAAGAAAAAGAAATGTGAACAGACAGGGATGTCTGTGAGTGTTGACAGTGGATAAGGAATCATCAAGTCATGCTGTTTCTATGGGAACTGCCTGTGTGCACTTCTGTGATGGCATGTGGCACACACAGTTAAACTGATAGTTTGCTTTTTTCTCCTGTGCACACACACACACACACACACACACACACTTTTCATTTCTCTTTCATCTTGTTTACGCCTTTCCTCATTTTCACTTCCAAGTGTATTTTCTCTGCCTTTGTATTTGAGACATGAGCCTCGCTGTGCTCTGGCCTTGAGTCTTACATATTCCTGAGTGAAGTCGATGAGGTTCTGTAAATCAATGTCATCTCTGTAGGCTCGTATGTTGTTGTTGATGAAAAAGTTGAGCTGATCTTTAATCCAGTCTTTAAAGACAAAGGCCAGGACGCCGGCAGTCAGCTCCAGGAAGAAGATTATCCCCAGAAACACAGAAAACTGGGAGAGGAGAAGACAAATACACTAAAATTAAAGGGATAGTTCACCCAAAAATGAAAATTCTGTCATCATTTACTCACCCTCAAGTTGTTCCAAACCTGTATGAACTTCTTTCTTCTGCTGAACAAAAAATTCTATATTTTGAAGAATGTCGGTAATCAAACAGTTGATGGGCCCCATTGACTTCCAAAGTATTTTTCCCCATAGTATGTATTGTCAACTGTTTGGTTACCCATATTCTTGTTCAGCAGAAGAAAGAAATTCATACAGGTTTGGAATCCCTTTAACAAAGACCAATAACAAATATATTGTTCATTGACAGTTTATGCATTAACTAAAGTTAACTAATGGGACCTTATTGTAAGGTGTCACCAAAAAGTCTTAAGTGCTTTATTACAAAAATGTAAGACCTCAGTGAGCTCAGATTATAATAGTGTAAATTAAGTAAATTTCTACTAATTAACTAATTATTGTTACTAAAATTCATTGACAGTAGTTTCGTTTTTGTGAGTCAATAAATAAATAAAGTGCATTTATTGATCCATGTTATTTAAGACATGCATGGTTTAAGTACAAGTAAACTAATGATTGGTGTAAGATAAGTGAACAATGTACTGTTTGTTTTGAACAGTGTTCTCCTACAGTATCCATAGTTCAATATGTGTTTGACATCCAGTTGTCATAATATATAAGCACAGAACAGAAGTAATGAATCCCATTCTTCATTTGTTGCATTTACAAGTGAAAAATAAAATATCAGAATATATTCTATTTTAGTATTTCCTAATTGCCTAAAATACTTGTATATACCGTTGACCCAAAGCATGTAATAACGATTGCTCAAACACCCATGCATTTAAGTGTTAAAAGCGCATTAAAAGAGTTTTGCATGAGGCTGCTCCTAACAAGAATCAAAACTTGGAAAACGTACAAATTTGAGCAGGAAGGTGTTTTCCCTCAGGGCCCCGATACAGCCTGCAAAACCCAGGATGAACATCACCCCTCCTACCACCAAAAACAACCACACTGGGTCAAATCCACCCAGATCTGTGATGGAGGAGATATTCGAGAGAACTCCCTGAGGAAGAGAGAGAGAGAGAGAGAGAGAGAGAGAGAGAGAGAGAGAGAGAGAGAGAGAGAGAGAGAGAGAGAGAGAGCAGACTGGGCTTTAATTAGCTGAATTGCTTCCCAGAACCTTGAGAAGTTTCAAATGTGATTGTTTGCAATTATAGCAGATACAATTTTTTGCAAATATGTCCACTTGTGTACTTTAAAAGTTACAAATATGGCACAGAAAATGCAAAACCCACAATGACGAAGCATACACAGACACACACACACACACACACAGTATATCCAAGTGTGTTTATACACATTTGTGTGTAAAAGAACAGATGGAGCATTGAGTGAAAATAATATTTTCAGTCTTATATTAAACTGTCCCAAAATGTATTTTTGTGGTCCACCCTACATAGTACATTGGTAGATAAATATTTTGATTTTTCATTTTTATTTCAGCTAGTTGCCAAGATAACATTTCTCATTTAGTTTAAGTATTAAAATAATGAATGTGTGTGTGTGTATATATATATATATATATATATATATATATATATATTTATTCATTATTTTAATACTTAAAGTTAAACTAAATGAGAAATGTTATCTTGGCAACTAGCTGAAATTCTAAATATTAATAAAATTGTATGGGTTTCCTATGTAGAATTCTATGTAGATCTGCAGCTCATGCATGTATTTAATGTAAAGAACATGGCACTTCTCTTCACATGTGCATTAAGATGCTTATCAAATAAAGATGAATTTTATGGATTATGCATTAGATACTGTTTTTTCCTCACCTTCTCACTCCATGCCCACAGTCCGATTCCAAGGAAAGCCACTCCAAGCAACTAAAACAAGACAGGTATGGCATTGATTCATTAAAGAGACAGTTCACCCAAAAACAAAAATTCTGTCATTCTGTCGTTTACTCACCCTCATTCAAACTCATAAGACTTTGGTAAACTTCAAAACACAGATTACGATATTTTTAACGAAACCTGAGATGCTTCTGTCCCTCCATTGAAAGTCTAGGGATTCAAAACTTAGAAGATTTAAAAAGGTCGTTAAGGCGTTGTAAAATGAATCCATATTTGACTCGAATGGTTTAGTAAATTAAATCTGTTAATCATATAAATTGATCATGTCTCTTCACAAGTCTTGTATTAAACTGCTCGAGTCACATGGATTTGTTTTATGATGCATTTATGAACTTTCTGGTTCTTCTAATTTTTGGTTAGCTGGACTTTCAATGAAAAGACAGAAATTTCTCAGGTTTCATTAAAAATGTGTTAATTTGTGTTTTGAAGATTAACCAAAGTCTTATGGGTTTAGAACGACATGTAATTAATAATTAACAATAATTAATGACAGAATTTTCATTTTAAATACATGCATTTTTTTAAGAAAGCAAGTCAACTAAGATTAAGAAGTTTTAAAAGGTTGTGAAACATTAAAACATTTTTTTGAGATGTCACAGTATGTATGCATTGCACATTATTGAAAAAAAATTGTTCTTGATGATTTGAACAGACGCATTAAAGGTGCAGTATGTATTTTCCGAGAAAATTTTAAATCGACACCCAAACAAACACACCCCTCCCTTCATTATGCTCCGCCCCTTATAAAACAATGTAGTACAAAGTACGGATGAATCAGCTGTGATTCAACAACAACAGCATATCTTCTGTGAAATAGCAAAAACCCATGTTACTCACATATCGAGCAGAAACAAAGCAACCTCTGTGTCTGTCTCTCCAGCACTGGAAAGCTTTTCCAATATTAACGCGGGTCCTAAAGCTCTTGCCTGATAGTAATCCTTCTTCTTCCAATTATATTCCTCTGAGCTTTTCCTCTTTGGTAATATCTCATCTCTCTTTTTCTACATTATTGCGTTTAAAATTGTTCATCACTCTGAATTTTCGCACTTAACTTTCATCTTGGTGTGAACAGCACTGTAAACCCTAATGCTCAAAATAATTAATTGGTTTGAGTAGGGTAAACTTAAATTAAACAAATTAGTTCAAGAAAATCAACTTATTTAGAACTTTCTTTTTCTTTTGAGTTCACAAATCGGACATATTTTAAGTAATCTGAATTGTTTCATTTTTTTGAGTTTTATGAACTTGTTTCTTTTAATTTAGACAAACTTAAATTTGACTAAAACTGGGCTGGGATTTCTATTTCCCAGCATGCTTTGCCACAACACTAGAAAGGGAGAGTAAAGTTAAAATTAAGTGTTATATACTGTTTTTTTGTGGATGATTAATGTTTACTGATTAATGTAACTGATTACCTCAAAAACTTTGAGTTTTGCCAACTTATTCGGGTTAACAGTGAGGCCTTAAACATTAGTGGTCTGTAAAAGGTGCTTTGTATCAGTTCAGAAGTATTTTAGGTTCATTTTGGGTTCTTTAGAGTGTCAGTAAATAGGAATGCAATGCTTTTCTCCAAAGTACAGTTGTTTCCATTTCAAAACTTCTTTCCCAGTGAGCCAATACTGAACATTAGAGATAAAAAGACAGCAGGCATTTTATCAGATTTCCTCAGCCTGACAAAACAAAGGTCATAACCATTGAATGTAAAAGGTGCCAACCTCCATATTTCACTCTTAAGGTCTTTTTAATATTTTTTAACAGCTTTTCATGTTACACCATGAGATTTCTGCAATCTGCTTTTACGTGGTGGCATCTGAGCAGACATCTGCTTCTTCCCATGAGACGTATGTCCTCATTATGTCCATAGGGCTGTGATTCTGCAAACCCTTCAGAACTGGAGAACATGGCTTTTATTTCTGCCTTATTTCTTCATATACTATGATTGTTTGTTAATTAAACACATATGTATTGTTTAAATTTACTTTAATGCTCACAAACTCGTTCGCAATAATACGAATACATCTAATTCATGCAAAGAAAATTACTTTGGGGTTACAAATTTGCCATTTATGCCGCCAAACACAAATGTATTACTGGCAGGATTTGTTTTGCTAAATTCCGTAATGTACATTTGTAAGAAACAGGAAGAATTGACCCTCAAAAATTCACCTAGCGACTCATTCTTTAATGGCCAAATAAAGAAAAAGAGCAATACGTGGGTGGAGACACATGGACCTGAATGTCAGCTATGCCATTCTACATATATTCATTACTGCTTTCAAATATGAGCACAATGTTTCAGAGGGGTCAGGACCTTTAGCTTGACCACCTTGTATATCTCAAGGCCGCAGAGACTTGAAACACCTCCAGAATTTCATTCACTATTCAAAAAAACATTCACAGCTACATTTCGGCAAGTCTTTTCAGTCTAAACGGCCCTGTTTGTCTCTCATAACGCTCCATATTTTCATCTACAGAGCACCGACTGTGCATCGGACTATGCCTCACACAAGGGTTTTTGTGTACATGAATTACTCAAGACAATAGTACAGTGATTGTGGGTACAGAAGTGGAGTGCACAGACCTCCGCTGGTGCAGGGGTGAAATCGCGTTCCGCAACAGACCTTATTCAGAGCAGCCCCATGACGGGTATGACAGTGAGGCTGTGAGGGATAGACTTATCATGTTTTCATTGGCATCCGCTGTAAAAAGCTGTATAAGCTCCTAGATCACTTATAATTTCCCACAACTCATATTGTTGGGAGTTTTTGTCTACTGAAATTTACTGGTAAAATATTTTGCAGTGTTTCGTCAGCAGAACAATCCAAAAACACATTAAATAATTAAAGCTGCAAGCAGCGATGAAAGGGCCCTCGCACCCGGGAGCACCGCCACCCGGTGGCCTCAGGAAAACAGCGAATAGTGGGCGACATGCATTTAAGTGAGTAAATATAGAAGAAATATGTCACTTCAATGTGCCACACTTCCTGCTGCCAGTAGGTGGCGCTTTTATAACCGAATATTGGCATGTAGATGTCTTCAGGCCTGGACTATTATCAAACGTGAAGTTTGGGGCAGATCGGACACTGTATGCCTGAGTTACAACAACTTCCTGTTGTTGTAAATCGCATACATTAGCACTTAGCCAAGTTTTGCTTGATTTAATGTGTTTCTAGCATGTTTAGGACTTGATGGCATATTTCAATGTGTTTCTGGGAGGGAATTACAGTGTAAAGCATGCCATTTCCTGTTGCCAGCAGGTGGCGCTATGACTAACTAATATTGGCATGTAGATGTCTTCAGGCCAGGACTCTTATCAAACATGTGAAGTTTGGGGCAGATCGGACATTGTATGCCTGACTTACAACAGCTTCCTGTGTCATGGCGAAACATCAGACTTTGACAGGGTGCCACGGACACGCCCTTCAGCGAAAACTCAAGATCTTCACAATTTAACATCACCAAGACCTTAAGATTAGACTGACCAAACATGATGTTGTTCTGGTTAAATCTCAATGAGGATACTCATCACAATGTAAAACATGGTCTTTCCCGTTGCCCACAGGTGGCGCTATGCCTGTAGCTAAATATTGGCATGTAGATGTCTTCAGGCCAGGACTCTAATAAAACATGTGAAGTTTGGGGCAGATCGGAAATTGTATGTCCGAGTTACAACAACTTCCTGTTTCATGGTGAAACATCGAAATTTGTCAGGCCGCCACGGACACGCCCTTCAGGGAAATCTCAAGATCTTCACAATTTAACATCACAAAGGCCTTCAGATTAGACTGACCAAATATGATGTTGATCTGATTAAATCTCTAGGAGGAGTTCGTTAAAGTACAGCGTCTGGAAATGGCAAAATTTGCAACAATTTTGCAAAGAAAATTCAAAATATCTCACTTCCTGTTGGTTTTCAGATTTCATACCAGGAGACTTTTTTGTAGGTATTGGGCTGTTACATGTGTGTACCGAATTTCATACCTGTACGTGAAACGTAGCGGGAGGGGCACTTCATTGAAATGTTGTAGGTGGAGCTATCGAGCAATTTTGCCACGCCTAATTCTGAAACCCATATCAGACGTAGATTTTCACCACTTTTGACGCGTGTGCAAAGTTTCATGAGTTTTCGAGCATGTTTAGGCCATCAGAATAATAATAGGCTGAGCAACTCCAATAGGGTCCTCACACCATCGGTGCTCGGGCCCTAACTACAACCCACTGAAGAGATGCATGTCTATCCCTCACAGGCTCGCTTTCATTCCCGTTAAAAATCAAAGATGAAAAATAAACTCTAACTAAGATGATGTACAATCATTCGACATTGAAAAAACTTCAAAACAATTTTCACTCAGAAATTGCTAGTAAATTTTACAAATATGACAAAAAACAAGTAACATTGAATTAAATGTGAAAGTAGTAAGTAGAAAGACTAAAATAGTAATAGTGCTCTAACAATTTTTGTTTTATTTGCAATTTGGAAAATATATTTTACAGTATAATTACATAATATTTAATGCACAGTTCTGCAACATATATTTGTTATTTAAGGCGGCATGAAATGAAAACTTTTTAAATGCATGTTATCAATCTCATTGTGAACAATTCATCCGTGCATTTTTTTTTTTTTTTAATTTTGACCTCAAACTTGATCTACCAGTGTAAACGTCAGACTTCTCTCTGGTGACATATGTCGCCCACATCTCAAAATCCAATCAACAACCATTTCATAGAGCCAAGTCCCAGCCCTACATTTTATCTTTTTCGTTAATCCGTTGGATCTACGTCACAATACAACGACAGAAAAGTTCTGCTGCTACGTTCGTTTCGTTGGGATTTCAAATATTGATTTTGTAAATTAAGGAATTTTAAAACACAAAAAGAGTATATTTATTAATTTGTTAAATGGTTTCTAATAGAGGGACTCAGGAGTCCATGAGAGTAAAGCATGAAGGACAATTTAGTTTCTTGGACTTGATTACAAAAGCTGAAGTTGTGTGTTGTACAAAGGCTCCATTCATTCCCATCCAACTTTGCACGGCACAATGGATCAAACCGGAAAACATGCAGCTATTTAAGCATCACAGGGTGTAGTTTGTGATATTAAAGCTGTGTACACACCCAGTTCTGGATAAATGCATATTCCTTTTTGGCTGTTTGCATGTGTTTATTAAGCTTTCTAAACACAAGTAGTCTGAAAGGTGACATTAGCATCAGGTATATCACAAATATACCCAGAGCAAGCATGCAATATTATGATCAATATCATCCAGATGCTCCAGTAAAACTTAAGCATAATGGTTATCCTGCACTCCATTTTAGATAGAAAGTGATATAAGATTACTAAAAAGATCATCGCCAGCCAATCCGGTCAATGTATGGCACACAGTCAATGTAGAACATAGTGCTTGCATTATTTTTAATATATATATTCCGTAAATGTATGCAATTTAAGGAAATACCACGGCAGTAATTATTTTAAATATAGAAAAACATCACAATAAAGACTCTACCTTGCGTAAGGTACTAATTTCAACACAGGAATAAATTATTTTTCTATTTTACTGCATTTTTTTGCTGAATTTCTCATTGCCGCAATGCGCCCAGCTATATATATATAAATAACCTTTATATATGGGCAGTGCATAATGTTATTTTGCCTCATTCACTCGAGGAAAAATATTGCATAATGTAAGTACACAACCTTTTTAGTTTATGTTCTTGTTCACCATCTGTCATCATGAAGCAAATGACATACACCTCAATGAACACATTCTGTTTAGTATAGCCAGAAAAATGTCACTCAGAGACAAAGCTTTGACTTGAGGAACAGGCTAGCAAAGCCTGACTCACTTTCACTTTTGGAAATGTATTCAGACAGTGTGCCGAGATAACAGCAATATTTTTGAGGTGTGTTTTATGCTACCACAAGACTATAGTGCACTGCACTCTGACTATAAGCTTTAATTAGTCCAGCTGCTTTCTGATATACAAGAGTTATTACATTTTTCATTATGAGTCATCTGTCAGTAAAATATGTAAGCTGTCACGACACCCCCATCATGTTAACCCAAAAAAAGAAGGTGAAAAAAGACAAAAACCATTACTTGGGTGAGATCATAACAGGAGATTCTGACTTCAGTGTCCAGTTTCAGTGTAGTACATCATGAGTCAACAGTAAACATACAGTAGCTCATGTAGCAAGTAGTTCATTGTAAATGAGTTCTGTAAAGTGGCACAGTGAACGCTCAATAATACCGCCCTCATTATTGAACATGTGAAAGGATAATTAGTAAAAACTAGGTGAAGGGACAAAAGTGATCTATCTTGTAAAAATAAATCTTACTACATTAGGCTATAGGAGTGTTGCAACACGAGTTGAGTTGTCAATAGAGTTGACAATAAAAGGTTTTCGTTTGTCGGCCAGAGGAGAACTGGCCCCCTGACTGAGCCTGGTTTCTCCCAAGGTTTTTTTCTCCATTCTATCCCCTGATGGGAGTTTTGGTTCCTTGCCACTGTCGCATCTGGCTTTTGGCTTGCTTAGTTGGGGACACTAAATATTCAACAATATTACTGATCTGCCTGCATTCACACCATTGTATGAGAATTGAACTGAGCTGGACGATGACATCACTGTTTTCTCCAGAGCGGCTGTACAGCCGAAACAAACTTTGTTGCATTATATTCCTGTTATCATTGTAAAGGTGCTTTGAAACAATCTGTATTGTAAAAAGCACTATATAAATAAAGGTGACTTGACTTTTTATAGTACAGTATTTTGGGATAAAAGTGCATAATTTTATGTTAAGTTAATTTGAATGGGACCCACATGCAGTAAAATGGGACAGTGTTTCCATTCAAAGTTGCAAATTTAAATGATGCACAAAATTGGAATATAGCAGCGTTTCTATTGGAATCCTGGGAAACTGGCGCAAAATATCTGTAATAAAAATAGAAGTTGCTGCAATCAGGGAAGCCACTGTGGCTCTTTTTCCATACATCATAAATGACGTCTCAGAGCACACAGACGAGATGCAATAAAAGCTGTCCTGTTCTCTTACGTTCGGATGCCTGGTGTTTGGGAACGCAATCGTGTGAGGCGCTTTTGGGAGGGAATTATACCAAATCATTTTGATGACAGACTTTGGCTTAGGCGTTTCAGAATGACCAAACTAACATTTGAGATGTTACTGTGCAATGTGATTGGTCCACCTTGTCCAGTTATTAAATCACATCAACTGTTCAGGCAAAATCACATTTTTTTGTTGCGCATCGAGGGATTTATTCGGTAAATTTGTTTCCATCGTAGTTTATGCGCATGTCTTCATATCGGATGAAAAATTCATCTACCTCATTTTTAGAATTTATGTGCATCTTGACGTTTCCATCCAGTGTTTTTTTATCCGATATCCCAAAATGCCCATAAAAATAGGTAGATGGAAGCATAGGTGGATGGCTGTAAACATTAACTAAAAAATTGAGGTAGTAGCCATAGCAACAGACACTGTCATCATTTGTCACTTGATTTACATATCATAAATATATGTTTTGTCTACAAAAGCCAAATAACACCTCATCAGATTGCACCCTTAAAAATCCCCATAGAAATTACTTTAAAAACAACATTCACTGAAAAAAAGTGTGTTGGATTTACATGATTTAATCTTGTTTGGTAATTGGTTCCACATAAATCAATTAAATTAAACAAACATCATTTTGTTCACGTAATTTCAAAATCATGGAATGAGTCATTTTTAAGTATCCCAATTAAGTAGTCTATAAATTATTTTAATATGGTTCCCTAACAGGATTAATTAATTCAATATCTTATATTTATGTGTCACATGACTAAATTATAAGACTGTACTAGCTAGCTTCCAAACTATTAGCTATAGCACATATTAGCATGTTAAATGCTAAGCATGAAATGCTCTTTGGGCAAAGCAGTAATAACATATGCTGTATCAGTCTCCAGCCTAAGCAAATGCTCTACTCTTCTCCACAATGGTAAGCCAGTGACATTTAAAACTGTTCTAATAATTCCAACATAATCAAACATTAAACACTATTAAACACTATCTAGTCTCCCCCTTTGCTCGTCTTGCTCAAAAACACATAAAATAACACTTAATTTCAAAATTTTTACTCTCCTTGTAAAGTCCCAAGCAAAGCATGCTGGGAATTATAGTTTCAGCAAAAATCATTTTCGAGTACTTGATTGGTTCACATTCACCCTAAATAATTTAATCTAGTAGATTGCACATTTTAGAGAATTACATTAAGCGAAAGCAAAGAAAACAAGTTTAGAAGAGAAACACAATTTTGTCGCGTAAATCGCAAATAATATGATTGAGTAAATTTGACAATAAGTGTTTTCCTGTTTTTTTCAGTGTTGGATAATGCACACACTGTTTTAGATGTTTACCATTTGGAATTTGTTTTATATGTTTACAATTTGAAATATTTACAATTCAAGGTGGTAAATTGGGGTGGGGTATATTGAAGATGGCATAATAAATCATTTTTAACAATTAAATCTGATTATATTAATGCACAAAATTAAATGAGTGCATTATTGCAAATCTATTAGTGTTACAACTCACCCCGGTAGAGGGGTAGTTAACAACATCACTCTTTGTACTTGACATTATTTTCAACAGTTTAGAGATAAACTGTATATTTAAATAATTATAACTATATAATTTGAAGCAGATAAACATGGGAATTATGTAATAACAAAGTTGTAGACATACAGCACAGAGTTACAGATGCGGAAACAAAATGTTTTACTCCCGGGTCTTTCAGTAGGCTTCTTTTGAAATAACGGCATTTTCCGAGTTATAATCTCTTGTCACTCCAGTTATTGCATTCAATCCAGGATACAGTGGAATCAAAACAGGGAATGTTCTCAGAACTTTGGCTAACGTTCTGGCCGTTATCTTGTCTTTGTTAATGTTCTCAAAACGTTAGTACAAAAACATTATTTGGTAACACTTTATTTTACAGTGTCATTGTTACATATGTTATATGTAATTACTATAGTAGGCTAATAACTATAAATTATTCATAATTTCATGCAACTAACTCTAAACCAACCCAAACCCTAATCCTAACCCTATAATAAATACATGTAGCCTAGTCAGTACCTAAATGTATACTTACAGTGTAACAAAGACATCTTAAAAAAAAGGGTTAAACTTTATTTTACGGTGTCATTGTTACAGTGTAATTATATATTTAAGTACTGAGTAATATTAATTAACTACATGTACTTACTATAGGATTAGGGTTTGTTTGAGTGTTAGTTGCATGTAATTATGCATAATTTACTGTTATTAATAATATGGTAAGTACATGTAACATATGTAACAAGGACACTAAAATAAAGTGTTAACAAATAAAGTGTAACACATTATTTATACTTTTTTTCCTTAAAGGTTTTAGTTGGATGTTTTTCGTCTAACATTTTACTAGTTGTTTTCATTATGTCCGGAGAACATTCAAATGTAACGTTCCCATGTTTGCATTATGATGAAATAATCCAAAAATTGAATGTTTTCTTAACGTTTGTATAGCCAAGAAAAAATTTAAAACACTGGAGGTTTCGAACGTCAAGAAAACATTCAGAAATAACGTTTTCAGAACTTAATTTGGAACGTTAGCAGAACATATAGACTTCAGATGCAAAAGCCTCTAAATCCGTCTGATGTTTTCTTTAAAATCTTATTTTTGTTAGCTGTGAAGGTCGATGCATTGCTTCACAGAGAGAAAGCCGATTATCTGTAGTACGCACTTGACTCGTATATTAACACGGAACAGAACCAGGGGCTCCTGCTGCCCGCTCAACGTAGAATAATCGATTGGTCTTAATTTAATCGACAAATGATGCCTGTCTTGTACAGTACATAACACCGGCTCGCATTTCAAACAAACGAACAAAGGGAATGAATTGCGCAAGCGAGCGAAATACCCATATATCATCAGACCCACATTCACATGCAATGACATACAGAAACAATGATATATAAACAAAGAAATGGTGGTGCAAACAAAGCTCTTACCCAAAATAGTATGTTAAATCCAAATATGAAATATTTAATGCAGCAGCTGACTTCCTGACCCTTGTAATGCTTTCCTGACATCATTGGCTCGTTTTTTCCCCAGCACAAACTACTGGGTTCACATTAAACGCGAAGCAGGTTCAGTTTGAGTATTCCGTTCTTAGGACATCGATGTCAAACTGTCCTAGTAATGTTATCACCCGCATAAAAGAAACATAATGCTGACCACCTTCAACAGCGCCTAAATTAGGAACAATGCCGACTGTCATTTATAAACAAATCCGCTGACTTTAACACTGTATATCTCGAAATAACGTCCCCTTCTTCACTGCAATTAGTTCACATAGCTCTTTTTCACTTGACATGGCTGCTTTGATTGACAGCACCAGTAACCAATCAGCTGCCGTGTCTTGGTTGTCCCTTAATCCTCCCCCACCAGGATTCACCTCCTCTCACAATCACGCGCATCAGTAGTTTTCGCCAAACGGCGTGCACGCGCAGTGTCGCTCAATTTTCGTAAACTGCATTTTAAACAGTGAAACAAATGCTGTCATTGTAGCCTTGACATCACCTTTCAATAAAAGAACACTGTCTAGCCTATTTTATAAACTAATATGCTTATGTTTTTCATTATTATATTAGATTAGCCTATTGTTTTATATATATATTTTTTAAAGCAGACCTGTAATTGTTTTTCTTGATCTGACTGATTTATTGACTGTAGTATGTGCATTTGTAGTAGGCCTAGCCTATTGTTATCTTTGTGAAATTGTATTTGCTGCTGTCTTCACTGGAAGAAGAGATTGTAGCCTAATATCTCAATGGGATTTTTCTGGTTAAATCAAAATAAATAAAATAAAAATATTATATTAGGCCTATATTATATTATCTGACCATGAAAATCTGATGGAATATAAACAGAAGAATTGGCTTCAACTCACAGTTTACATACAGTACAATTACACTAGAATGTTGTGAGTGAATCAATCCGGTGTGGTGACGAATCGGATCCTCCTCGAAATCGGGTCTCCATTAGGACCCCAAGCGATCCCATTGGCACTCTCTTTAGCGCATGTTTACAATTCCTACAAAAACATGATAAATGCTGTTTGAACTACGTTATAATGACCATAATTTATATTAGTTAGCTTATGTACTAGTATACAGATAGCCTATCAGCTTAGTTTATACACTCAGTACACTTGCCCTATGTATTCACAGTCATTTACGTTTTAAATTAAGTGTTAAATATCCAAATATTTCAGTTATAAAAAGAATATAATGATGTTCAATTATTCACTTAATAGGCTATTATTATTATTAAGCTAATTAATTAAGTGAAAGAAACGTTAATTTTGTTTTATTATGCAGTATAGTAACCGATACATATTTTAAGTATATATAATGTGTATGTACTTATAATCATTAACTGATATTTGATGGAGACCTGATTTCGAGGGAGGACCCGATTTGTCATAACACCGGAATCACAGGAACTGCTGACAGAAAAATGCAAAAGGAAATTCCAGAACAGATTGTTTATTTTTCCTTTACAAATCCTTTCTTTAAAATATCGCTCTTAATCAGTATTGGAGGTTTTCAACAAAAAAAAAAAAAAATTTGTCCAAACAGAAAAATGAGCAAACATAGTCTCAAATTCAAAATTCAAAATTATTATTATTATAATTAGGCTACTCGTTCATAGAGATATTGTGAAACTCATGACACTGAACATTGATGCTCCATAAACATTGAAAGTAACGTTTTCTTGCTCTATGATGACATCCTGTGGCCAAAAGTGCAGCTGCAAACAAAATATACTTTGTTCAGGCACAAATACAGTTCCAGAAAACAAGTATGTGAACCCAGATGCTTTGGCATTAGCTCAAGATTCACACCAGGCATCCTAATAATATTGATGAATTGAATTGTTTTGTAAAGAGAGAATACATTGTGTATTTATAAGCAATGATTACAGGCAATATTTGGTGGAGCTAACTTCTGCATCCTGCATTGTGATTCGTACCACTGCTATCTGTTTATCAAATATTATGACCAATGCAGAAATGCATGGTAAATCTAAGGGTTCACATACTTCTTCCTACAACTGTCATGTTCTCAAATACTTCACAAACTGCCTTTTCATTGAGCAGATGGCTGGCACACACATCTCTCTGCTCTGATATCCTTCAACTCCTTTATAATAATGTCCGCAGTGTCACTGCTGTACATCACGATGAGAGATGACAGCCCTTGTGGAGTGCAGTTTGATCTAGAAAATATGAAGACATTTTTAAGGTCACCTTCTGTCACACCTGTGTATTCAAAACTGAGACTCACAATTGGCATGCATAACTTTAAAAAGCTGCATAGGAGACTGAATGCACCTTTGAAGTAAATCCTTTTCTCTGTGGTGCTTTTTTTGTCTCTGAACAGGCATGGATGACGCAGACATTTCTTTCAAACAGATACCTCTAAAAAGGCAACACAGGGAAGGACATAATTATTTGGTTCTATCTTTCACACACAATTAACAGCCTACATAATGCAATAAATAGCCTAATTATGCTCAACATTAGGGCCGTAACCAGACCAGTGTTGAGGAAGGGAAGCTAGGCTACTATGAAAGTGTTTGATACATACCTAAAGTAGTTAAACACGCTACTAAATACAACGAAACATCTTTACAGTATAACAAAATAAATAGCAACAAAATAATAGGCGTAGTACTTTGTACAGTGATGTGATTCAGTGAATCGTATTTAGGTCTTAATGAACCAACTGATTCACAGAAGCTGATTCATTAGAACGAATCTGACTTTCCGAGTCCCATTTACGACCAACCGATTCACTAAAGAATCGGACTTTCCGGGCTACATATGAGTACCGTTTAGAATCAGATGTCTGACCAGAAAGAAAGAATTAACCGGACTGTCCTACGGACCTTTTAGGTGAGCGTTTCAATATCCTCTCAGCTATTAAAACAGCGATAGCGTTTGGTTTGTAACTACATTGCTACTCGTTGAAAGGTGTAGCTCGTTAATGCTTTACTTAAACAGCTGAGCTACAGCAGTTATGCTGAAATAGTTATTTACATTTGAATGAAAATGTATTAGGCTATAGTATACATTTATATTAGGCCTAAATGCAATTAGTTTTTGACCCACATAAGTAGGACTTAAAGGAATAGTTCACCCAAAAAAGAAAATGTCTTAATTTAGGCTACTCACCCTCGTGTCGTTCCAAACCCTTAAGACTTTCATTCATCTTTCATTCACAAATGAAGATTTTTTTTTTAATGAAATCGAGCGATTTCTGTCCCTCATTGACAGCTATGCAATTACCACTTTGACACTTCAAAAAGTTCATAAAGAGATCGTAATTGAGCAGGTTAGTCCAAAATTTCTGAAGAGACACAATCGCTTTATATGATGAACAGATTGAATTTAGGCATTTATTCACATATAAACATTCATGAACACACACATCAGTTGTGGTAAACAAATGCTCAATCATGTTTGCTTGATGTGCAACAACCAATGAGGTTCATTCTCGTGTTACGCAGTTCATTCTCGTGTTACGCAGCACTTTTGAGCTTCTGCAAGAACCAATGAGGTTCATTCTCGTGTTACGCAGCACTTTTGAGCTTCTGCAAGAACCAATGAGGTTCATTCTCGTGTTACGCAGCACGTTTGAGCTTCTGCAAGAACCAATGAGGTTCATTCTCGTGTTACGCAGCACGTTTGAGCTTCTGCAAGAACCAATGAGGTTCATTCTCGTGTTACGCAGCACGTTTGAGCTTCTGCAAGAACCATTGAGGTTCATTCTCGTGTTACGCAGCACGTTTGAGCTTCTGCAAGAACCAATGAGGTTCGTTCTCGTGTTACGCAGCACGTTTGAGCTTCAGCAAGAACCAATGAGGTTCGTTCTCGTGTTACGCAGCACGTTTGAGCTTCCGCAAGAACCAGTGAGGTTCGTTCTCGTGTTACGCAGCACGTTTGAGCTTCCCCAAGAACCAGTGAGGTTCGTTCTCGTGTTACGCAGCACGTTTGAGCTTCCCCAAGAACCAGTGAGGTTCGTTCTCGTGTTACGCAGCACGTTTGAGCTTCCGCAAGAACCAATGAGGTTCGTTCTCGTGTTACGCAGCACGTTTGAGCTTCAGCAAGAACCAGTGAGGTTCGTTCTCGTGTTACGCAGCACGTTTGAGCTTCAGCAAGAACCAGTGAGGTTCGTTCTCGTGTTACGCAGCACGTTTGAGCTTCAGCAAGAACCAATGAGGTTCGTTCTCGTGTTACGCAGCACGTTTGAGCTTCCGCAAGAACCAATGAGGTTCATTCTCGTGTTACGCAGCACGTTTGAGCTTCCGCAAGAACCAATGAGGTTCATTCTCGTGTTACGCAGCACGTTTGAGCTTCCGCAAGAACCAATGAGGTTCATTCTCGTGTTACGCAGCACGTTTGAGCTTCCGCAAGAACCAATGAGGTTCATTCTCGTGTTACGCAGAACGTTTGAGCTTCCGCAAGAACCAATGAGGTTCATTCTCGTGTTACGCAGCACGTTTGAGCTTCCGCAAGAACCAATGAGGTTCATTGTCGTGTTACGCAGCACGTTTGAGCTTCCCCAAGAACCAATGAGGTTCATTCTCATGTTACGCAGCACGTTTGAGCTTCCGCAAGAACCAATGAGGTTCATTGTCGTGTTACGCAGCACGTTTGAGCTTCCCCAAGAACCAATGAGGTTTATTCTCGTGTTACGCAGCACGTTTGAGCTTCCGCAAGAACCAATGAGGTTCATTCTCGTGTTACGCAGCACGTTTGAGCTTCAGCAAGAACCAATGAGGTTCATTCTCGTGTTACGCAGCACGTTTGAGCTTCCGCAAGAACCAATGAGGTTTGTTCTCGCACATCAAACAGGTTCGGTTTATGTTTATGTTCACTGATGTTTAAATGTGAATAAAAGCCTAAATTAAATCTGTTCATCTTATAAAGCGATCGAGTCTCTTCATAAAATTTGGATTAAACCGCTCAATTTGGATTCATTTTACAATCTCTTACAAAGTGGTAGTTGCATGGATTGTCAATAGAGGGACAGAAATCTTAGATTTCATTAAAATATCTTAATTTGTGTTCCGAAGATGAATGAAAGTCTCACGGGTTTGGAACGACATGAGGGTGAGTAATTGTTGATGTAATTTTTTTTTAATTTTTGGGTGAACTATCCCTTTAAATACATCTTTAGTTCAAATTTTATAATTCTATTATCTTTTAAAGGTGCACTGCTGAATGTACTGACAAGCATTTAGGGGAAATTAAAATATACTTTATTGTAATTTCTTTTGAAACTTGTGTATATTTAAATATATTTGTAATGATGAAGTTGCTATTTAATACATTTTAAATATATTAACTATAATAATATAACTATAATAATATTGAATAACACACTACAGATAAAATTATGACCAATTACTTTTCATGTGCTTTAGTGTGTTAATCAACACATTCAAATAAGTGTTCATATTTAAAGCATGATAAAAAGATCAAAACATAATGATTTAAAATGTACTTTTAAGTAAAACTTTTAATTTGACATTATTACAATGTACACTTTTGTAAAAAGTGTAAACAGTCATTAAAAGTGTACTCTCTTTAACAGTCTTTCATTTCATTTATTATTTTATTATCTGAAAATATGTTTTTGTTTTATATACCTTTAAGATTTAAAGTAATTTACAAGTATACATACAATACGATTAGGTGTTTTTCATAAGGGAAATCACACACTATCAATATTTAGTTAGCACTGTAATTGATACGTGTTTTCAATGGCACATTCTTAAACTTTTACATATCGTCAAGCCCTCTTACTCATAATAGTGATATATTACACACAGACAGGCTCATACCTACAAATACTTATGTTGAAACTGGATGGCTGTAGTATCCATTGACTCAACTCGCTCGTATGAAGGTTGACATGATGTACATACAGCTTGCATGCAGCTACATGCCTCCCATGTCTCAAATGTATTTGCTGTCTCACATATTCTGAGCTGACCATGCAGCTCTGCCTGTGCCTGTGCTCTGAACTCACTCCTGAAGCCCTCTGCTGTAGCTCCATGGATTTGCTCCTGTAGACCACTAAAAGCGGCTGGCGAAGAGAGCTGCCATTCAAGCAGTAGAGGCTCTGTGTGAGGGCTTCGTGGAGAACCAGGCTGCCGCTCTCATCCCCAAAGCGAAGCTGGAAGCCCAAGATATCTGAGTGGCGCAGTGGCTGGGTTATTGCAGCTGTCACGTCAAAAACATCATAGCCTGTTGGAGGCACCCGGTCAAGACTCAATAAATGCTCCACAAGAGGGCCACTAATGCTCAGGTTATCTCTTCCTGGTGAAAGACTATGTACTGTGACTGTCACACTAAGCGGTTTGTGATGAAGAGTCTTCCTCAGCAGGACCAGCTCTGCAACCCTCATGAAGGGACTCAGCTGGGACATGTTGAACCAGATCCATCCTGGAGTGTCGTACTTTGAATCTTATTTGAAAAAGAACATTTTTTTAAGGGACTTTGGGTTGAAAATTAAGCACAATTTATTTTATACCTTTTTATAATATTTTGTTAGTTGTATTTATATCTTCAAAGGTCGTCAAACCTTTTTATGCATCAACATCTCTTCAGAGATCAAATACAACTACAATGAAAAAATTGCAACATCTAAATTAAAGTCACCCTGCAGTCAATAATTGTATCCCTTAATATGCATCTTTGCTAATCACAATAAAATATTTAAACATTGTTTCCTGTGAAAATAATTTCTTCATGCCTTAAAATAGCTTAAATGTTATTCCGTACCCATTAATATGCAAATTAGTCCCTGCCTCCACTCAATCACACCAGCTCGGAGCCTCGGACTATCTAATCCAATCGGTCAACTGTAATAAACGAGTGGAAATATTGGTTTAATTCAGCCATATATGTTTGAACCATAAACTGATTTAGAAGAATAAGAGGAACAGTGAATTATGTAAGGGATAATCCACAGCTAGCTGTGCATTAAACTATTTTATACAACAGCTGATCTGATTGGCTGAGAGCCTTTTCAAGCCGTGCGATATTCCCCCAGTATCAGCACTGGGACCGTTTCACCGTTTGTATCGCTCCGCTTGCGGCGACTATCATGGCGGTCGAGCAAATCCACCATATTTTTTTCAAATGCTACTGTTGTTTTGTCATGGAATGTAGTTTTAAGAGTTTTTTAGGCGAGAATGTAGTTATTTAAACCTTTTACAATTTGTTTAAAAGCTTTCGCAGATGCGAGCTGCAGACTGTCAGTGGCAGTTCAGCGCTCATGTACCCGCCAAGAACATCTTCATCTCGGCTAGTCCTTCGGGAATTTGCTGCTGGCTCTTACTGTATGTAGGTAGTGGTTACACATGAGATATTATTCAATCTTTGGTCTTGTCAATCTATTATTTGTTCCAGAGCAACCCGATTTGGGTTAAGTAAAAAATTAAGTTTTATAACTTTATATTTAGGCTATATTTAAATCCTGTAGGGCCTACTAGAGCGCTGTTTTTGTACGTTTGACTGAATTGTTTGCTAGTGTTTATTGCCTATTGTCTTTTATAATGGCTATTGTTGTTAATTTAAATATTTTTGTTCAATAAATATTATTTTATTTTGGTATTGAGAAAGGATCCGTTATTGATTGTGATTTTTACATTATTAAACCATTAGGTGGCGGATGCAGACTGTCAGATGCAGGTAATACACTCGTTTAGTCGATCTCTCTCTCATAATACCATAATGCTCTACATAATACAATAAGCTTCAATGAAGCAACTCAGCGTTCCTTCATTACTAGTTCTAAAGTGATGTTTTAGAATTAGTAACAGAGTAACTAGTTTTAGTTACTAGTTTTAGTAATTAGTAACTGTTCAACTGTCAACTTGAATCTGTGGCAGAAGGAAGTAGTTCTGCACAAAAGAGGGTTTTAAAGAAACTCCATTGTTGTTTCTTATTTATTTACTCAATTGTGCCGTCAAGCTGTTATATAAATGCAATATCATACTCGTAGCCATGCGACACGGCCTGTGGCCGTGTGCTTACGGCCGAATCACAGCCGTGCTGATATACAGCCATACCGCACTGCTACGTGTGATATTGCTCATTTAATGCTCAACGTGGAGGCAAAGAACCGCCTGACATAAAGCGTTTTAGAACAGCTCCATGTCATGCCTAACAATACCTCTAAGCTGTTCTAAATTCACTGTAAACCATGGCTTCTTGGGGCTTATTGCGTTATTTTTTGTGAAAATAATTCCTTACACCACAGATTCAAATCTCAAGTTTAACAGATGAGCCCAAGCCTCCGTTACTAACTTTCACTTTAGAACTAGCAACGAAGGAATGCCGAGTTGCTTAATTGAAGCGTATTGTATTATGAGGGAGATCGACTAAGCGAGTGTATTACTTGTATCTGATATTGCAATTATTCTTTAGGTCAATCGGTAACACTTTCGTTTAGGGTCCAATTCTCACTATTAAGTAGTTGCTTATAAGCATGCACATTACTAGGATATTGGCTGTTTATTAGTTCTTATAAAGAACATATTAATGCGAAAATTTCTGCATGACCATATTCTATATCTCTTAATCCTATCCAATACCTAAACTTAACAACTACCTTACTAACTATTAATAAGCAGTAATAAGGAGTTTACTGAGGCAAAAGTCGTCGTTAATAGCTAGCTAATAGTGAGAATTGGACCCTAAACTAAAGTGTGACTGGTCAGTCTTATATTCATAATAGAAAAATAATTTTTGTCCACTGAAGAATATCTTTGTCTTAGTAATAGTATCCTTTAACAGTTAAGGGGATTTCCAATGATAGCGCTAGTCAATGCATTTGAATGGTTGCATCTTATGGTGCTGTTTAAAGTAAAAAATATTGTCCTTATTTACAACCTTGTTTCAGTCATTTCAACATTAATCCATTATAAAAGTATAAGAAATTTGTACAATAGGAAATAAACACAAGCAAACAATTCAGTCAAAAGTAATAAAGCAGCACTGTAGTTAGTACAAGATTTAACCTTAACCTTTAACTTAACCTTGCCCTTAGCCAAATCGATTTGCTCTGGAACCATGGGCGGATTAAGACTCTTTAATGTCCCTAAACACTAATACCTAGAGGGCCCGACTCCAAAGTGAAAGTGCAGTGCTGATGCTCTGTAGCAGAATCTCACATCTGAGCAAAGCTTCATCTTCTAGCGATTTGTTCCAGAAACATTTTTTGTTATGCTGGTTGAAAGTCTCTTCACATCTTGATAGCAATCACTAAGTTAAGTGGTCTAAATGTATTTATATGTGTATATATATATATATATATATTATCTGTGGAAGGCGTAGGACCATAAAATGTACGTCCAATCATTGCATTTCGGTCCGAATTCAATGATACAATGTCCTACCTGCCTGTCAGCGTATGTATTTCCATACCTCCGCGCACCTGCTCGCATAGACATCACATGTCATCAGCGTGTTTCATGCTATGCAGAATTAGACAGACGTCAGTCACAGCGTGCCACACACAAACAGCAGCCACCTTTTACAGTTCCTCCTGAACCAAAACAACCAGCTCATGCTGCTTTACACCATAACTACTGTAATTTTGAAGAGAAACCCGTGACGTAATACTCGTGACTTAAATTTATGCGTTTCTATGTAAACACTATCAACGTCGAAATGAATCTGCAGCAGTCAGGTGGTACAGGTCAGTGCACTTTAAGTTGTTTATGTTCATTATTATTGTAATGTTATGTGCTTTGAGACATGAGGTAGTTTAACATTGTCTCTCGTGACACTTTGCAAACTCTGCTGTGTGTGTGTTTTGAAGGAGGCGTGGCTTTGGAGACGCTCTGAAGGGAGAGTGGGATCTTCTGCTTTCAAAGCTAGCTTGCTATTGCTAGACTCTCCGAAAAATACCTACCCTATCAAAAATGTTAAGCAGCAAATCATCATATTAGAGTGATTTCTGAAGGATCATGTGACACTGAAGACTGGAGTAATGATGCTGAAAATGCAGCTTTGCCATCACAGGAATAAATTACATTTTAAAATGTATTCAAATAGAAAACAGTTCTTTTAATTTGTAATAATATTTGGCAATATTACTGTTTTTTCTGTATTTTTGATTAAATAAATGCAGCCTTGGTGAGCATAACAGACTTCTTTCAAAAACATAAAAAAATTAAAGCTGCAAGCAGCGATGAAAAGGCCCTCGCACCTGGGAGCACCGCCACCCGGTGGCCTCAGGAAAACAGCGAATAGTGGGCGACATGCATTTAAGTGGGTAAATATAGGAAAAATATGGCAAAGTCACTTCAATGTGCCACACTTCCTGCTGCCAGCAGGTGGCGCTTTCACTGTAACCGAATATTGGCATGTAGATGTCTTCAGGCCTGGACTATTATCAAACATGTGAAGTTTGGGGCAGATCGGACACTGTATGCCTGAGTTACAACAACTTCCTGTTTTGTGGCGTAAATCGCATACATTAGCACTTAGCCAAGTTTTGCTTGATTTAATGTGTTTCTAGCATGTTTAGGACTTGATGGCATATTTAAATGTGTTTCTGGGAGGGAATTACAGTGTAAAGCATGCCATTTCCTGTTGCGAGCAGGTGGCGCTATGACTAACTAATATTGGCATGTAGATGTCTTCAGGCCAGGACTCTTATCAAACATGTGAAGTTTGGGGCAGATCGGACATTGTATGCCTGACTTACAACAGCTTCCTGTGTCATGGCGAAACATCAGACTTTGTCAGGCTGCCACGGACACGCCCTTCAGGGAAAACTCAAGATCTTCACAATTTAACATCACCAAGACCTTAAGATTAGACTGACCAAACATGATGTTGTTCTGGTTAAATCTCAATGAGGATACTCATCACAGTGTAAAACATGGTCTTTCCCGTTGCCCACAGGTGGCGCTATGCCTGTAGCTAAATATTGGCATGTAGATGTCTTCAGGCCAGGACTCTAATAAAACATGTGAAGTTTGGGGCAGATCGGAAATTGTATGTCCGAGTTACAACAACTTCCTGTTTTATGGCGAAACATCGAAATTTGTCAGGCCGCCACGGACACGGCCTTCGGGGAAAACTCAAGATCTTCACAATTTAACATCACAAAGGCCTTTAGATCAGACTGTGCAAATATGATGTTGATCTGATTAAATCTCTAGGAGGAGTTTGTTAAAGTACAGCGTCTGGAAATGGCAAAATTTGCAACAATTTTGCAAAGAAAATTCAAAATATCTCACTTCCTGTAGGTTTTCAGATTTCATACCAGGAGACTTTTTTGTAGGTATTGGGCTGTTACATGTGTGTACCGAATTTCATACCTGTATGTGAAACGTAGCGGGAGGGGCACTTCATTGCAATGTTGTAGGTGGCGCTATCGAGCAATTTTGCCACGCCTAATTCTGAAACCCATATCAGACGTAGATTTTCACCACTTTTGACGCGTGTGCAAAGTTTCATGAGTTTTCGAGCATGTTTAGGCCATCAAAAATGCAATTCATTTGGGAGAAGAATAATAATAGGCTGAGCAACTCCAATAGGGTCCTCACACCATCGGTGCTTGGGCCCTAAAAATTGTTTCCAAACTTTTGAAAGGTATTGTATATATTTCTATTTAAATATTTAATGTAATATTTTAACAGTTTACTCCGAACAAAAATATATGTACTACTTTACCTTCAATGCTCCGGAAACTCTGAACAAGAGTTCCATCTGCACCACTCAGGTCTCTTGCCTGTGTGTCCAAGGACTGGTAAACGTGCTTCATGTAGGGGTGTGGCTTTGCTTGCTGAGGTGCTGACAGTTTATTTATGTTTAGCATCTCCAAAATAGCTTTGCTCAGGTCTCTATCCTCCAGTTCCTCCCCCTCATCTTCCATTAACACCAAACCGTGAATCCCTCCTAGTCCGAAAAGACCAATTAGGAAGCATAAAAATGACGCTGAAAACCTCATTCTGCAAAAAAAGACTGACAGATTCACAGAAGAAAGACCTGACTCTCCGACACAGCTCAGTCAGGAAACAGTGGGGACAGCAGAACCTTGCTCACTCATTAGTGGGTGGGTAGGATTCAAAGCCCATGCAACCAACAGCCAAACTCTGAAAAAAAGCAATTACCGCTCTCCCACAGAAAACCCAGGAATGTCACACTCCATTTGACAGGCATTGTGCTCTCAGTTTTCGTGGAAGTCCGCAAAGTGAACAGGCTTGTTTTGGTTTGAGGCTTCAGTTCAGTTCCTTTCTCTTACTTGAATCAAGGGCTCTTTTCAACTAGTTGCTCTTTCTCAATGTAAGCGGATAGTGCTCGCCTCATCTGTGTTCATTAACTTTTGCATTCTTGGCACAAACAAAGTATCAAGTGCAAGCTCTTCATTATAACCTTGAGATTCATGTTGAAAGTTGTGGGTACTAATTTAGCAATAGACGTCATTATTACTTAATTTCATGACTTTTTAAAAACACATGGATGGATTATTATTTAATTAATAGCAGGAAATAGAATATACATTTGGACTCACTAATAATTTTTGAGAGATTGATCACAACAACAGGTTTTAGGTACAAATGGCACCATTTTCTGAGATTCCTGAGAATGAACACACTATAAGGAAAAAAAAAAAACTATAGAAAAATGGATAATGTTCTGGCTGGAAATGACCAGTACCCTTTTCGTAAATTTTATGGACATTTTCTTCAACCCTAAAACACAACACAATGCAATTCATAAATCAAAACATGGGTAAATCACATGTGAAGAATCAATACAGAAAATTCCTTCAGATTAACATGGTACATTGGACTGTATTTTTACAGATTTCTTCTTACAGAGTTAGTTAGTTGTTGATACTTAATCCTCATCCTTCCCTTGGGTCATTTTGACCAAGAAATGAATTTAAAAAATTTTTTTAACAATCAAGTGTTCAGCGGAGAGGACCTAAGGAATTTTGTCGCACTTAAACCACAAATACACAAAAAATAAAATAAAAAATTGACTGGATTTCAGGAGTTTATGTGGTTGAAATTTAAAAAAAGTAAGCAATCCTTCCCTCGGTGGTCAATTTGACCCCCATAGGAATGAATGGATTGTGAGGATTTTTTTTTAATTTGTCAAAAAATATAAAATATCTGGCACAATCCAGAACAAACACACACACACAAATGAAGGCATGAGACTATAGAACATCCCCAGTGCAGAACACACTCACATGCATACACACGCACGTACACACACACCTTTAATTCCCATTAAAATGAAAGAAGTCATATAACGGGGGCAATGTTTTATTTTTATTTTTTTTTTTTCAAATAAAAAAGTCACAATGCAGACTGCACACAGATGTGAAGTGGTTAGATTTGAACACGTTTACAATGCAGAACAACCCCCCACCCCCACCCCCCAGCAAAACCCCACACAAATGCAAAATAAATGGTAAAATTAAATCATTTTCTGAAGCTGTAACAGCATTTTTTTTATTCTGAATTAAAATCAGCATTTTAAAATAAATATTCTTCATGGTTTTACTTGTTTTTTTTACTTGAATTATTACAATATCTGATACTTAAGTAGAAAAACTTACAACTTACAACTAAAAATGCTAAAACTTTACCAAAAAATGGTTTTGTAATGTATAAATACATATCTGAATGCTGTGGCGGGAGGAGCAAACGACAGACACAGTGGGTGTGGCGTCAGGCCTCGAAGAGGTGTTTATTAATATAAATAAACATAAAATTTCCAAAACGGGGAATAAAGTGTAAAACAAACAGGGGATCTAGTGTCCTCGGCGTGTCAGGGAATCGTGAAGGAAGGGTAGTGATCAGATAGGATGGGTCCAGGTAAGGTGCGGGGTCCGACGGCCGCACGCGCTTCTCTTTTTGGTCCGAGGCGCGAGGGGTGGTGGCTTCAACACAGCGGCTCGTCCTCCTTAGGCCCCGGTAACTGAGGGAAATAGCAGCCCGACTTCCTAGCCCGTCAGCAGCGTTATGTGTGCATCTCCATTCCAGACCCCGGGTCCAGCGTCTCACCTATACGGTGGCGCGGAAGTCCCTCCGCGCCCCCTTCCTGGAGGCTAGCCTCCTAAGGAGAGGCGTGCTCGGCAGTTAATAGCGGCGGTGATGAGGCTTCATGATATTCAGGTGTGCCTCATCACTCGCCGCCATTTCACGTAATTTCAGCACCCCTCCTCTCTCCTTCACCCACACCAGTCGGGAACCTGGCGAAGGGCGACGATTTCAGGGACGGGGTGGCGCTGATCATAAGGGAGAGGCAGCCGTTCCGTCACAATGTATACTGATGAACAAATCTGAATGAAACTGTCTTTATGACCCAGGAGAACAGTTCATTTGCTCCATATAGAGCTATAAGGCCATATAGTGGCAAGAGTCGGCAGAGACACCCAAATGTGAGATATTTTGAGCTGAATTTACAGGGTTATGCATGAAATGGTGAGTTGAATTTAAGTTAACAGAATGTGAAGAATGTGGTTAAATTATTATTTATTTATTGATAAAATCTAGTAATTTAAAGGTAAATAAAATAGAAAGAAAAAAAACAAAAAAATTGCATTAAAAAATAGAATAAAATATTATTAAAACTAAATGAAATAAGCTTCCTGGACAAAACAAAAAGTGTCTTTTTAGGGCTTCGGATCATTTTGACCCATGAGGGAAAGATTTGTTACAAAGTGTGAGGGAAGGATAGTTGTAAATAAAAAAATATTTTCTTAATCAGTATTTTTGTCTTGTTTTCCAGTACAAATATCTAAACATTCTTAAATCAAGATACATTTACTTGAGAAGCAAATTACTTGTTTACTGAAATATTGATCAAAATTAAGTGAGTTTATGCTTAAAACAAGAACAAATATCTGCCAGTGAGGTGAGAAAAATAATCTGCTGGATATTTTTTCTTATTTTATCTTAAGTAATTTTACTTCTTGATTTCAGTATTTTTAGACATTTGTAATGGAAAACAAGACAAAAATACTGAGAAGTGTAAGTGTAAGATTTAAATCTAGACTCTGCTAGGCTCCATAACATTAGATCGGAAGTGAAAATACAACTGAAGTGACTTCAATCATATCCTGCTGCCTTTTGCTTATTTATACACTGTTTATATAAAAAAGAATCACATTTCTTGATTTTGGAAACATGCTATTGAGGTTCTCCGCATGAAATGGTTGACTTTTCCCACAAACTTCAACTAATCTGTTTTATGAGAAGAGATTTAGGAGTGATTAGTTTAGTTCTTATGTATTCAAAACTGTGCAGTCATGGTAACTTGACTGAAAGGAAACTGAAAGAAAAGTGTTTGTTGACTTTTTCCTGTCTTTTCACACTCACTAAGGCAATAACCACAGATTAATGGCATTGGGAAATTTTGAAAGCTTGAGTATTATTTTAAAATTATTACATTTCTTTCTGACCCTTTGACTCCATAATCCTCCTCATAGACTGTAGTTGCTAACATCAAATGTAATTGATGTAGTTTAACACAAAGTGTTATACAACTGAAAAGCAGTCGCCTACTTATCAGTATATAAGGGGACCTGGACTTGCTTACTTCTTGAAACAATTTCAAACACCTCAGGAAGAGAAAAGTGTAATCGTAAGCGTATGTGAAGTCTGTGAGGAGGTCCGGTTAAACAACTTACCGCTGTTCTGTCTATTTAGTTTTCAGAGCTTTTATGCAATTCAGAGCTACAGTAACTGCTGCGAGCTATAGTGAACACACAGAGAAAGAATGTTTTAGTAAAAGATCTCTGAGACTATACACTTTGATGAGAGATTAACAGGGATTGTAAGGTCACTGGTCACAGACACTTATGGTTATTGTGTGACAATGTCATTTGGACATTGTTCTACTAGAATTAAAGTAGTCTTGCTATATCTTGATGTTAATAAATAACCAAATGCAGTGAGACCCCACATGTTTAGGATTTGTGAGACTCTACAATCATCTAAAACTTGTTCGGTTACACATTATTTTAAGGTGTCCTTGTTACAGTGTAAATATACATTTAAGTACTGAGTAATATTAATTAACTACATGCACTTACTATAGGGTTAGGTTTGCTTTAGGGTTGGTTGCATGTATTTGTGCTTAATTTATAGGTATTACTATAGCAACTACATGTCACGTGTAACATTTTCTAGTTGTTCATTTTTTTGTACATGCATTCTTATGACCACGTATAAGTTTCATAATTAATTTGTATTTTTTAATGCAAAAAGGTGTTTAAAATAGGACATCTTCCTTGTAAATAGATCATTTACATATATAGTTTTGTCTTATATTTTTATATTTAATGCACAATCATGAGGGATGATTACATAATCCACTACCTTTGTGTATGTGACAAATAAAACCTTGACACTAAAACTTTTTTTTTTCTATTTTGAAGTTTGTTCCATATTATTTGCCAGCTACCCATTTAGAGACACTTAGAAACTGATTTCACAGATCTTTGTGAACAAACATACTATTTTTCAGTGGCGTCATCTAGACACCCTTTGATGGAAGATCCCCTCAATCTGTCATTATCTAATGGTGTGGTGCAGTCAGAACGTAGATTGCTTTTCTTTGATCTCTGTCTGTTTGTGTTTGCTCTTTTCTGATTGCCTCTGCATTTTTTGCTCTCTTCATACCCAGCCTCACTCCTCCCTAAAAGCCTCTGGAGCAGGACAATCCCACCTCCCTCCTCCGAGTTTCCACCCTCTTTCTCTACTTCTCCCATCTCTTCGCAGGGGTGAGGATTGCCATCGGGACTTTTGTCAATTAGACAGTTGCTGTGGAAAGCATTGGAGGGAAAAGGAGAAGATAAACAGTTGTGGAGATATAAGTGCTATGATTTCAGGTAAGAACTTGTCTGTATATGTGCTCTGTGTGCGTTTGTTTTGTGTATGTATTTGCAAAAACGTCACTTGCTAGTTTTAATTCATGGAAACATTAGGAAAGACCTTGAGCTTGGGAAAGGCACTTAATAAATAAAACATATTACTATTAAAGATGCTGGGTGAGTTATAAACTGAAGAACAGATTGAAGATGAGCAATTAAAGGTGTAAACTGTCTATCCGGTCACACTTTATGTTAGGTGTCTTTAACTACTTAAATAGTAATAATTGTTAGGTACAATGTGCTTATTGTGTTCATGTTGTATTGCAAAACACTTTTGCTGGTATTGAGGTGGGATATGGGTAAGGTTAGGGACTGATTTGGTGGTATATGGGTAGGTTTAAGGGGTAAGGAAAGGATCAACAGTGTAATTATAGATGTAATTACAGAAATGAATGCAGGTATTTTTAAATATAAGTACAATGTAAAAACGTATACAATAAGTGCATTGTATCAAATGATTAATTTAAATGTTAGTACAGGTAAAGGCACAATATAAAGTGGGACCAAATATCCTATTAGTTGCATCTCTTTTGTATAATTTTTATCAAATGAGATATTTTAAAAAGAATGGGAAAATGTTATGTACCTTAAAAATTATTTTGAAACATCTACCCCAACCAATGTTCTCACCGTGAAATGATTTCTAAACTTTAAAATTTTTAACTTTAAGTTTGGGCAAACCCATTGGATCCTTCTATTTGTTGTCCATATGAGGCCATATGTGAATTTGTATAATTTCCTGTTTATGAACTATAGTGTTGTTTGGCTGAGAAGGATATAACTCTTTTAAGTCATAAGAGGAATGGCTCTCAGAGTATAGTCTTTATCCAGGTCAAAGTCAGGTGGAAAGCATGAATTAAACTAGTGCACCTTTATTGATCTCTCTTTAAGCTTACGCTCTTAAAATAAAGGTTCCAAAAGAGGGTGTTCGCAACAATGCCATAGAAGAACCATTTTTGCTTCCCCAAAGAACTTGGTCAGTGGTCAGTTCTTAAAGGATCCATTTTTTTTCTTAGATGTTTTTTTTCTTCTCCATTTTAAACATCTAAAGACACTCTTGTTGCTGTAAAAAACCTTTTGTGCATTTTAAAGGATTCGTGGATTTTAACTTTTCTTCATGGAACCAAATAACTTTTATTTTTAAGTGTGTAGAATAACAATCCCCCTGACTGATAACCATACTCCCTTTTTTCATCTTGGAGTCTTCAACACTTGCACACACTGAGAACGGTCATGCTGGTATGCTGCCAAATGGGGGCCAAAGCTGTTTAGAGAGCGAAGACGCCGCTTTGGCCTCCCCCTTTCCCTCTGCTCATCTTTGCTTTGGAAATAGTTGGCTGCTCGTTACCCTGTCATTAGCGAGATGAGAAGCAGTGCACAGCACTGTGAGGAAAGGCAGCCGATTTCTGCTGGCTCCAGCCGGTGTCTCCAGTCAGTCCCAGCTGTACAGAATGCCCACTGTCCAGGAACGCACATTTTTTTCCCAGTGTGACTCAGAAATTGCAGTTTACATTGCCTCACCTTTTAAGAAGGACAGTTACCCTTGTTGTTTTCCAGTAAAAATACTGAAACATCCTTAAAATTAGATTACAAAATTACTATATTAAAGATATTAAAGCTTTTTTTCACAGAATGTATCTTGGATTAAGTTTATTTTTCTCACCCAATTTGAAGAAAATACTATTTCAGTTTTTCTACTTTAAAATTCCACCTTAATTCAGTGTTATTCTTGCCATTTGTGGAATTGTGTTTGTGTAATTTACTAGCAATTTCTGAGTGAAAATTGTTTCTATATGCCATATAATTCAATTGTATTGTCATAATAACTTCATTCTCTGAAACAATACAAATAATAATAGTATTATAATAGTAATTATATATATTACATATTATATATATATATTATATATAGTTTTTATAATTATATATTTAACTCAGTGTTAAATTGCTTAACTTTATGCAGCTGAAAGACAGATATAGTTATCTTTATGGCCATTTTAATTTCACTGCACATTTTGAACGGCACATTTTGTCATTGCTCATATTGTTTTTCACACTTGGTCTTGGCACGTTTTGATGACAAGAAAACTGCCCCCACATGTTTGAATGGAACCAGAGAGAAGTTTAGAAAGAGTGCAGAGGGCTCCAGGCCACCCACCCAGTCTGCCTTGGGCTTTCCTAACTGGAGCCTCTTAATCACTGCTAGATCTACATCAAAACATTAGTACGTGAATCTTGGCTAAACCTGAAAATATCTTCCCATTCCACCAGCCCTCATCATAATGAACAAACAAATGTTACTAATAAGTAATATCCAATTAGTACAAATAAACCTCTGTGAAGCGCTCTCATAACATCCACATACTTGAGCTATTTCATTCAGCTGGCTTTAATTGAGTCCTGATTGCTTGTGACTGGTGGGATTGTTGTGCGTAATGGCCTGGGACTTTTGTGGTTTGAAATGTCACTGTTGTTTACAAAAAAATGTATTACATTTTAATAATATGAAACAAGAGTTGTCAATGGCTTACTTGTTTGGAATTATATATTTTTGTATTTTGTCAGAATAAGAAATCTTATTCTAGCCCACATAGCACCGTTTGTGAACTCATGGCTTGAATAGCCACTGTGTTTGTGAGATGTTTGCATCTCATATTCCACATCTGAACCCAGCAGCTGTTCTGGGGAGATGCTGGTGGGATTGTTTAGGTGTTTACCTACCTGAGAGCAAGATAAGAGTTCAAAACATTTTTTTTCATTGAACTTCCCCTTCATTTGTTCTCAAATCTGTCTCATAAATGCATTTTTGCTGGAAACTTTCCAAGTCAAGCCTCATTACAATTTTGTGTTTACCTGAACCCATGAAGGATCCCTTCAACACTTGTCTGTTGAACTTGCTCCAAACCTACAGAGAACATCCCAAACAGGGGTGAACCATGTAATCACAGACTGTACAGCGTGTAGAATCATGCCCTGAGAACAACGTTGACAGTTTCTAAACTGTGAGATCACACAAGCAGAGTTGGGAATGCACTGTCTGTTTGATGTGGTGTGCGCACAAAAACATCTGAAAGTGCCTCAGAGGCACACAAGGGACTTTAAGCCATTAATCAGAGATTAGAAACTTTTATTTGCTAAAAAGTAGTTAATCTTGTAATTAATTATCCGTGTGAAGGCATATTGGACATATAGGTTTTAAATGGTGGTTCCCTTGTGAAAAAGAATACTGTTTAAAATGAGGACTATTTAAATAATATACTTAAGTGTGAACTGCATGTAATATTTTCAAGCACTTAATTGCATGTTAATTGCATTTAATGAAAATGTAGTATATAGTTTCAATTTACATTAAATGTAATTATAGGGTACCTTAACTTTAGAGTCCCACAAGTCAGACTTAAATACATCTTTATATGTAATTTCATAATTATTTTTATTTTCTTTGGAAAATGGTTAAAGTATACTGCCAAATGTACTGATAAGCATTTATGGATGTGGGGTATATGGTTGGGATGTGAAAAGGTTCCAGTGCTAATCTTTGCAAAGCACAGCAAGGAATTTGGTCCTTTTTTGGGGGAATAACCTGTGAAGAGAACACATAATCCTCCCTGTTATAGACTTCCTGGGGCTGCAGTGTGAAAGCTTAGCTTACAAAACACTCAATCCTCTTTCCATGACATCACGGCAGTGGAGATGATCAACATCCTCATGACAGTTCAAAAGTGAAGTGATTAAGTAAATGTTCAAATTCAGTGTGCTTTTCATCCTGGAGACATTCCGGTCCTCAAATCTGATTGGTCTCTGCATGAAAGACACACGACTGGCAGATCAACATGCTACTATTTCTTTCCGATATTGTTGGATATTAAATTACATTGAATGTGAAGGATTTTAAATGACAACATGCTTGACAGGGCAGTTTAAATAGTGACAGGATGCACGTAACTAAGGCTACGTTCAGACTACGTTCAAATCCGTGGGAAACTCACGTGACGTGATCTGATTTTCTCAAGACAGTGTGAACGGCACAAACCACATGGAATCTGATCTTTTCAATTCTGATTTGTACCACTTCCGTATGTGGTACTAAATGCGATACAGGTCAGATGTTTTGCAATTTCACCTCAGTCTGAACAGTCATATCGGAATTCATGAGACTTTTACATCACTCTAGTGCAACATACATCACAATTTTGTGCCCATGGGAGTCACTTCAAATATTTTACATATACAAAGTTATCGAGACAGTTGTGAAAGGTAGTCAGTGAAGGACAGTGATGCGTCATCATATTAGCCACATTTAAAACAACAATGTGAATGGCTTAACAAAAAAATCGGATCTGAGCAATAAATCGGAATTGAGCACTAAGACTTGCAGTGTGAACGTAGCCTAAGCGACAGAGCGGTCCGTTAAAGTCACAATTATGATGTAGTAGTATGTGCCAAAGCTTATACTCTTTTGCTACACACTCAGAAGTACTTTTTCTTCACAAAAACAGTACATATTTTAAGGCATACTATAAGTAGGCGAATTGGGATGCAGCATGTGTGTTGCTCGGAGACGCAATTCTGTTTTTACTTTGTTTGAAATTATTCATTGGCAAAGGAAAAATACACAAAGTGGCAATATTGCATTCAAAGAGAGATTGTGTACTATCCATAGATAGATAGAGCCTGATCTCTGAAAATTGCCATAAAATTGCTATAGCGTGCCTTCTGTGTGAACGCAAACACATCCCAAATTGATCCTGGGATGGGGACATAGTAACATTGCCGGGACCAGTCCTGGAACATGCCCTGTGTGAACAAAAGGCAGGACCAGTTGTGGTGTGGTGTGTCAAAGTGACAAATCCTGGGACACATTATCAGTGTATTTTCCGGAAAATATCCTTTTAGCCTTAAACGGACAAACTTCTCTACAGAGCGCTAGTCACTCTCTGCTGTCCCCGACGACAACATTTTTGTCCTGTGTCGGCCACCGTAGCTTCTCTATGTACTTCGAAAGGAAGGGGTGAGCGGTGGGTGATTGCAATTCACAACCTCACTGCTAGATGCCGCTAAAATTTACACACTGCACCTTTAATTGAAATTGAATGAAAATGTTGTTTTTTTTAACCCAATTAAGTAGGACTTAAATACATCTTTATATTTAATTTCATAATTACTTTTATTGTCTTTAAAATATGGTTAAAGTTTACTAAAGAAGGACAAGCATTTATGGTCAACTAAAATATACTTAATGCCATTTTGTTCTAACTGTGTGTCATGTTGACTTTAGGGTGTGTTCACACTTGACATGAAAAGATGGGTCTCGGTTCCCTTCCAAACAAACTCTGGTGCGGTTCGAATGAAATATGAATGCAACACTGACCAAAGACATCTAAACGAACCAAACACAGGACGGGATGTCACAAGATGCGACCCTAAAAAGGACAGAATGCTCAAGCACCTGTTTTTTTGTCATCATAGTCGTGATGTTGCCTATCACGGTTCACTTTAGCATGTTAGTCAACACATATAGCACAGGTCTAGCCTAATTCTTTAAAGCATGACAAAAGTTTTTTTTTTAAACATTGATTTAAAATATATTAAAATTATATATATATATATATAAAATTTAAATATACTTTAAAGTAAAACTTTTTTGATATTATTACAAAGTGCAATTTTTAAAATAAGAAACATTGACATGAAAGTGTACTCTCTTTAAACACACTTAAGTGGCCTTTTATTTAATTAATATAATATTATTTACAGTACAGTGCAGTACTAAGTACAGTTCTAAAAATATACTTTTAAGAGTTGAAGTACACTACAAAGTGCACATTCCATACAGTTAAGCAGGGGTGGATCAGTCTCCGTGATCCACTGATTATACATTTAGGAAGCAGATACAGACTTTTCTAATGGTAAACAGAGCACAGGCAGTTACTCGTTTGTGTTCTTTGTGCTCGTGGTTTTATGTTCAGTCATTTTGTAGAGCTGTCTGTGTTTTCTCTTTGTTTCTCACTGACTTTATGTTGAGTAGACCCTGTTTGTACCTCTATGAAATTTCACGCCATTCCGACAAAACAGGCTGATTATTATCCGGCCATCTTGCTTTTAAAGCTATGAAACACTAGATTAGACTTTTATCCTGAGGCTGTGGAACAATCTTAGAAAATTGGGTTTTCCAATGGAGAAAGACAGCAGGAAGAAAAGAGGAGAGGCCTTTAAAAGAAAACAAGTTAGTGAGTAAACAAAGGCGGACTAATTCCAGATGTATTGCTGCTAGACTTGACAAATGTGACCCAGTGAGTTCAAATTTGTAGAAATGTACTGTGCAAATCCATTGGGTATTTCAATGTTTTGTTTGGAAGTAATTTGTAATTGGAGAGGCAAAAATCTGACTTAAATTTGTTTTGATAAAACAAATTTGATTAATAAACCACTGGAGAAAAATATTATTTCAGTATCTTTGGAGTCTGGAAGAATGTTTTTGAATGTACGTATTGGTGGATTGGAGTTGAAATTTTTCTGCATTACTGCATGTTTGAATGAAGCTGTAAGGTGGAAAGCATTTATCATGCCCCCTGAGCCAGCGTTTTAATGGCTCATTTACCTGAAGGTGGAAGAATTAACGATCTTTAGCAGAGTGTTCAGTGCTGACAGATCAGACAGCTTCAATCTCCAAACTGGTCATTCCAGGGCCTGGGGATTGTTTAGGGTCAAAGGTCATATTTTAAGTTGACATCTCACCTCAGTAGGACTGGGCTAGGAAGTAGTTTTTCCCCTATCACTCAACAAACATGTCAGAGAGAGGTGACGGAGAAGTTTTAGCCTTCAACTGAAGATAATGTGATTCCCAAATTCCTTCTTTTGCCAGTTATTTGTTGGATCAATAGAAGAGTTGTATCTTCTTTCCCCATCTTTTGCCACTCTTTACTTGTGAATCTCACAAAGGATATCTGATCATGTGCAGATCCTATTTCACCCCAAAATAAAACTATTATGAACAACATACAAACCCGATTCCAAAAAAGTTGGGACACTGTACAAATTGTGAATAAAAAAGGAATGCAATAATTTACAAATCTCATAAACTTATATTTTATTCACAATAGAATATAGATAACATATCAAATGTTGAAAGTGAGACATTTTGAAATGTCATGCCAAATATTGGCTCATTTTGGATTTCATGAGAGCTACACATTCCAGAAAAGTTGGGACAGGTAGCAATAAGAGGCCGGAAAAGTTAAATGTACATATAAGGAACAGCTGGAGGACCAATTTGCAACTTATTAGGTCAATTGGCAACATGATTGGGTATAAAAAGAGCCTCTCAGAGTGGCAGTGTCTCTCAGAAGTCAAGATGGGCAGAGGATCACCAATTCCCCCAATGCTGCGGCGAAAAATAGTGGAGCAATATCAGAAAGGAGTTTCTCAGAGAAAAATCGCAAAGAGTTTGAAGTTATCATCATCTACAGTGCATAATATCATCCAAAGATTCAGAGAATCTGGAACAATCTCTGTGCGTAAGGGTCAAGGCCAGAAAACCATACTGGATGCCCGTGATCTTCGGGCCCTTAGACGGCACTGCATCACAAACAGGAATGCTACTGTAATGGAAATCACAACATGGGCTCAGGAATACTTCCAGAAAACATTGTCGGTGAACGCAATCCACCGTGCCATTCGCCGTTGCCGGCTAAAACTCTATAGGTCAAAAAAGAAGCCATATCTAAACATGATCCAGAAGCGCAGGCGTTTTCTCTGGGCCAAGACTCATTTAAAATGGACTGTGGCAAAGTGGAAAACTGTTCTGTGGTCAGACAAATCAAAATTTGAAGTTCTTTTTGGAAAACTGGGACGCCATGTCATCCGGACTAAAGAGGACAAGGACAACCCAAGTTGTTATCAGCGCTCAGTTCAGAAGCCTGCATCTCTGATGGTATGGGGTTGCATGAGTGCGTGTGGCATGGGCAGCTTACACATCTGGAAAGGCACCATCAATGCTGAAAGGTATATCCAAGTTCTAGAACAACATATGCTCCCATCCAGACGTCGTCTCTTTCAGGGAAGACCTTGCATTTTCCAACATGACAATGCCAGACCACATACTGCATCAATTACAACATCATGGCTGCGTAGAAGAAGGATCTGGGTACTGAAATGGCCAGCCTGCAGTCCAGATCTTTCACCCATAGAAAACATTTGGCGCATCATAAAGAGGAAGATGCGACAAAGAAGACCTAAGACAGTTGAGCAACTAGAAGCCTGTATTAGACAAGAATGGGACAACATTCCTATTCCTAAACTTGAGCAACTTGTCTCCTCAGTCCCCAGACGTTTGCAGACTGTTATAAAAAGAAGAGGGGATGCCACACAGTGGTAAACATGGCCTTGTCCCAACTTTTTTGAGATGTGTTGATGCCATGAAATTTAAAATCAACTTATTTTTCCCTTAAAATGATACATTTTCTCAGTTTAAACATTTGATATGTCATCTATGTTGTACTCTGAATAAAATATTGAAATTTGAAACTTTCACATCATTGCATTCTGTTTTTATTCACAATTTGTACAGTGTCCCAACTTTTTTGGAATCGGGTTTGTACATATACAGTTGCAAGAAAAAGTATGTGAACCACTTGCAGAATCTGTGAAAATGTGATATATTTTAACAAAATTAAAGAGATCATCCAAAATGCATTACTTTTTATTTTATTTAGTGCTGTCCTGAATAAGATTTTACTTTTTTACACATAGTCCACAAGACAAAAAAAAAAAAGCTGAATTTATTAAAATGACCCATTCAAAAGTTTATGAACCCTTGATTCTCAATACTGCGTGTCGTTACCTGGATGATCCACGGCTGTTTTTTTGTTTTGTGATGGTTGTTCATGAGTCCCTTGTTTGTCCTGAGCAGTTAAACTGCCCAATGTTCTTCAGAAAAATCCTCCAGGTCCTGCAAATTCTTCAGTTTTCCAGCATCTTTTGCACATTTGAACCCTCTCCAGCAGTGACTGTATGATTTTGAGATCCATCGACCCAGGTGGAGCCGACGGTCCGAGAGAGCCCGGCGAGACCGAATGGTCGATGCTGGAGTCAAGGGAGGAAGGAGCGTAGGTGCAGGAGCCAGGTCGACGGGTCAGAGCGCTGCAAGGCTGGAGGCAGACCTACAGGCTCATAACGTCCAGGAGGATTAGGCTCCCAGCAGGTCCAAGGTGTAACCGTGCCACTGAGAGGAGGATGTGGTGACACGGTGGGACGATGATGACTGGGTGGCAGGCTTGGCGGGGGTCTGAAAATGGAGAGTGCATAAAACCCAATAAAAAAAATAATAAATCTAGCGTTCCTGATGGCAGTGTGTAGAGGTGGTGGGAGAGGGAGGCTGGGTGGGGATAACAGGACTGGCGAAGATTCAGATGAGTTCCAGTGATATAGGGAATTGGACTCACCACACTCAAATAAACTGTTCAACAGGTCCAGCCGGTGCTCGCTCTCAGTGGTGGGAGGGTGGGCAGGGCACGCTTCCATTCCCTCGAACTCCACAAGGACTCCCACGGCGATGGACGGTGTTGCCAGCTCACAACCCTGGTCAGATTCACCGTGGTGCTTCGGCTCTGGGGCGATGTTGTGCTCCACCTTCCTGTCCTCAGGCATTCACTCATCGCGGCAGGCGGAAGCTTCTAGTCTGCGGGGGGCTCAGTTGTCATCGACCAGGGTGGCAACAGGCTGGGTTCTGGGTCTGGCTAGGTTCTGGATCGGGGCCGCACACTCTCCAGATACCTCATGACAGCTTCTCTCCAACTCAGTCCGGTGGTATCTGGAAGATGGATAGGGTTGTGGAAGTTCACCCCAATCCAGAACAGGTTCTTGAGGGTTTTGTCCTCCAAAAGGCAGTTGCTGGCCAAAAAACAAAAATTCTTAATAAAGGAAAAATAATCAGGGCTCTCCTGAGCCATGACGATAAATTTAGCCCTATCGTCCATTTGGGTTGGTCCAATCATCTGTCACGGTGCTCGCAGGGAAACAGGCAAAGGCAGAAGAATCCAAGGCAATATGACAAAGTTTATTAGTACATCCAAACAGGCATGCAGACAGGCAACTGCAACTGCAACTGCAACTGCAACACACACCAAGCATAACAGTAATCAGACAGGGAATGATGTGAGGGACCAACTTATAAAGCAAACAAAAATGGAAAGTAAACTGAAAGTCCATGAACAAAACTAAACTGAATATGACATATATATATTACTTTGTTATTATTATTATGATTTTGAATTTTGAATTTTGATATTTTCTTTTTTCTTTTAAGTTTTAGTAATTTTATTATGTGCTATTGTCATTTTTATTTTTTGTTTTCTTTTGTTTTTTACATTTATTTTTCTTCTTCTTCATTATTATTATTAATATTATTATTAACATTATCTTATTAATATTAATGGAACTATAAAAAAATGAATGTAACTGTAAAAATCCTAAAAGTAGGCTTAATTTCCTTTGAGGCAAAATAAAGTGTAATCATTTTTTTGTCTGTTTTATTTTCAGATATCACATCTCATATGATGAATGGAGAGAGAGCGGGATACTGATGACCTGCAACTGATTGTCTCAGATTAATATCAAGAAAAATAAGAAAAAAGAAAAAGTGGAGATGACTTTGTATGAAAACATTCTCTGGACAGAGCAAGACCAAACAACTGTTCCTCCAGTAGATTTATCCATTCCCTCACTACAGAGGTCCTGATCCACACAAACTGAACAGAATGACTGCAATAGACAGGACGTATTTGCCTTTCCTCTTGCTGGGACTTCTCCACCAGATTCAGGGCTCTCTGGTAAAAACCAATCTTGGTCTTAAGGTGAAGAGAGGCCAGTCAGTCTTTCTGCAGGAGGGGGACTTGCAGTTTCATATACCCAGAGACAAGGATGCCTGCAAGCTGGAAGTTGTGCTGAACGAGCCCATTACACAGCGGGTCGGCACACTGTCCCCACAGGTAAACAATGCTCATTATTTCTTCATGCATTTCTCTCTTCGTATTATCCAACAAACATTGAGTTTTTCCATCTGAGAGCATTTGATATCTGAAGAACTACCCTTGTGAATTGTTATTAGCAACACCAGTGGCCATTAAGTGAACTGCAGTCAGCGATTTATTGCTCATTCTCGCACTCGTAACATAAAAAAGACTGAACGTGATTCAATGCCCCTCTATATACCTATGGCGAAGTTATTTTTTTTGTTCTTTGCTATGTAGTAAAAAGAAGTTGGAAATACATATGCAGCGATATACTGTTATTGAACATCCCAACGCCGTCCACACTGCTGAGAGTGACGTTTAAATGAATATGTCAAAATGTGCTGCGCGCTTTCCTCTCAATAACAAAATAAACACAACAAAAATGACAGCGGTGAGAAAGCAGCAGTTAAGAAAGCATATGATCACAGCAATGTGGAAATGTTTGCTTCAGCTCTGCAATTCACTGGCATCATGTCGACAGATGATGTAATTAAAATTACACTGTTATGATAGTTTGATTATAAAGTATATTTAATAATATATAGACTATACAGATCTGGCTATGTGAGACTATAGTTTGAAAGAATCCCTTTTCTTTGCATGACACATTGACAGTACAGAATGGCTCTTTCGGCATTATCCTGAACATAAGCATTAGTTTGATGTGTCGTTGAACGGAAGAGATGCAAACATCACATCCTTTTGATTTAAGCCGCGGTCACACTAGACTTTGAGTATGCAAAATTTCTTCAGACACTTCAACGATCGTGATATGACGTCACGCTCTGCAGAGTCTTTTTTATAAACATGAATTCAACCTATATCAAATAGTAATACACTCAAAATGTAAAAAAAAATATACAATCTACTCGACTTTACTGAAAAAATGTTGTTCTTTTAATTCAGCCAAGAGATATTGATCTTCGCGTGATGCAGGTCATAGTTCACCAAACTTGAACTTTGGAATGCAGCTAAACCATAAACATTATGGCTAAGAAATCTTCCCCCATTCTATTAATAATAACAGTGACTAAACTCTTCTGATGACAGCAGCAGCAGCTTTCTATAATATAATTTTTGTTTGTATTAAATATGATTTAAAATGAAAGAATGGCCATCATATTAAGACCCAGCATCTGACAGAAAGGAATTTCATAAGAGTAATAAGAATGTCATGCAGTTTTTATACTCTTAAAGACCCCCTGTGGTGAAAGCTTTTCTAATATTAATGCGGGTCCTAAAGCTCTTGCCTGATCATAACCCTTCTTTTTCCAGTGATATTCCTCTGACCTTTTCTCTATTGTAATGTCTCTCAGCCATCTCTCTTTCTACAGTCCTTCTTCAAATCTCCCTCTTGCTCTCTCTTCCTCCTCCCCCATCATGAGTGGACACACCCCCGACTGCTGATTGGCTACAAGTGTGTTGTGGTGCTCGGTCCGATCCACTTTTTTTGTGTTCAAGTGAATTATATTGTGACTGCTATTTTGAAGTGTTGTGTAAAGACGTAATGTGTCTGAGAAGAACGGAAGTGGAAGAGTAAACAAGATGGATGAAGTTCGCTACTCCTGTCTCTTGTTCTTCATTATGACAGATACCACAACTTTCAACAGCGTTTCTTGGAAATCACTTACTGCACTTTTAATTTTTGTTCTTTGTTCTATTTGTCATTTGATAGGTTTTTGACTGTCACTTTTTGGCTGATGAAGTGAAATACACTCATAATGGATGTCCGATTTTAAAAGAGGATACTGTTAAACTTCGTCTTTACAGGTATGTTTTTCATCCTGCTGTAAATAAATACAGTATATGGAAATATTTGTGAAAGACATTGTATTAAAAGTCAGATAGTAAACCTTTTGTCTTTAAGAATATTGACATTTCATGAAGATGTCTTTATGTTTAGATTTACAGAGACAGAGACCTATAGTGAGCTGTTCTCTCTCAGTGTTGAAATCATGGAGCCTGACTGTAATGTGATTAGGTTTGGATCACAGAACCTTGAGGTGCCAGAGTTTTATGGCCTCTCCAATATCCTGGATGGCAATGTTGTGTCCTTCCACTATGAACACCGACATAATATTGAGTGCACAGTTCAGGTGACAACTTTGGAGACACATCTACCTGTTCATGGTCAACTAGTCACTGGGGAACCGGAGAAACCAGAGGGACCGAGAGGGGATGAACCAGATAGCTTTGTTCCTCTTCGAAGACAGCTGGGTAAAATCAGAATATAATAATAATTTACCAATTTTCCTACTTTCCTACTGCACAAATGTGCCTTAAAATGATTTCATCAGGTCAAATTCATGTGAAATGAAAGCTAAAGGTTGCTAAAATATTCCATTAGGTCATAATTCACTTTAATGGCAACTTATAGCCCAACTTTTTTTCCTTAATAATATTATATACAAACTGAGAACAACTTGTTACGATTTAGCAGAACAGCTGATACTATCACCTTATTTATTTATTTTTATTAAAATATTTCAGAATACACTACTGATCAAAAGTTTTGAATAATTACGATGTTTCTGATAGAAGTCTCTTATTTGATCAAAAATACAGTAAAAACAGTAATATTGTGAAATAGTATTACAATTTTAAATAACCGTTTTCTATTTGAATATAAATGTAAATGTTTAAAATGTAATTTATTCCTGTGATGCAAAGCTGAATTTTCAGCAGTCATTACTCCAGTCTTCAGTATCACATGATCCTTCAGAAACCATTATGGTATGGTTAATTATTACAAACTTCTGACCGTAAGTGTACCTGAAATTACTTCAAAATATACATTGATTTCATTTGAGCATTATGAGCATTATAATATCAATTTATTTTGTAGTTTAATATTGGGACATAATTTCCTCTGTCCCCCTGCAGATAATAAAGCTCGAGCTCATTGTAAAAGTGACGACTGTCTAAAGGGTCTTAAACTGCTGAAGATCACCAAAGTACCATGCAATGATTTCCTCATGATGGGCATCCGTTACCACCACATTGACCCTCCATCTCCAGACATAGATTACATCGCCATTAGACTGGACCTCACAGACACTCGTAGCAGGAGCATAATTCAGGTGTACATTCTAAAATGAAAGCATTTTCTTATTACTGCGTTTTTACACTACATTATTAACAACAATTCTACCCACCTCCCATTCAGTCAGAGCAGGCCTGGATCCCGGTAACCATTAAAGACGCTCTGCCCAACCAGCCGCCCAAGCCTGCTTTTATGTCCATGTTCATCTTAGAGGTGGACCAGTTCATTCTGACTCCTCTCTCCACGGCAACTCTGGATGCAGAGGATGATGAGACGCCCAAACAGAGGCTGGTGTTCAACATCACTAACCCCCCTAATGAGGGCTTCATTACTCATCTGTCAGATCACACCAAACCCATCACCTCCTTCTCCTGGACGGATCTCAACGACATGCTGATCAGCTACCAGCCTCCAAACTCCAGTCACACGCAGCGTAGGAACTATGAGGTAACCCTTGTGAAAAAAAAGAACTACAATTTAGCATACTTTTACTGAGTACTTAAATAATATAATAATATACTAATATACAAAATGAATATGTTTTCTGACACTGCATGTTAACACACTAAAGGTAAAATTATAATCAAGTACTTTACATGTGCTTTAGGATGTTAGTCAACACATCAAAATAATTGTACATGTACAACATAAGCTTTAAAACTGTTAATTTTACATTATTACAAAGTGCACTTTTTAAAAGTGTACTTAAGTGTGTTAAGAAACATAGTCATGAAAGTGTACTCTTTAAGTACACTTTAAGTGGCCTTTCAAGATCTGAAGTACACTACAAGTGCACATTCAATACAATTTTAGCACTTTTTTCGCAAGGGAGCTATACTAGATGTTAAACAGAATTATTATTTAACTCTATAATGCAGAGTTATGTATTGTTAATTTCTACTAGGTGGAGTTTGAGGTGCATGATTTCTACTTTGAGAAAAGCCAGCCTGTGATGGTACATGTGTCAATCAGGACAGCTGACACCAATGCACCAAGAGTATCATGGAACATGGGTCTGTATTGTGCATCATTTTCATATTTACATAATATATACATGTTGCTCGGTTCTCATCTCAGTGCTTTGCTTAAGAATCATTTTTTTAAACAGAACATTTGATAGGTGGAGTTATAAATGATCCTGAACAACATGGTTCTGTATTTGTGAATCATTTCTCAAAAATTGCATTAAAAAATCTTTAGAAAAGACTTACATTAGAAAAAACAAAAAGAAAATGACAGGTTGGATTGATCAGTAACATTTTTGAGTGGGGCTCTATAGAATGTTCACTTGCTGTGTATTTCAAATCTCTCTCTCTCTCTCTCTCTCTCTATTTTTAATGAACTTGCAGATAACATAATATTAATGAAATAAAAGGCCACTTAAGTGTACTTAAAGAGAGTACAGTTTCATGACTATGCTTCCTGACACACTTAAGTAGACTTTTAAAAAGTGCACTTTGTTATAATGCCAGATTAAAAGTTTTACCTTAAAATACGTTTTAAATCATTATGTTTTAATAATAGTAGCCGTGCTTTAAAGAAGTACATTTATTTTGATGTGTTGACTAACATATTAAAGCACATGTAGAGTACTTGATTATAATTTTAACTGTAGAGTTGTTAGATATTACATTAAAAGTTAATATTAATATTTTAACCCCCAGTTTCACAGACAAGGCTTAAGCTAGTCCCAGACTAAATGGATTATTGAGCTGTTTTAACTGAAAGCAACTTGCACTGACATATCTTAACATAAATAAAAGTTAATATTACTATTTTAACCCCCGGTTTCACAGACAAGGCTTAAGCTAGTCCCAGACTAAAATGGATTATTGAACTGTTTTAACTGAAAGCAATTTGCACTGACATATCTTAACATATGTCAGTGCCATTGTTTTGTCTCAAGATGCACACCAGTAATGTTTTTTTAAGGAACATTTATAAAAGCTACTTAAATGTCCTAATTGAACTAAGGCCTAATCCTGGCTTGATCTAAGCCCTGTCTGTGAAACAAGACATTTATATTTAAATACATGAAATGCAAGTTTCAATGCAATGCTCGCCAGTACATTCTGCAGTACACTTTAACAATATTTCAGTATAACAATATGACAACAAAAGTTATTTTCATTTAAAGATGTGGGTCAAAAAAAGCATTAATGGCATTTAATATAAATATAAACTACAATACTTTTATTGAATTGCAATTAACATGCAATTAAGTGTTCAAAAACATTACATTCACTTCACACTTAAGTATATTCTTTTGAAGCATTATTTCCCTAATATGTACTCTTTTTAAAAGTATGCTCAAGTATACTAAGGGAACATGTTAGATTAGAGGAAAATGTCTTGCCAAAATCACACTGATTGCAAAGGGTCGTGGGCTGTTTGTGAAATGAAATTAACTTTCTTTAAGATCACACAAAACCGCAGTGAGTGGGGTGATTAAATGCCAGGGAAATATCATCAATCCCAGACAGTTAATTGAACCCTGGGGGGAAATTCAGAAAGTTCAGGAAATTACAGTACCTGATGATTTGAAAGATCAGGATGTGTCATTAATGCCAGACAAATTATCTTCTCCTTATTTCTATCAAATTAATAGGTCTCAGTCTGTTGGAAGGTCAGTCTCGTCCAATCACATGGGATCAGTTGCAGATTGTTGACAATGACAACCTGAAGGCTGTGAAGATCATCACTGTGAATGGCCTGCAGCATGGCAGACTAACTGTTAGAGGTATACATACAGATGATTTTCCCCCTCCTCAATTTGGAGTCATATTTTAGTTATATCTTTGCATTTTGCACAAAACTTTCTCACTACTGCTATATGTTTATCTGTATGTTAGGTGGAAAAGGTTTCATGTTCACTGTGAAGGATATTAAGGATGGTGTGGTACACTACCATCATGATGACAGTGACACTACTAAAGATTATATCGTTTTCCGGATTACTGATGGCTTACATCAAACTAGACACAAGTTTCCCATCAACATCCTGCCCAAAGATGACAGCCCGCCCTTCCTCATTACCAATATGGTGCTGGAGCTGTCTGAAGGTCAGACGGGTCTTTTGAGAGGATCCATTTTGCAAGCCTGTGATATGGACTCCAGTGATGACTACATCATGTTCAACATCACCAGACCTCCTCAGGCAGGGGAAATCATGAAGATGCCTGGTCCTGGGATAACAGGTGAGGAAAAGGGTTGTATAGGAAAACTAGAAAATCCTCTATATGCACCATATCAGATTAGTAGTATGAGCCAAATCAATAAATTTCACTTTATATATTAACGACCTAGAACACTCTAGCACTGTCTTGTAATGCCGTAGTAATCACTTAGAACAGTTTAGCGACTGCCTTAGAAGCCAATCAGAACACCATTACAACCAACTAGCAACTCACTACTAACTCACCCAGGACACCTTAGCTACCGCTTAGTAACACCCTACGAACCATCCCATAATATCCTAGCACACATCCTAGAAACCACCCAGAACTCGCTAGAAACCAACTAGCAACTCCTTAGTAATAACCCTACCAATAAACACCCTATCAACTACATACTGTTGTAATGTCCTAGAAACCACACAGAATTCCCAAGCAACTACCTAGTAACACCATAGTAGTCACTCATAACACCCCAGCAACCACCTATTAATTCCCTATGAACAACCCATAACACAATATGAACTGCCTAGCAGTGCCTTAGAAACTACTTAGAACTCCCTAACAACAGCCTAGTAATGCTCTAGTAACCATTTATAACACCTAAGAAACAAATATTAATGCCCTAGTAACCACCCTTAATATCGTAGTAACTTCCTAGTAATCACTGAGAACCCCCTAACAAATGCCTAGCAACACCCTAGTAACTACCCAAAGCACTCTAGCAAATGCCTACTGTTACAACATCCTAGAAACCACTCTGAACTCCTTAGCAACAGCCTAGTAATGTCCTAGTAACTACCCATAACACCCTAGCAACCACAAATGAACGCCCTTGTAACCAACCATAATATCCTAGCAAACACCTACTGTTGCAACGCCCTAGAAACCACCTAGAACTCCCTAGCAACCACCTAGTGATGTCCTAGTAACCACCCAGCAACCCCCTATTGTAGCAACGCCCTAGAAACCACCCAGAGCTCTCTAGTAAACACCCTAGCAACTGCCTACTATTGCAACATCCTCGAAACCACTCAGAACTCCCTAGCAACCACATATTGTAGTAACGCCCTAGAAACCACACAGACCTCCATAGAAACCACCTAGTAACACCGTAGCAACCAACTAGCAAAGCACCCAGAACCCCTAACAAACAGCATTCACATTTTCTTTAGAACATGTAAAAATCTAATTAATTCTTGAGGAACTGAGTTTCCTCATGCATCCTTTAAATACCACAGCAAAAATTCATTTTTCCAGGATACCCTGTTACCCGTTTTCTTCAGAAGGACCTCTTCCATTCCGTCATCTACTATCGGCACTCAGGCAGTGAGGTGTTTGATGACTCTTTTGAGGTGGTGCTCTCTGATTTTCATGACCCTCCTAATCTTTCAGAGCCTCAGGTAAATTCCAGATTTCCTAAACATCCCCTCTGGGATCTAATATGAGTAATCTTATTCTGAAGGTTTTAGCACCTCTTTAGCTGTTTCCTCTAATCTGACTTTCCTCAGAGTTCACATGCTAACCAGGTGATCTTTGCAGGTCATTGTGATTCAAATCCAGCCAGTCCCTGATCAGCCTCCACAAGAGGCACCGGGTGTGACCAGGCACTTGGTTGTCAATGAGACAGATGTCACCTACTTGACCAAGCAACAGCTGCACTTTGTTGACTTGGAGTCACCAGATAGTGAGCTCACATACACCGTCACCACCCCACCTTTCTACAGCACCACCTATGGGTACAAAATTAAACTAGAAGCCTATGAGGTCCACAGCATGACAAATCTACTCAATTGAAACCTGCAGGATATAACTTGACATGTATGTGCTGAAGGAATTCAGGATGATGGTAATACTTGTACATTTTGATTTACAGAGGGTCTGATGCAGGAAGGTTGTTTCTGGTTGATAGCATCCCAAAATTTAACAAGGACCCAAACGCCCCAATGCTGAGACTTTTCACTCAGGTAAATACCCTGAACTAGGGTTAGACATATAATTTTCCCCAAAGAAACTGAAGCTGTAAATGATCCTCTCTTTATAGAATGCAGTTAACTACATGAAAGTTGCTTACATGCCTCCCATCCTGGACATTGGACCCTACCCCCAGCACATCCAGTTTATCCTGTCAGTGACCAACCAGCAAGGCAGCATGACCGCTGGAATCTGCTTCAACATAACGATTCTGCCAGTGGATAACCTGGCACCAGAGGTAGCCCTCATCTACTCAATCCAGAACAGATAATAATTATAGTGCTTGCTAGTGGTACTTAATGAGTTGTGCTATTACTTTTCTCTTACGCTCTCCGCCTGGAGGGCTCAATGTTTACACTTTAGGGGGAGATAAACCCATGAATGGCATACTAATAGTAGTCAATTAACAATAAACTGGGTTAAGAGAATGTATTTTAACATTAAAAAATCCTGGCTTAACCTTTAACTCTTTCCCCGCCGTGTTTTCACTGTTATATACTAGGGGGTGCTGTTACGCATCTTCTGAATGAGTACAGAATCTCCTGATCAAAACACACGTGAAGAGGACGCAAAAAAACAAGCGATCATATGTAAGCAGATGCATATGTAAAATAACGTGATCATCAACATTAAACATCATATAAATCAAAACTATCTAATGTTACTGAATGAAATGTTGACCCAGGACGAGCTATAGGACTGTACAAGCAGTAGAGGTGTTGATGGACCCGATCTACTCCATCTGTGTTTGATCATCGCTCTGAATCTGATCTGGATGTAGTCTTTGACAAAAATGTGATTTTCTCAGCTTTTTGTTCAAATTGTTGCTTTTTTTATGAAACTTACATATATTTAAGTGTTGATAAAAAAGGAATGCATGAACCTAGAATAAAAGGTTTTTTTTTTTTGTTTAAAAGCAGAGGGTCTGTTCTTTCTTTTGATATATTGCATGCTCAGATATTCATACAACAAAATATTCTATGGGCCATTACATTTTTGTGAAAATGATCGAAAAACCTGGTGGTGGCTGGCAACTTTTTTTTTAAACGCTGGCGGGGAAAAAGTTAAGGAGCCCTTGTACAAAAGAATCATACTTCTGGAAATACAGTGGGGAGAACAAGTATTTGATACACTGCTGATTTTGCAGGTTTGCCCACTTACAAAGCATGTAGAAGTCTGCAATTTTTATCATAGTTACACTTCAACTGTGAGTGACGGAATCTAAAACAAAAATCCAGAAAATCACATTGTATGATTTTTAAATAATTAATTTGCATTTTATTGCATGACATAAGTATTTGATCACCTACCAACCAGTAAGAATTCCGGCTCTCACAGACCTGTTAGTTTTTCTTTAAGAAGCCCTCCTGTTCTCCACTCATTACCTGTATTAACTGCACCTGTTTGAACTCGTTACCTGTATAAAGACACCTGTCCACACACTCAATCAAACAGACTCCAACCTCTCCACAATGGCCAAGACCAGAGAGCTGTGTAAGGACATCAGGGATACAATTGTAGACCTGCACAAGGCTGGGATGGGCTACAGGACAATAGGCAAGCAGCTTGGTGAGAAGGCAACAACTGTTGGCGCAATTATTAGAAAATGGAAGAAGTTCAAGATGACGGTCAGTCTCCCTCGGTCTGGGGCACCATGCAAGATCTCACCTCGTGGGGCATCAATGATCATGAGGAAGGTGAGGGATCAGCCCAGAACTACATGGCAGGACCTGGTCAATGACCTGAAGAGAGCTGGGACCACAGTCTCAAAGAAAACCATTAGTAACACACTACGCCGTCATGGATTAAAATCCTGCAGCGCACGCAAGGTCCCCCTGCTCAAGCCAGCGCATGTCCAGGCCCGTCTGAAGTTTGCCAATGACCATCTGGATGATCCAGAGGAGGAATGGGAGAAGGTCATGTGGTCTGATGAGACAAAAATAGAGCTCTTTGGTCTAAACTCCACTTGCCATGTTTGGAGGAAGAAGAAGGATGAGTACAACCCCAAGAACACCATCCCAACCGTGAAGCATGGAGGTGGAAACATCATTCTTTGGGGATGCTTTTCTGCAAAGGGGACAGGACGACTGCACCGTATTGAGGGGAGGATGGATGGGGCCATGTATCGCGAGATCTTGACCAACAACCTCCTTCCCTCAGTAAGAGCATTGAAGATGGGTCGTGGCTGGGTCTTCCAGCATGACAACGACCCGAAACACACAGCCAGGGCAACTAAGGAGTGGCTCCGTAAGAAGCATCTCAAGGTCCTGGAGTGGCCTAGCCAGTCTCCAGACCTGAACCCAATAGAAAATCTTTGGAGGGAGCTGAAAGTCCGTATTGCCCAGCGACAGCCCCGAAACCTGAAGGATCTGGAGAAGGTCTGTATGGAGGAGTGGGCCAAAATCCCTGCTGAAGTGTGTGAAAACCTGGTCAAGAACTACAGGAAACGTATGATCTCTGTAATTGCAAACAAAGGTTTCTGTACCAAATATTAAGTTCTGCTTTTCTGATGTATCAAATACTTATGTCATGCAATAAAATGCAAATTAATTACTTAAAAATCATACATTGTGATTTTCTGGATTTTTGTTTTAGATTCCGTCACTCACAGTTGAAGTGTACCTATGATAAAAATTATAGACTTCTACATGCTTTGTAAGTGGGCAAACCTGCAAAATCAGCAGTGTATCAAATACTTGTTCTCCCCACTGTATGTAAATAATATCTTTTAAAATAATATACGTAATTGCGAACTGAATTTAACTCTCATTTTGATATTCTGTTCTGTTTCCTTTAGTTCCTGTTTCTGGTTTTAGTTCCTGCTCTGTTTATTTTCGGTTTCCCTGGTTACACATTATGTCCTTGTTTGTTTCTGTAGTTACCCATTAGTTTCAGTTGTGTCTAGTTTGGTTGCCTTTTTTCAACCTCTGTATTTATAGCCTTGTGTTTCCATTGTTCTTTTTCAGTTCTTGTTTACGCATAGTGTGGTTTGTGTTTATTCTAGTATTGCTCCTGTGCTCTCTTGCATGCTTGTTTTGGTTTATTAATAAAGGATTTAAAATAAAAATAAAAAATGGACTTACCAGCAATGCGTCTCCTCCTCCTCCTCCTCGAACAAGAGGACCGCTCCCTTGAGGACCACACAAAGGATTTTTTAGATTTTTCTATTTTTTAGATTTGTTTAGTGTGTCAGACTCACTATCCTGACTGCTCCCTCTGTGTTTTCTTTTACACTGGCCTCAACAAGCTATCCAAGGCACGCCTGCCTGGAGATTGTCCTCGAGGGACTTTTGTGGATTATGTGGAGTGGGTGCTCCTGCACTGCGGTTCCCCTCTCACCATCTGTGAGGCAGGGGAGGAGCCTGTCAGCCCCACGCCTGCCACGGCCCCAGAAACAGAGCCCGAGCCCGAGCCCGAGCCCGTGCCCAGCACAGACCAAGCGAGCCAACTTAGTGCCGACTACCACGGAGCCAGAGGCACCCACCACTTCCACCCTGGAGCCAGATCCGGCCCGCCATGTCAGTCCCAGAGTTTGCGCACGCTGCCCAGTCCATCCTGGAGCCAGGAGTGGACCATTGCCTGATAGACCTGTGGTCCGTGGATCCAGTTCCCTCTCTAGTACCCACACTCTAACCCACTCCTCCTCTGCCAGTCCTGTCCGGAGTCCTTTCTCTTCCGATGTTCCCACCCAGTCTCCTAGCTCCTGCGTCCCATTAGGTGCCGGCCCGACTTCCTGGTCTCAGTCCCTCTGCTGGTTCCATCCAGTCTCCTGGATACACTGTCTCTGCTGGTGTTATCCATCGGCCATGCCACTAGCTCCATGTAACTCTCTTGCTCCACCTCAGGCTTCCCAGTCCCCACCTTGGCATGGTGTTATAGATTCCCCAGCTTCATCTCATTCCGTCAGCCCTAGGGCTCCTCCAGGCTCCCTCCTCTCTTTGGCTCTGCCTTGGTTGAGTTGTTGCTCTTCCTCTGCCACAGACTTTCAGGTCTCCAGCAGCGCCTCGACCCTCCACCCCTTCCGCTCCACCGGGCTTCCCCTACTCTCCAGCTTCCCTATCGTCCTCACTCCCTCTGTTGTCACCCCAGTCTGCCGAGCCTCCATCTCCACCTCGGTCCACCGCGGCTCCACCTTGGGCTTCCAGGCAGTCGATTTTGCCCTGGTCCATCAGCCTCTCTGCTTCGCCTGGGTCTGCATCGTTTCCGGCTCTGCCTCTGTCAATCAGTCCCCAGGTTCCACCTGGACCTGGCCGTGGTATCTCCCTCTACCGGCTCCTCTAGGTCTCTGTTCGTCACCAGCTCCATGCCCTCCTCCAAAGCCCCCTCCCTCCTCAGTTGGGCATTCAGTTACAGATTCAGGACGGGCCTTCTGGGAGGGGAGGCTACAATCACTATTCTATGAACTCTTATTTTGATATTCTAACTGTGTATTTTTAGCCCTGTGTTTCCGTTGTTCTTTGCCAGTTCTCATTTACGCATAGTGTGGTTTGTTTTTCTTCTAGTATTACTCCTGTGCTCACCTGCATGCTTGTTTTGGTTAATTAATAAAGACTGTGTTGCTGGATTATTTATTATTTATTATTTATATAGCACAGTTTACTACAACATAAGTTGCCCAAAGTACTTCACAATCACAAAATAAAAACAAATTAAAAATAAAAAATAGAACAGAGAAGCTAACCAAAAAAAATAAAATTATATATATATGTGTGTGTGTGTGTATATAAAAACAAACAAATCATTTGAAAACATACACACAATAGGACTCAAAACACTTTCATAAAAACTCACAGTTAGAATTTATCAGATGCTACTTCATCGTGTGATTACCACAGCCACAACATTACAACTACAAGTGCACATTCAATACACTCAAGTGCACTTTTTTATAAGAGATGTATTCACTATATTGTTTATTTTATAATAATTTTATGTATTATATTTTATATAATTTTAAGAAATAATTATTATTTTTGTTATTTTGAGCTTGTTCAGTAGCTGATTTTACTGCCTAGATTAGCATAGTCCTAGTGCTATACCTCATGTTATCACGTTTTATAATTTTATGTATTATATTTTGCATAATTTCATAAGAAATCATTATTTATTTTTTTAAACATGTTGAAGTAGAGATTGTCATTATTTAGCATGATCCTAATGCTACACCTTATTACCATTTTAAAATAATTGTATATAATTAATCAATAAAATAATAAATTATTATTTGTTATGTTTGTTATTTTGAGCTTGCACAAGTTAGCAGCTGATTTAAAATTACCATAGTGCTAATGCTACACCTTTAATCACCTTATTCTACTAAACTATTTTATAAAATATAACACTTTATTAATCATAGATATCAGCACTATACAAACACAAGTGGTAGTTGAGTACTATGATTTGTTTCTTTTTGTCTTTAGGTACATGTGAGGCAGCTGACGGTGGATGAGGGGGGAGAGACCTGGGTGAGTAAAGAACACATGCGTCTAATGGACCAGGACTCGCTTGAGGACTCTCTGCATGTGGAGCTGAAGACGGAACCTCAGCATGGCAGTATTTACCTGGATGGCACAGCCATGAGTCCAGGCCAGACTTTCACAGTCAGGGATCTGAAAAGCCAAAAAGTTAGGTCAGATGTGGTTCATCATAGTTTGTTTGGGTTCATCGTAAACACTTTAACTAGTATTTGACCTTGCTGGTTCATTCTACATTATCTTTAGTTTTGACTATTTTGTCTCAACAGATATCGCCATGACAGCTCTGAGACAGAACATGATGATATTAAATTCATTGCCACGGACGGGATCAATATTGCTGACTTTGTATTACATGTCAAGGTAATGAAGATTTTTCTTTTTTCAATTACTTTTTATCACAAAAGAAACACATGAAGACATCTAACAAACTCATGTTTGACAGGTGACGCCAGTCAACGATGAGGTGCCAGTGCTAGTGCCAGGTTTGAAACCCATTTTAGCCTGTGCAGAGGGACAGGAAGTGGTCATCACTGTGGAGTACATCTGTGCCACAGATCCTGACAGCGATGATACCACATTGATGTATATGATCGCCCGACAACCATATCATGGGGTAGTTCAAAGAAATGGCATTGTGGTGGACCGCTTCATTCAAGCAGATATAACTGCTGGCTTAATTTCCTATAGACACACAGGTAATGTAAGAATAATAGTAATGGTTTTCTTTCATTTTTTTATATTGATTGTGTTTCACTTTCTGTGGTATTAACTTAATATCCAACCATATTTAGACTTCTTACACTTCAGCATACTTTCAAAAAGAGTTTTTATTAAGGGAGAATATACTTAAGTGCAAAGTGAATGTAATGTTTGCGAACTTTAAATTTATATTAAATGCAATTAGTGAACTTCAGGGTGTTTTTTTGACCCACTTAAGTACATCTTTATTTGTAGTTTCTTAATTACTTCTATTGTCTTTGAAATATAGTTGAAGTGTACTGCCGAATGTACTGACAAGCATTTATGGTAAACTAAAATATACTTTAATGTTGATCAATTCTATTGAACCTTGTATGTCATGTATTTTATAATATTTGTAATTACACATTTGCAATGGTAAAGTTGCAATTTAGTACATTTAAAATATAAATATATGGCAAAAAAAACAAACATTTAATTTGACATTACAGTGCACTTTTTAACCTTTTAAGTGTACTTAAATGTGTTAAGGTTAAGAAACAGTCATGAAAGTCTACTCTCTTTAAGTATGCCTTTTATATATAAACCCGATTCCAAAAAAGTTGGGACACTGTACAAATTGTGAATAAAAACAGAATGCAATGATGTGGAAGTTTCAAATTTCAATATTTTATTCAGAATACAACATAGATGACATATCAAATGTTTAAACTGAGAAAATGTAACATTTTAAGGGAAAAATAAGTTGATTTTAAATTTCATGGCATCAACACAACAAAAAAGTTGGGACAAGGCCATGTTTACCACTGTGTGGCATCCCCTCTTCTTTTTATAACAGTCTGCAAACGTCTGGGGACTGAGGAGACAAGTTGCTCAAGTTTAGGAATAGGAATGTTGTCCCATTCTTGTCTAATACAGGCTTCTAGTTGCTCAACTGTCTTAGGTCTTCTTTGTCGCATCTTCCTCTTTATGATGCGCCAAATGTTTTCTATGGGTGAAAGATCTGGACTGCAGGCTGGCCATTTCAGTACCCGGATCCTTCTTCTACGCAGCCATGATGTTGTAATTGATGCAGTATGTGGTCTGGCATTGTCATGTTGGAAAATGCAAGGTCTTCCCTGAAAGAGACGACATCTGGATGGGAGCATATGTTGTTCTAGAACTTGGATATACCTTTCAGCATTGATGGTGCCTTTCCAGATGTGTAAGCTGCCATGCCACACACACTCATGCAACCCCATACCATCAGAGATGCAGGCTTCTGAACTGAGCGCTGATGACAACTTGGGTTGTCCTTGTCCTCTTTAGTCCGGATGACATGGCGTCCCAGTTTTCCAAAAAGAACTTCAAATTTTGATTCGTCTGACCACAGAACAGTTTTCCACTTTGCCACAGTCCATTTTAAATGAGCCTTGGCCCAGAGAAAACGCCTGCGCTTCTGGATCATGTTTAGATATGGCTTCTTTTTTGACCTATAGAGTTTTAGCCAGCAACGGCGAATGGCACGGTGGATTGTGTTCACCGACAATGTTTTCTGGAAGTATTCCTGAGCCCATGTTGTGATTTCCATTACAGTTGCATTCCTGTATGTGATGCAGTGCCGTCTAAGGGCCCGAAGATCACGGGCATCCAGTATGGTTTTCCGGCCTTGACCCTTACGCACAGAGATTGTTCCAGATTCTCTAAATCTTTGGATGATATTATGCACTGCAGATGATGATAACTTCAAACTCTTTGCAATTTTTCTCTGAGAAACTCCTTTCTGATATTGCTCCACTATTTTTCGCCGCAGCATTGGGGTAATTGGTGATCCTCTGCCCATCTTGACTTCTGAGAGACGCTGCCACTCTGAGAGGCTCTTTTTATACCCAATCATGTTGCCAATTGACCTAATAAGTTGCAAATTGGTCCTCCAGCTGTTCCTTATATGTACATTTAACTTTTCCGGCCTCTTATTGCTACCTGTCCCAACTTTTTTGGAATGTGTAGCTCTCATGAAATCCAAAATGAGCCAATATTTGGCATGACATTTCAAAATGTCTCACTTTCAACATTTGATATGTTATCTATATTCTATTGTGAATAAAATATAAGTTTATGAGATTTGTAAATTATTGCATTCCTTTTTTATTCACAATTTGTACAGTGTCCCAACTTTTTTGGAATCGGGTTTGTATTATATTATCTGCAAGTACAGTTTTTTTTATTACTTCATTACTTTTATTACACTACACGTACACTTTCAATGTGCATTTCTTTTTTTGCAAAGGTATCTAAATGCACCCATGAAGTAACAAATTTATATAAATTTTACATTCAAGGACATGAGATTGGGCTACAACCACGCCATGACGTTGTCACGGTTGTGATCTCTGATGGAGAATCAGGGCTACTTCCTTCCTGTTGCAGTGACAAAGCCACTTTCTTCAGTGCACAAACTCCTGAAATACAGAACTCCCTGCCTGTCTATGACCTTAATATCACCGTTTATCCTGTGAACAACCAACCACCATCTATTGCTGTTGGTAATGGGAACACTTTTCTTTCTGATGTTATGCAGTGCAGTGTGCATGCAGTATGTATGTGTATATATGAAGGAGCTGCAGAAAGTAAAAACTCTTGTACATTATAAAACAAAATATGAATTGTGTTTAACATTCAAATGCATTCTTAGTATCACTGTTGTTGATTACAGTATAATATCAATAATCTCAGTTATAGTATGATTCGTATCCCTTGTGAAAAAGAAGTACATGTTAGCATACTTTTAAAGAGAGTTCTTATGGAAATTATATACTTTAAACTTGAGTGCGAACTGAATGTTATGTTTTCAGACACTGATACTTTTAAATTAAAATGTATTATAGTTTAAAATTATATTAGATCCAGCTACTTAAGAGTTTTTAAAACCTTTTTTTTAATCCATTTACTGTAAGTACATCTTTATATGTAATTTCATAATTGCTTCTATTGTCTTTGAAATATGGTTAAAGTGTACTGCTGAATGTACTGACAATGGTAAACGTTAATATAATTTCTATTGAAAAATGCATGTCCTGAATTTTAATTTATTTGCGATTACACATTTGTAACAATGAAGTTGCAATTTAGTACAATTAAAGTATATTAACTTTACATGTGCTTTAGTCAAATCATGTGCATTAGTCAAAACTTTAAACAAAATATACATACTGATTTTAAATTAAAACTTTGACTACTTATGACATTGAAAATTTGACTTTATTACAAAGTGCAGTTTTTTAAGTTTGTTAAGAAACAGTCATGAAAGTACACTTAAGTGGCCTTATATTTCAATATGTTATATTGTCTGCAAGTAGTGTTTTTTTAAAATATACTTTTAAGATTTGAAGTACGCTACAAGTGCATATTCGATACAATTAAGCACACTTTTTCATTTCAAGGGATATTTTAGCATTTGCTACTTGTTGCTGACATGCTTGGATCCATGACATGTTTTTTCTCACATCAGGAAAGGTGTTTATGGTGGATGAGGGAGGGTCAGCCTCCATCACGGTGACCCATCTGAGAGTTGAAGACCAAGATTCTGCTCCAGAGGATCTTAAGCTCATCCTGGTTGCTCCTCCACAGTTTGGCTACATAGAGAACATCCTGCCCAGTCCAGGATTTGAAAAGAGCAACATGGGAATCAGTATTGGTGAGTCAGTTCTGTTATGTGCATTTCACTGAATCTAAAAGCTGCTGTTTTAAAATTTGACTTTGACAAAATTGGCGTCATTGCCTTGGTTTATATTATATAGTAATACTGGAGCCTGTGGTGAAATAACAATGTTGTTTTTTCCTCGTTCAGCCTGTTTCACCTACAGGGATGTGTTGAATGGACACATTAACTATGTTCAGTCTAGACACCAGAGGATGGAGCCGACAACTGACCAGCTCATGCTACATGTGTCCGACGGGAAACAGCAGTCTTCTTCAGTACCGTTCTACATCATCATTCGTCCGACCAATGATGAGATTCCAGACTTCCTGGCCAGAAACATCACGGTCAGTCAGACAACCATCTTGTAAATAACACAGCTATGTAGCAAATTAGCTCAAAAGGGAAAAATAAATAATTAATTATAACGGGTTTTAGCTTTCAGAATTAAATGTAGCAGAATTAACCTTACAATGGATTGATCTGTTCGTCCACCAGACAGTACAATCTTCTGTCAACTCTAAGAAAAATTATTCTCCTGGCCAAGAAGGCTTTCTTACTGTAGTCAAGTTACCTTTATTTATATAGTGCTTTTTACAAAGGGCAGTTCTTATCTGGAACAGTGTATGATTATGATTCAGGCAGCATTATAGGTCAGAAGTGAGATTGGATCGGAACATTCAAAATATCTAATCCAGTTCAATCTGGTTGATGATCAGATTCATCACACCGGTATGGAGACGGGTTTGTTGAGGATCAGTGCCACTGGCTGTCGTGTCAATGAAGCCTTCAAAGGGGAGAGTCTAGTTGACAATCTCTGCTGACACTTTAGGGATGCGTTGTGGTCGTGTCTAGGTGCAGGTCCTCCATCTGATTTGGATAGAAATTGATAAAGTTATGTGTTATGTGTATGCCAGGTTAAAGAGATGTGTTTTTAGTCTAGATTTAAACTAGTGTGTCTGCTTCCCGAACAATGCTAGGAAGACTATTCCAGAGTTTGGGTGCTAACTAGGAAAAGGATCTAACTCCTGCTGTCGATTTTGATATTCTAGGTATTATCAATTGGCCAGAATTTTGGGGTCGCAATAGACGTGAAGGACTATAATGCATTAAGAGCTCTCTCAAGTACTGGGGAGCCATTTAGTGCTTTGTAAGTAATTAGCAAGATTTTAAAATGTATACAATGTTTAATAGGGAGCCAGTGCAGTGTTGACAGAACCAGGCTAATATGGTCATACTTCCTGGTTCTAGTAAAAACTCTAGCTGCTGCGTTTTGGACCAGCTGGAGTTTGTTTATTAAGCGTGCAGGGCAACCACCCAGTAGAGCAGTACAATAATCTAGCCTTGAGGTCATTTATGCATGAACTATCTGTTCCGCATATGTCATTGAGAGCATATGTCACCCAGGTTCATAACTGAAGACGAAGACTTGACAGAGCAGCCATCAAGTGTTAGACAGTATTCTAGGTTATTGGAGGTTTTGTTCAAGTGCATTCTGTTTTTTCAGAATGAAATAGTAGGAGTTTACTAGTCTTCCATTTTTTTATATCAGCTATGCATTCCGTTAATTTTGTGAATTGGTAAGTTTCATCAGGGCTCGAAGAAATATAGAGCTGAGTATCATCAGTGTAACAGTGAAAACTAATGCCATGCTTCCGAATGATATCTCCCAAGGGTAGCATGTACAGGGTGAAAAGCAATGGTCCTAGCACTGAGCCTTGTGGTACTCCATACTGAACTTGTGATCGGTGTGACATCTCTTCATTTACTGCTACAAACTGATAACATTCAGATAAGTATGATTTTTAACCATGCCAATGCAATTCCACTAATGCCAACATAATTTTTGAGTCTATTCAAAAGAATGTTGTGGTCAATAGTATCAAATGCAGCACTAAGATCCAGTAACACTAATAGAGAGATTAACTAATAGAGAGAACAATCACGATCGGATAATAAGAGCAAATCATCTGTAACTCTAATGAGAGCAGTCTCAGTACTATGATACGGTCTAAATCCTGACATAGTTGTGAGGATACTGCCTTTTCTAGTATTTTTGACAGAAAAGGTAGATTCGAGATTGGCCTGTAATTGACTAATTCTGTAGGATCAAGTTGCGTTTTTTTAATAAGAGGTTTAATAATAGCCAACTTAAAAGTTTTCGGTACGTATCCTAATGACAAAGATGAATTAGTGATATTAAGAAGACGATCTATGACCTCTGGAATGATCTCTTTCAGTAGCTTAGTCGGTATAGGGTATATAACAGCTAAATAACTGAATAAAGCGAGTAGGTTTGTGTTTATACATTTGACATGATCTGTATCAAGAAACATTGCTCTAATGAGTTGAGATGTGATGATCAACGTTTGTCTTTTAGGTTCGGGAGGGAGACATGAAAGAGTTGGACCCATCTATAATCAGTGCAGTGGATCTTGATGTTCCCAGAGACCGTTTAATGTTCAGCATAGTCCAGCAGCCTCAGCACGGCTCCATCATGAGTGTCCCACACGGCAACGATGTGACACATTACAAGCGTGGATCTGAGATCCCTGTGGAGCACTTCACTATGGACGACCTTAGGAGCGGTACTGTACTTTTAAGTCTTTTACGTTTTTCTTTTGCAGGCTTGACATTAACACCCGCCAACACAGTCACAACTACCAGCCACTTTGGCGCGTTGAATTATATATATAATATACACTCACCTAAAGGATTATTAGGAACACCTGTTCAATTTCTCATTAATGCAATTATCTAATCAACCAATCACATGGCAGTTGCTTCAATGCATTTAGGGGTGTGGTCCTGGTCAAGACAATCTCCTGAACTCCAAACTGAATGTCAGAATGGGAAAGAAAGGTGATTTAAGCAATTTTGAGCGTGGCATGGTTGTTGGTGCCAGACGGGCCGGTCTGAGTATTTCACAATCTGCTCAGTTACTGGGATTTTCACGCACAACCATTTCTAGAGTTTACAAAGAATGGTGTGAAAAGGGAAAAACATCCAGTATGCGGCAGTCCTGTGGGCGAAAATGCCTTGTTGATGCTAGAGGTCAGAGGAGAATGGGCCGACTGATTCAAGCTGATAGAAGAGCAACTTTGACTGAAATAACCACTCGTTACAACCGAGGTATGCAGCAAAGCATTTGTGAAGCCACAACACGCACAACCTTGAGGCGGATGGGCTACAACAGCAGAAGACCCCACCGGGTACCACTCATCTCCACTACAAATAGGAAAAAGAGGCTACAATTTGCACGAGCTCACCAAAATTGGACAGTTGAAGACTGGAAAAATGTTGCCTGGTCTGATGAGTCTCGATTTCTGTTGAGACATTCAGATGGTAGAGTCAGAATTTGGCGTAAACAGAATGAGAACATGGATCCATCATGCCTTGTTACCACTGTGCAGGCTGGTGGTGGTGGTGTAATGGTGTGGGGGATGTTTTCTTGGCACACTTTAGGCCCCTTAGTGCCAATTGGGCATCGTTTAAATGCCACGGCCTACCTGAGCATTGTTTCTGACCATGTCCATCCCTTTATGACCACCATGTACCCATCCTCTGATGGCTACTTCCAGCAGGATAATGCACCATGTCACAAAGCTCCAATCATTTCAAATTGGTTTCTTGAACATGACAATGAGTTCACTGTACTAAAATGGCCCCCACAGTCACCAGATCTCAACCCAATAGAGCATCTTTGGGATGTGGTGGAACGGGAGCTTCGTGCCCTGGATGTGCATCCCACAAATCTCCATCAACTGCAAGATGCTATCCTATCAATATGGGCCAACATTTCTAAAGAATGCTTTCAGCACCTTGTTGAATCAATGCCACGTAGAATTAAGGCAGTTCTGAAGGAGAAAGGGGGTCAAACACAGTATTAGTATGGTGTTCCTAATAATCCTTTAGGTGAGTGTATATATAATTCATATATATAATACATTTTTTCAATTGTAGTCTTTTAAAAAGGCATCTGAATTAATAAACTAAGTGCATTGTAGTGTTGTCAAAAATATATATTTTTCGATACATATCGATACTGAAATATCTAAAACACTTCCAATACTTATTTTCCGCAGAATAGATACACGATACCAGCTGCGTTTTCTTGCTCTCTCATTTCTCCGACAATCTCGGTGCGGGATTGTGCGTATTGTGCATCATTTTACTCATTCCTGCAGATTTTGTGCTCACACCCAAAGTGTGCGTGCATAAAGCCGCCTCTCAGTACTAAACTGAGTTCTTTTTCGCTGCTTATGGCGCATAAACTGTCAAATACACACAAAATAATTTCAAAATGCCGGTCTTGGCATGTATTCACGTAAACACAGTTAGTTATGTTTTAAGTGAAAGTAAACACTTGAGAAAGAAAATGCATGTGTAACAATGTAATGGATCTGTGTGTCAGGTCTTATAGTGACAGCAGCCTAATATACCTGATGCCAAATTATGAGATAATATTAAATATATCTATATGACAGTTTTCCCCATGATATCGATGTCAAAATTGTGGCCAGTGAAAATGCTGAGTGGCTAGTAACTTTGTAAAACTGGTGTGCAAAAGTGGCTGGTGAGCAAAAATGTCAAGCCCTGCATATATAAAGTATATATATATATATATCTCATTGTAAATTTCTTTACTCTCACTTTTGATTAATTTAATGCATCCTCGCGTGATTTAATGCGGCCCCAACCTTTTTGTTTTGTTTTTTTAATAATAAATCATACAATATATTTTGTGTTACTCTGTCCTTAGGCATGACTCTGATGTACATGCACGATGATTCTGAGAGTGAGCAGGATGGGTTTATTGTTCAGCTCTCTGACGGAAAACACCAGCTCCAGAAACACGTGCAGGTCAAAGTACTGCCTGTCAATGATGAGGAGCCACAAATTATGCGGTAATTGCAAATTAATATTATTGAAGTAAATCATGCTCTCCTGTTATTCATCAGTGAATTATACATTAGTTTATTTGTTATGACATATACAGTATATGATTATGGATTGCTCACTACACAATACATTCAAACCATAAATCTTGAAGACATTGTAGCCTATCACTCATCCATTTTACAAAATGGATAAGTCACATTAAATGGTAAATCTCTGTGCAAAAGAAAAACACAACACAAGTTATTTGCATTGTTTCCTCAGGAACACTGGCATTGAGATCGAGGCTGGGGAGTCCAGACTGATCTCCAGTGCTGTGCTTAGCGCTCACGACAAAGACACTTCTTCTTCTGACATCATCTATGTGTTTGAGAGCATACCGAGTCATGGTGTCATTCAGATGAAGGTCAGTTTGCTCAATATGCAGTGAGAAAAATATCTAATCCATCACTTCCAAAATCTCTGAGGAATGTTTCCAGCACATATATACTATATATATATATAGTGTGAGCAAATCCAGAATGTTTGCTGTTCTTCAGGTCGGTACAGACTGGGTGTCTGTATCTGCAGGAATGAACTGCTCTCAGCATGTTTTGGATATGAACCTGTTACGTTACCTTCACACCAGTCATCCTGGAGAACCCGCTGCTGCTGCTGACTTCTTTGTCTTCCACCTGTTGGATGGCAAGAATCGCTCTCCTGCTCAGCACTTCCACATTACAGTCAAAGAACTGGAGAAAGGTGGGCTGCTGCTTTTATTTCCTGATATGTATATTCCAAGAGTTCTCAACAAATTGTTCAATTGAGTCAGTTCAAGTCTGCTCTGTGCTGCTCTCCAGGAGACATAGCATTGTTCCTGAAGCCTGTGAGGTCTAGTCGTGGGGAGCGCGTGGTTCTCACCACAGACATCTTGCTGGCAGTAGACGGCACTGACAAGCCGGAGGAGCTGCTCTACATTATCACTGTACCTCCAGCACATGGACATGTGGAGTACATCAAACACATTGGCGTGCAAATTCAGTCATTTAGTCAGCTGGACGTAGCAGCAAACCTGGTGTGTTATGTACATGACAACAGAGCCACTTCACCTAAAGAGACCCTGCAGTAAGGACCTCATCCAAGGACTGATGCAGTCTGCATTTATTATCAACCTTTTTTTTAATAGTTGAATCTTGCAAAATATTGTTATATTTTTCCCTAAAATCTAAATAAATTATAAAAATAATATTTATATAAATATTTAAAAATGAATGCCTGTTTTAAAAACATTTAGGAGCCTTTTGACATTATCTGTGTGATAATTAAGCACAATTTGCACACAATTAATAATTAAATATAATAAATATAAAAAAGAAAATTAAATATTAATATATTAGATTTTTTGTATTATATTAAATTTAACATTATATATACTGTATATATATTTAAATTTTTTTTTTTTTTTACACTTTTTTCAACAACAAAAAAAACCTAAATATAGGCTTTTTGACATTAGGAGCATCGGTAGCATTTAGGAGCATTTTGAAGTTAGCACAATTTGCACACATATTGTAAGTACTGTAACTAAATAAATATTAATTAAATAATAATATAATATATTATACATTTTATTTTACATTTTATATATATATATATATATTCAATGTAACATTATATATACTGTGTGTGTATCTATATATATATATATACACTATATTGCCAAAAGTTTTGGGACGCCTGCCTTTACATGCAAATTAACTTTAATGACCCCATTTTTAATCCGTAGGGTTTAATATGGAGTTGGCCCACCCTTTGCAGCTATAACAGCTTCAACTCTTCTGGGAAGGCTTTCCACAAGGTTTAGGAGTGTGTTTATGGGAATTTTTGACCATTCTTCTAGAAGCACATTTGTGAGGTCAGGCACTGATGTTGGATGAGAAGGCCTGGCTCACAGTCTTCGCTCTAATTCATCCCAAAGGTGTTCTATCGGGTTGAGGTCAGGACTCTGTGCAAGCCAGTCAAGTTCCTCCACACCAAACTCGCTCATCCAAGTCTTTATGGACCTTGCTTTGTGCACTGGTGTGCAGTCATGTTGGAACAGGAAGGGGCCATCCCCAAACTGTTCCCACAAAGTTGAGAGCATGAAATTGTCCAAAATGTCTTGGTATGCTGAAGCATTAAGAGTTCCTTTCACTGGAACTAAGGGGCCAAGCCCAACCCCTGAAAAACAACCCCATACCATAATCGCCCCCCCACCAAACTTTACACTTGGCACAATGCAGTCAGGCAAGTACCGTTCTCCTGGCAAACACCAAACCCAGACTCGTTCATCAGATTGCCAGACAGAGAAGCGTGATTCGTCACTCCAGAGAACACGTCTCCACTGCTCTAGAGTCCAGTGGCGGCGTGCTTTACACCACTGCATCCGACGCTTTGCATTGCACTTGGTGATGTAAGGCTTGGATGCAGCTGCTCGGCCATGGAAACCCATTCCATGAAGCTCTCTACGCACTGTTCTTGAGCTAATCTGAAGGCCACACGAAGTTTGGAGGTCTGTAGCTATTGACTCTTCAGAAAGTTTGCGACTTCTGTGCACTGTGCGCCTCAGCATGCGCTGACCCCGCTCTGTGATTTTACGTGACCTACCACTTCGTGGCTGAGTTGCTGTTGTTCCCAATTGCTTCCACTTTGTTATAATACCACTAACAGTTGACCATAGAATATCTAGTAGTGAGGGAATTTCACAAATGGACTTATTGCACAGGTGGCAACCTATCACGGTACCACGCTTGAATTCACTGAGCTCCTGAGAGCGACCCATTCTTTCACAAATGTTTGTAGAAGCGTCTGCATGCCTAGGTGCTTGATTTTATACACCTGTGACCATGGAAGTGATTGGAACACCTATTCAATGATTTGGAGGGGTGTCCCAATACTTTTGGAAATATAGTGTGTGTATATATATATATATATATATATATATATAGGCTTACTGTCTTTTTGCAACATATAATTTCTTATTTCTATTTATTTTATTTTATTTCTTTATTGTGGGGTGAAATAAAGAGATTAACTTTTTTGTTTATCTTAAGTTTTGTTTTTTATTTTATTGTTATTCTTGTGCAGCTGTGATTACTGTCCCATAATGGTTATTGATTTGTGCTTTGTGTCTTTGCTCCATATGTCTACATTATCCTTAGGTTTGTGGTCAGCAATGGCATGTCAACTCGCAACGGGACCCTGGAGATCTTGGTGGAAATGACTGATAAGGTTCTGCCCACACTAGTGCATAACACTGGTCTACAGGTTCCCCAGGGGTCCACCATAACGCTGACACCTGATGCCTTATTCCTGTCTGATCCTGACAGCCCACACACTGCCTTGAGCTACAAGGTGGTCCTCCCTCCCCAATATGGCCAGTTGCTTTTGAAGGGACAGAAACTGGTCGCTGGTAGCAGTTTTACCCAGCAGAATATTCAGGATCTGGCTGTTGCATACAGACACTCTGGAGGAGCTTCTCAGATCGATCGCTTCAGATTCACAGCCTCCGACAGCACAGAAAGAGGCTTCCTGCTGGACGGAAAAGTGCAAACTGAGCCAGTCTTCTTCACTCTGCAAGTTAGTTGCAATCATTTGTTTTGGTACAAATTTTTTTTTGCTGTACCTATTTTTAAAAAATCAAAAAAGCTCTGCACTCTAAATTGTTTTATTAAGATCAAGCAGGAGATAAAAAACAATTCAGAGGTTTTGGCTGTCTGTCTTCACCATTGTAACAATTCACTGTTATCAGTGGTTATATAGAAAAAACTACAAATATTCAGGTGATCATAATCAGACAATCAATCCACAGACTCCAGTTCAACTCCATCTGGAACAACAAATAATAATAATAATAATGGGAACAATAACACATCAGGCAAAAATGCCATTCATAAACATAGTGACAATTATTATTTTTTTTTTTTTACAAAAAACATGAAAGATCATAATCCTGCGCCTGAACACACCTCGTTTTCAGACCAGCACGCCCATGGGCGAACAGATGGGCGTGAGTGCATTTACTATTTAAACAATGTGTTATTTAAAGGGCGCGTTAGTAATGTGTGCCTATAGGCGGGTGCACAACGCGCGTACACTCTGCTTATTACACACACAGGGACACGCAGCAGCACACACACATTTTTAAATATTACAAATAAAAGGATTCCTCTCTGGAGAAGCGTTCAGTCTTTCCGCTTGCAAATTCCGCCATGTAAATAGCAAATCCGTCATGGTGCAAGCACAGCTGGCTTTTAAAGGGAATGGGAGATGACACTCTGATTGGTTTATTGCACTTTAAGCCCAAAACACACCCATGACTCATTAATAGACTAGGTACAAACCTTTTGGACCATGCGCCTGCCGCGCCGACCGTTTTTTCCGTTGTTAAACTAGCAAAAGTGGATTCGGACACGCCCTAAGTGCACCTGTGCCATGTGCTTTAGACCATGCACTCAGATCGTTAAAATAGGGCCTCTAGTCTTAGCACCTAATTAGATGGTAGAGCGCGTTGAGTGCTTTGATTGTACCTATTTTTAGACATTTTTATACATTGTTAAATGCATATCCAAACATAACTCATATCCTGTCATTGTTTTCAACTTTTAATCCTGCTGAAATTGTGTGTCTGCCACAGATTGAAGCTCTAGACAGCTCTGCTCCACAGATAGCAGTGCTGGAAACCCTGTGGAAAGTGGAGCTCCTCAAAGATGGTCGTTATGGGATCTTTATTTCCTCCAGAGAGCTTAAGGCTCAGGATACTGACTCTGCAGATGGTGATCTGATCTATCACATCCTCAGAGCGCCTTACTTTGGGTACCTGGAAAATTATACTAATGGTGAGAGGTCTGTCTGTGTGTCTTGTCTGTCCATCTCTCTCTCTCTCTTTGTCCATCTGTCTGGCTGTGTATCCATCTATCTAGATCTAGGCTTTCTGTCTGTCATAATGTATTTACATCCTGTATAATGTTTGTAGGTGAGTTTGTGAGGCATCGTTTCTCTCAGAGGGATCTGAACAGAAGGAATATTCTCTACATCATAAACTCTGCTCTGGATGCTTTAACTGACAGCCTGGAGTTTGCTGTTTCTGACGCACTGGGCAACACTGGACCCTCTCGCAAGTAAACCTTGGGCTTTAAAATAATTAGTCACTGTGTTGAATTAAATTCTGTTAATTTCCATTGCCCATAAATAGTAACTTCTTATCGCAATATAATATTTTGGTAACACTTTATTTCTATAACACTTTATGTCTCTTTTGAACATTCTGTTGATCTACTTTTGAACTTTGCATGTCAGCTAACTTTCATTAGAGTATTAGTAGGGTGTCTGCTTAAAGGGGTGGTTGATTGCCCCTTTTTACAAGATGTAAAATAAGTCTCTGATGTCCCCAGAGTGTGTATGTGAAGTTTTAGCTCAAAATACCCCACAGATCATTTTTTATAGCATGTTAAAATTGTCACTTTTTGAGGGTGAGCAAAAACATGCCGTTTTTTGTGTCCCTTTAAATGCAAATGAGCTGCTGCTCACGGGGCGGAGCTTCAAGAACTCCAGTTAGCAGCTCTGATTACCTCATGCAGACAGGCAATGACACTGTTCAGCCTTTTATGTTCAAACCGGAGTTGGACAATGATGGAGAGACTCAAGAAGAAGTGACAACATGTAGAATGCAACAAGATGTTCCTGAATGGTTAGTTGATGAATTTAATGTAGCTGATGTGGAGTTAACTATCTTCAAGTAGTGATGGGCAGACTGAGGCTTCGTGAAACACTGAAACAGTTGAAGCAAATGTGCCGTATTGTGTCGAAGCTTCGAATCAATCTGACACCCGTCTCCACGGCGACCCCTGCTGGTCAGAACGGTGTAAATGCAACAAAAACCCAGGCCAAACATGCATAAAAACACCTTTTACAAATCTATTGCAAATGTTTTATTGAAAGTAAAATCTTTCAAATGCAATTAACTAATCATCTAATAAAATTAAATATTAAGTGTCTATATGTTCTTTTATCAATTGTCAGGGCCTGTTTTGTTTGTTCCATGGATGGCTCAGATAAACAGGCCAATATGAGACTATTAACTACTATTATTCCTTTTAATTATACTAATGTCTAATTAAAACGTCTACAAATGTATAAAACTGATCAGAGATCAGGTAAAACCCACAGACACTTGTTCAGTGGTTCTCAGTGACTGCTCATGATTCATGGGTTCACAGAGATCATCGCCCCCTAGCAGTGAACCATTGACATTTCGAAGTGTTTCGAAACGCTTCGAAACAGTGATGACGTAACGAAGCCTCGTTTACTGAAATGACGTGACTTCGGCAGTTTGATACACGCCGAACCAACTGATTCGAAACAGAAGATTCGTAAAGCTTCGAAGCTTCATGAAGCAGTGTTTTGAAATTGCCATCACTATCTTCAAGTCATTGATTAGCATATTCTGTCATGATAATCTCACCCCCTTTGTTGCGTGTTCCTGGGGGCAGGGTTTATGTAAATTTCAGGGTTAGTGATGACACTAACCCGGGAGGAAGCTTGTGTAGTCCCTACCAGCCGTTTGTTGTAGCCCTTAAAAAGCGATTTCTTTAAAAGAAAATATCTCCCTTTGCTTTGAACTTTGAGCGTCGTAACTTTGCAGATGTTGTTTATGCTCAAACAGCAACATTACACACTATCTAAAGTTAAAAAAGTGAAATCATAATCAACCACCCCTTTAATATCTGCTAACTCTTTATTGTGATGGTCCTCCAACAGACATTCTACTGACTATAAGCAACTTTGCAACTACACTACTTATTCAACCCTAACCCTACCAGTCTACTATACTAACACTATAATAAGAATAAGTAGACATGTAGGTGCAGTGTTACTTATAGGCAACAGAATGTGTTAAAGGGACCATCAAAATAAAGTGAAACCAATGTTTTTGTATTTTTCAATGTATTATTGTAACATCACTCCTCCACACATACTGTACACTTGAATGGCGTGCTGTTTGTGTATATTAGGATGTGTAATATTACTCCCTCTGTCAGATTGGAGTTCAGCTGGGCCAGTGTGGAGCTGACCGGGACTGATTATATAATATGTGAGAGTCAGGGGTCAGTCTCACTAACCATCCAGAGGAAGGGGAATCTGCAGGACTCGTCTTATGTGACTGTACAGGTATAGCAGCGTATATCTTTATTCGTTATGGTTTATTTGGTTGTTTTTTACTCTTCTGCAAAAATGGATTTTAATTGAGGATGCTCCGGTTGATCGGCTGATAATATCTTTATATAGTTTGATCGGTGTTCTCTATAAAGGGCGATCAGATGACACAAAACTCACGAGACAATTTTTCTATGCGCAGCTAAAATTGCTACACTACATTCACCGGTCTGGCAGTTCTACCAGGTGTCTGAAAAGGACGATAAATTTGCAACGTCTTTGCGGAGCACGGAGATATTGCAACGACAGCAACCCTACAGCAATGACAGCAAGAAACTATGAGCTGTGCGAAATCAGTCGCATGTTTAACAATATATTGGATCCGTGCATTTGGTCTTAAAGTGACAGCAGCCTAATATTCCTGCTGCTGTCTGTGTCATGTTAATCAAACAACTGAAGAAAAAGAAGATTAATTTAATGGAATATGTTGCACATGTTGCTTGCCAATAAATAATGTGTTGTCAATTCATTATACTTTCTCATCTCTTAATTTTATACTTAAAATACATTGTTGTTATGAATAGTTGGCCAATTATTTATTTCGGTGATAGGTATCGGCCAATACTGCTTCCAGTAATGGTGATCGGCCCCAAAAATCCTGATCGGAGCACCCTTCATTTTAATATATATTCTTTGTCATTCTCCATAGGTGAAAGAACAAACAGCATCTGCTGGAAAGGATTTTAAACCGGCTTCATCTTTGATTCAGTTTGACCCAGGTAAATTGAAATAGGGATTTTCTTAGGGTTTTCTTAAAGCTGCAGTCCGTAACTATTTTTGGTTAAAAATTATCCAAAATCAATTTTTGAGCAAGTACATAACCAGCCAGTGTTCAAAACTATCTACTTACCTTAGCCTGATTCACAACGGTAAGCTTGTAATAATGTGTTATTATTTGAGTGGTACTGGTGGATTTCTGCGGGAAATGAGCATGGCACCATTCGTCTTTGCGTCATTACGTCACGTCTGTATACATATATACATGGTAGCGGTATTGTAATGCTTTTTTTTTCTCAGTTGGTCAGAACAAAAGTGGCAGACATGTTACTTGTTCAGATGACATTTTCCGGTGTCATAATTTGGTCATACTTCCAAGACGTAGAATCTGTGATTCCGAAGTCCGCGCTGAGGAGCCGTGCCGATGCACAACCCACGTAAAGATGATAATTCCGCAAATAACTGCAATTGCAGGTTTCAAACAGAGATGGCGACAAAGAGGCAAAACTTACCGACTGCAGCTTTAAACAAATAAAAGAATGAATTGAGATGCTACAATAAGATAATACAGAAGCTAATTCAATGCTTAAATCATTGCTAACAAACTTAAATGGTGGCTTTTTTCAGGGATGGTCAGTCGAGTATGGAAAGTGGAGATTGTTCAGGATTCTTTGGAGGAAGCTGATGAGAAATTTGAGGTTATCTTGGTATCTCCGGTGGGTGCAGTGCTGAAAGACAAATCAAAAGCCACCATCTTCATAAAGGACACAAATGGTTAGTGCAAATTGTCCAGAAGACCAACATTTCCTACAGTCCCTTTAATGAATAGAGCAAAAATCCAACTTTTTTCACATGATGATAAAAAAACGTTACATGTTATGATGTTTTATTAACAAAGTTCGTGAGGAACACGTTCAAATGATCTATCCAATCATCATGTCGTTCCATCCAGCTGTCAGCAATCAGTAATCAACATGTCTACCCAATCAGCAGTGGAGGATTATATAAATTATATGTGGAGGATTATATAAATACCCAGTCAACTCACCAATGTTCCTTGACAGTTTTTCAGCATCCCTCCACCACCCCGTCTTCCTCACACTCACCTGGTTACTTTCCTAACCAGAGATATGGGGGGAGTACTCTGGGTTCGGGCCAAATACAGAGCTCGGAGCCCTCTTCTCGGACAGCATGCCAAATACGCATACTATTACGCATACTATTTACTACCTGATTATTTGTAAGTGTGAACTCGTGAAATGTTTGTTGTAAGATCATTTGTTGGGTGTTTCTAAAGGGCAGTGCAGACAGGACCAGATCAAAGCAGACACTAGTATTCAAGGTCAAGAGGTTCAGCCAGGGCCGTACCCTCAACACGGCTCCATCCAGGTGGAAACGTTGCCTTTCTCTCAGGGCTATATCAGAGGGGATGGAGATATAATAGTTGAAGCTCCCTCCACTACAAAGAAAAGACTCAGAGTCATTGGGAATGGAAAAGTGGTAAGTTAATATATATATGTAAGTTAGTATAGTAGTCCAAGGCTGCATTTATTTGATCAGAAATACAGTAAAAACAATAATATTGTGAAATATTATTACAATTTAAATGAACTAGTTTCTGTTGTAATATATTGTAAAATGTAATTTATTCAAAGCTGAATTTTCAGCATTATTACTCCAGTCTTCAGTGTCACATGATCCTTCAGAAATCATTCTAATATGCTGATTTGCTGCTAAAGAAACATTTCTTATATATACATACAGTAAAATACAGTAAAAACAGTAATACTGTGAAATAATATTACAATTTAAATTAACTGATTTCTATTGTAATATATTTTAAAATGTAATTTATTCCTGTGATCAAAGCTGTATTTTCAGCATCATTACTCCAGTCTTCAGTGTCACATGATCCTTCAGAAATCATAATAATATCATTTCTTATTATTATCAATGTTAAAAACAGTTTTAGCTGCTTAATTTAATTATTTATTTTTGGAAATCATGATACACTGCCATTCAAAAGTTTGGGGTAAGATTAAAAAAAAAATTAATACTTTTATTTAGCAAAGGCACATTAAATTGATAAAAAAAATGTATTACAAAAAAAGTTCTATTTATAATAAATGCTGTTCTTTTGAACTTCCTATTCATCAAAGAATCCTGAAAAAAATCACAGTTTCCACACAAATATTAAGTGGCACAACTGTGTTTAAAATTAATAATAATAAGAAATGTTTCTTGAGCAGTAAATCAGCATATTAGAATGATTTCTGAATGATCATGTGACACTGAAGACTGGAGTAATGATGCTGAAAATTCAGCTTTGCATCACAGGAATAAATTACATTTAACAATATATTACAACAGAAACTAGTTCATTTAAATTGTAATAATATTTCACAATATTATTGTTTTTACTGTATTTTTGATCAAATAAATGCAGCCTTGGACTACTTTCAAAAACATTAAAAAACCTTAATGTTTACATTGTATAACAGTGTTATTTTGGCATTATTTATATACTATTATGGTACCAAATTTGTATACTATATAATTTATATACTATAGTATAAAGGTTTTGAATAGCTTTTAAATATTTGCAGTTTTCATTTTGAATTCCAAGTCTTAATTTAGTTATGTGCTTTTGTAATATTTATTTGTTTTTCTATTTCTAATTAGAAATATAATATTTTATTCCTTTTTACCTTTATTGTCATTTAAGTTTTCGTTTTAGTAATTTTAGTATTTTAAGCTTACTTGAATTTTATTAAATCTAAATTTAATTTGTGTAATATATCTATTTTATTTAATTTCAGCTTTATTTCTATTAACAAAAAACAATTTAATAGTTTTATTTAATATTTTATATATATATATATTCTGGATACTCATCTAAAGCACTTTCATCCACAGGTTCAGCCTTCGGAAACCATTCGTCAAGGATCTGATGTCATTTACAAAGTAAGCGGAATAGAACAATGGCAGTAGAGCAGATGTGCAGTTGTGACTAGATATATCTGGGTTATGTCCAAGAACATTACTTATCTTAATTTTTGGTACTATAAAATTTTGTTATTATTATTAACATCATATTAAAATTATCAATAACTTACAGTATCATGGTATCGTATCGATGGCGGTGGAGGAGGACAACGCTGACTCACGGACTGACAGAAAGGCACAGGTGCAGGTGACCAGCTGGGGGCAGCAGCGCTCTCCTGCGGTCAGGACAAAACTACAGCAAACTGCCCGAGTTTTGCAGCCTTTTGTGGCTCGGGTAAGAGTTTTGTGAGTGTGTCTAGAAATGGTCAGATTAATTCGAGTAATCTTTTGCAAATAAACCTGCATATTTGGTTGTCTCTCTCTCCCAAGCCTTCTTCTAAACCCTGTACTCCAGAGCTCACTGGCTTTCTCCATTACAACGACAGCTCAGGTCAGCTGTTCCGCTGTAATGGTGTCTCCTGGAGGCTCTGGACACCTACTAATGAGGTCATTCACATTAATATTAAATCACAATGACTGAATCACCAGTTGCTACATTTCATGAGATGATTTGAATGTTTTCTGTACTCACTCAGACTGTGAAAGCACAGAAATGTCCTCGAGGATGGACGTACCACAACAACTACTGTTACATTCTGAGCACAGAGCGCAAAGCCACGTGGAGCGCTGCGGTTCGGGCCTGCAGAGAAAGGTACGACAAACCCTAAAGAACAATAATACCAACAGTTATGACTTATAAGACTGGAATACACTACACAACTTTTGCCCCGATCTGCAGTCTGGACGAGTCGACAGTATTTGTTGAAAGTCAGAGCCGGTCTGCAGATTTGGCTGATTTCACAGAAAATTGCGTAGAGACCTGCTTTTTTTTAGCTTCAGTCTTTGATTCCATCCAGTCGTCACATTCCATCAAATATGTGTGCTGTTTTAAAGTCGGCATGAAATGAAGGTTGTTGTTGGTCTTTTTCTTGTAAAATATATCCGAGTGAAACGGCTTCTCGCACAAGAAAAAAAGTAGTGCGGGACTTATTCAGTGTTGCCAGGTCTGCATAACAAAACTAGCCCAATGGTCATATCCCAAATATCAAAACTCAAAATATGCCATTCCCACATCTAAAATACATATTTTACAGTCACTAATATCCAAATCAACTATATTGTAGTGATGATAAACACAGCTCAAAAGCTCCCCACCAGTCAGTGGCTCTCCAAAACATTTAGCAGTTTTATCATTGGTATAATATAGCATATTTCAATACAAGCTTTTTTTAGCCAAATATAATTTATGCGATATGTCAAACCTTTAACCAGCATGGGAAAAAAAACAACCCGGGAACTAAAAGTAGCCCAATTCCTCCACAGACTTGATTTTGTCCGTAGAGCTGCACGAGTCTGGATAAATTGAGAATCACGTTTTTTTATGTTTGTTTAAAATAGAGATCACAATTTAGAATAGACAACTAAACAAAATAACGCAATTTGCTAGAGGTTTTCACAAAATGTTAAAGGGATAGTTCACCCAAAAATGAAAATTACTCCATGATTTACTCAGCCTCAAGTCATCCTAGGTGTATATGACATTCTTCTTTCAGACGAATACAGTCGGAGTTATATTAAAAAATATCATTGCTCTTCCAACCTTTATAAGGGCAGTGACAAAAAAAGACAAAAAAGTGCATCCATCCATCATAAAAGTAATCCACACTTTATAGTTAATAAAGGCCTTCTGAAGTGAACCGATGCCTTTGTGTAAGAAAAATATCCATATATAAAACTTTATAAACTAAAATAACTAGTTGCCGACAGACGGCTATACGCATCAATTTGCGGCGAAAGAGTAACCCTTGACCTGACATATGACAAAAGACCGGTCATGAACTAGAAGTCTAAAACGAGAAAGAGAAATGGCGGAGGATTTCGATATAAGAGAAGAGGAGCTTGAGTTTGTTGCCCAACCCTATTTGTTTGAACCGTGAGAGGCATCAAAGCTTACGCTACTACTACATCGCGTCAGGGGTTACTCTTTTGGCATAAGTCGATTTAAATATGAATATTTTTCTTACAAAAACCCATCACTTTGCTTCAGACGGCCTTTATTAACCCCCTGGAGTCGTATGGATTACTTTTATAATGGATGGATGAACTTTTTTGACTCCATTCACTTCCATTATTAAGCTTAGAAGAGCAATGACATTTTTTAATATAACTCTGACTGTATTTGTCTGAAAGAAGAAAGTCATATACACCTAGGATGGCTTGAGGGTGAGTAAATCATGGGGTAATTTTCATTTTCGGGTGAACTAACCCTTTAATTCCTGCAGTCTATTTAAAAACATATTTCATTTATTTTTTAAAAATCAGTTTGAATGAATGATTCAATGACTCACTCATTAATACTTCACTTGTTTCATTACTGGATGAATCAGCATTTTTGAACAAATCTCTTGAATGAACGATTCAATGACAAACACATTCGCTGTGTCTAAAATTGACTACTTCCCTACTATATAGTACGCAAAAAACAGTACGCCAAAAGAGTAGTTTGTCCGAATACATAGTATTCGAAAAACAGTCCCTGGATGACCTACTACTTCCATGCGCATTCGATGGACACTTTACTATCCCATGAGGCCACAGAAGGGGATTTAAGAATGGAAGTGAAGCGACGCAACTGACGCTGGTAGGTCACGTGACAGTAACAACATGGCAGATGTTGTACGTCCGAATTTCATTCATACTACACACACTCATACTATATAAAACACACTTTTTTTAATGGTTGCAAAGTAAATTCAAATTCAAAGTACCTACTCAGTAATGCGATTTCGTACGCAGCTATTTTTTTTAACAGTCCCTTGTCGCCACCTACTGGTGTAACGATATAATCGATATAATCTTTATTTGAAGCGTTAAGTTCTTTCAAAAGGTGATTTATATATTTCAGATTAAATCTTGAAAAGGTTGAAAAAGACTATTTGTGAAGCTGTTTCATACCTATACATGACAACGGCTCTCTCTGGCTCAGCGGCAGCGCCAACGCAGATTTGAATGTTCGCTGTGATCGTAGCTACTTGTCAAAGGTTTAAGACATAGTCGAATCATTGTCATTTAGGAGTAAGATCGCGTGAGTGTTTGAATTGAGATCGCCATATTTTAGCGGTTAATCGTGCAGCTCTATGGGGAATTGATTGGATGGTGTGGATTGCTATTGGTCCCGCCCTCATGCCAGTAAACGTCATCAGAGGGAAGTTATTTTGATTAAAGATTTACGAAGCACATGAATAAAAAAATGATTTGCACAAATCAATCATTGATATAATAAACACTGCAGTATTCCATAAAAAATAAGAATTGTCAAGTTTGTGACTTTAATGTTGACTAACTAAATACTTGTTTCCTCAAGCTTCAATGGAAACCTGGTGAGTGTTTTGTCAAAAGGAGACATGGACTGGCTGTGGGACTTCAGTGAAAGAAAACCCTTTTGGATTGGTAACTTTTTTTCAGTGTGATTACAATGAATGTAACATTTGTTAAAGTGCTTCAGCGCAATGCGATTTAAACATGAACTCATCGCTCTGTTTTTCTTTCACCTCAGGTCTGAATGATCGTGAAAGCAAAGGTCGCTGGGAGTGGGTGGGTGGAGAGCCTGTCACGTACACCAACTGGAGGCGGAGCCCACCAAGAAACAGGAAGAAGGGAACAAAGAAGTGTGTCCTGGTCTGGAGGAAGACGAAATGGCAGATACGAGACTGTAAGAAAGGAAAGGGACACCGCTATGTGTGTTATGTTCAAATGTGAGACTGCTCACAACGTGATCTCACTACTTTAGTGCACAATAATCATGATGTGACCGCTGAACAGGCCACATTAACAACTGTTGCTATGTCTACGCACTGTTTCTTAGTCCAAGGGTGACGTGACCACATCTTTTCTAACTCAGAGGACCGTCATGTGTTGTAATGTAAATGTAAGATATGCTACTCAGTCTCTATGTATTTATTACTGTATGTGCTCAAGAAATGGTCTTAGATTTAGTTTTTTTTTTCTTGTTCACTAAATGATTGTTATACACATCTGAATACTGTCACTGCAACTAACACTGTCCTCTTTAGAATAAAAATATCTGACGTTAATGAAATCTGAAATTAATGCTCTATTATTTTGATTTCTCTGGAAATTATTGCTACCTAATAATTTTGAATATACATCTTTGAAGAATCACAGATATTCTAGGCTCTGTTTATTAAAAATAAATAAATATGCATATAGTTCATAACAAGAGATTAACATTTAAACTTTGACAAGCTATATATATATATATATATATATATATATATATATATATATATATATATATTAAATATTTGTAAGCATTTGGGTTCATTAAGTTTTTTTTTTTTTTTTTTTAAATAAATTTACTTTTATTCAGCAAGGATGCATTAAATTAATTAAAAATGACATTAAATACTTAAATATTGTTACAAAAAAATGTATATACCAAATAAATGCTTTTCTTTTGAACCTCCTATTAATCAAAAGATCCTGAAAAACTATCACGGTTACCACAGAAATATTAAGCAGCACAACACTGATAATAATGAATGTTTCTTGATCATCAAATCAGCATATTATTATGATTTCTGAAGGATCATGTGACACTGAAGACTGGAGTAATGATGCTGAAAATTATGCTTTACGTTAATAAATTACATTTTACAGTACATTAAAACAGTTATTTTAAATTGTAATATTTCTCAATATAAATTTTTATAATATATTAATCAAATAAATACAGCCTTGGTGAGAATAAGACACTTCTTTCAAAAGCATTTGAATGATAGTGTAAATATTCACACAAATTAAGCAACCATGCTATGCTTAAATAAATCAGTTTATTAAAAATTCTTCTACAACTACAATATTATAAAAGAATTGAAAAAGTTAACTTTTTACAGATAAAACACCTTTATCCCATCTTTACATATAAAATAAGGCACTATTCAGTGTTCTGCCTAGCAATATACAAAATGTCATACAAATAAAAAAAATGTACTTGTTCCAAATATGAAAAGAAAAATCAAACATTTCATGTGCCCAAATAAAGTCAAGTTCCACCATTTACATACAAATAACCATACATTTCAATCTCCAGTGTCCTCTCTAGAATTTCTGTGCACATTGGTTGAAAAACTCAACATGATAGAAGGGTGAACATATTTAAAGTCACCCATTTTAATTACTCTGGGACTTAAAAAAAAAAAAAAAAAGATTTCACACACCTAAACCAACAAAAAAAGGCCATGAAACATTAAAAGCAGTTCTTAGCAAATACAGGAATGGTTTCACATTTAGCAGCTTCACCCTCTGAAAATACAATCAAATCTTTTAGCAGCTCTGCCCTCCAAAAACAATCGAAACATTAAGCAATTTAAGAGAAAACCAGAAGCAGTGAACAGAAGCGCATCCCTCAAATGAACTTTAGGGCAATCAATCACTCTTATTCTTTCAGTTTTGTTAGTCAAGTTATTTCACATCAAATATATTTGAGCCTAAGGAGTGTTTTTAATTCATATTTTCTTCTAAGTTACATAATATTGTTCTCTTTTGGCTTGAAAATGTGCAAATGTAATGTTTGATACTGCCACACACACCAAAAGTGTAGAAACAGACATCTTCAAGAGAAGGCCATTAAACGTCTCAGAGTCCCGTAATAGCAGGCTTCATCACTAGCGCTGTGTGTTTCACAGACGAGACCTCATGTCATAGAAAGCCGTGCTCATCCAGTCCTTTCACTGAAACTGGGTTCCATTTTGCAGTGGGTTTACTGGAAGCATGAACTGAAAAACGAAACGTCTGAATGAACATTTTAACAGTATTATCAGACTACTGAAATTGGGTCTGTCTACCAAATCTCTATACACAGAGCTGGGTAGATTACTTACAAATTGTAGTCCGGTACAGACTGAATGAAAATTGTAGCTGGTAATGTAGATGTAATCTGTTACATTACACATTTCGGGTTACTTTTAGATGACTTTTGACCCAACTCATTTATCATATTGATTCGAACAGGACAATCTTATTGATACCATATTAATATAAATATACAAAAAGAAAGAAAATATATTCCACAATATGAAGAGCATTAAACGTGACTTGAGGGTTTCTCAAACTGTGGTTTGTGGAGGAACTGCAGGGGGTTAGTGAGTTCTTAAAAAGATTCAAAATAATTACATCATAGAAATGGCAAATGAAAATACATAAAAACAAAACAACACATACTAAGAACACACACTTTTTTTTATTTACCCGCAATTAATCGTGAATTTCATCTATCTATCTATCTATCTATCTATCTATCTATCTATCTATCTATCTATCTATCTATCTATCTATCAACCTTTTCTTTCCATCCATCCATCCATCCATCCATCATTTGACCTTTTCCATCCATCCATCCCTCAACCTTTTCTTTCCATCCATCCATCCATCATCTGACCTTTTCCATCCATCCATCCATCCATCATCTGACCTTTTCCACCTATCCATCCATTCATCCGACCTTTTCCATCCATCCATCACCATCTGACCTTTTCTATCCATCCAACCATCCGATCTTTTCCATCTATCCATCCATCCATCCATCCGACCTTTTCCATCCATCCATCACCATCTGACCTTTTCTATCCATCCATCTGACCTTTTCCATCATCCATCACCATCTGACCTTTTCTATCCATCCATCATCTGACCTTTTCTATCCATCCATCCATCCATCCATCCGATCTTTTCCATCCATCCATCCATCCGACCTTTTCTATCCATCCATCCATCATTTGACCTTTTCCATCCATCCATCCCTCCATCCATCATTTGACCTTTTCCATCCATCCATCCATCATTTGACCTTTTTCATCCATCCATCCTCTGACCTTTTCCATCCATCCATCAATCAATCATCTGACCTTTTCCATCCATCCATCATCTGACCTTTTCCATCCATCCATCATTTGACCTTTTCCATCCATCCATCATTTGACCTTTTCCATCCATCCATCATTTGACCTTTTCCATCCATCCATCCATCCTCTGACCTTTTCCATCCATCCATCAATCATCTGACCTTTTCCATCCATCCATCATCTGACCTTTTCCATCCATCCATCCATCATCTGACCTTTTCCATCCATCCATCCATCATCTGACCTTTTCCATCCATCCATCCATCATCTGACCTTTTCCATCCATGCATCCATCCATCTGACCTTTTCCATCCATGCATCCATCATCCATCCATCTGACCTTTTCAATCCATCCATCCGTCCATCCGTGTATTTATTTGTCTGTCTTTGTCTATCTACAGTCTGTTATCTTATTGAAATTCTATATTTAAAAAATTCTTAAATTACTACATATAAAATGAATGATTAATCAATGTGCTACATTATAACTTAAGACAATCACTAATCTTAATGTTATTTTATTTCATTTTCAATATATTTTTTTTTTAAGTGACTGCATCACTAACAGTGACTGAAACGATACTACTACGTTTCAACCGCTACACCCCTATACATTAACAGAGATGTATATGTATTTGAGACTCTCATTACCTGGTAGCACTATGGCTCTGGTGTGCGATGGTGCCTGCGTTTCTGAAGGAGCTGGTGACTCTCTTTCCCCATAATCACTTTCACCAGATGAGGTGTGATCCCCGGCTCTAGAGTCAACCATCATATGAAGCCCGGGTCTCTTTTTATGGTACTTGGCACGGTATGTGTCCGTCATGCAATTATCCACGGAGAAATAAGTGGTGGGGATAACAGGAGAGCCGACAACAGGTTTATGAAAGATGGAGAACTTCTCGTCGCTCTCACTAGCTGACAGATCATTCCTCTCCTGATCAGAGGAGCCAGACTTGGAGCTCGTGTCTGACGAGATCATGTGTGAATCAGGGGAGTTTTCGAGCCACTTCTGCTGAATGCTATGGGACAGGGCCGAGCCATTCCGGGGAAGGCGCTGAGGACTGGGTGGGCAGGGATCTTGCAAGATGTGTCGTCGGTTCTCTGAACTCAAAATATGTGGCTTTGGAGGCAATGGTGGGCCATGAGATAGAGTCCGTGAGGGAACGTGAGGAGGCAAGTCAGCATGTGACGATGAATCCTCCTGCTCGGAAAAGGGACCGGCAAGGTCATCGGAGCTGTTCCACTCCGAACTGCTGGTCTTGGTGAAATAAGGAGGGATGGGGTTCCCGTTTAACACATGTGGTCTTTCTACCTCAGTCTTTTCCACCATCTCCTTACCAGGAATGTATCTAAAAGCTTGCCTTCTGCAGGAGGAAACATAGGCTTGTTATATTTTATAACTACCTTATACTGACCCTTGTAAAAAAAGAAGTGTGCTTAATTAAAATACTTGAATACTTCCAGACAATATTATATCAAATAATAACACTTTTAAAAAGTGTACTTAGGTTCAAATTAAAAGTTCTACATAAATGTACATTTTAGACCGTTTTAATAATCCTTTGTCGTGCTTTAAAGAAATACACTTATTTTGATGTGTTAACTAACATACTGAAGCACAAAGTAATTGATTAGAATTTGAACTGTAGTGTGTTATTCAGTATTATATTTATTTAATGATAAATAACATTTTATTATTTACTAAATTACAACTTTGTCATTACATACTGTACATATTTAAATATGTGACATACAAGTTTCAATAGAAATTACATTAAAGTATATTTTAGTTTACCATAAACGCTTGTACAGTTGGCATTACACTTGACTTATGTCAACAATGTGTCAAAGACAATAGAAGTAATTATGAAATTAAATAAATGTGCTTAAGTCCTACTTAAGTGGGTCAAAATCACTCTAAAGTTCAGCTAATTGCATTTAATATAAATTTAAACTGTAATACATTTTCATTTAATGGCAATTAATATGCAATTAAGTGTCCGAAAACACCACATTCATTTCACACAATTATATTCTTTTAAAGTATATTATTTCCATAAGAACTTTTTTTTTTAAAACTTATGCTAAAGTATGCTTCTTTTTCACAAGAGTAGATACTGCAATAAACTATATTGAAACATTTTCTTTAATGACATGAGCCACATGTATAAACAATTATGCACAAAATGTCCTTTGAAAAATGTTTATTTCCATAGAGCCCAAAGCTTATGAAGAGTCATCTTATGCAAATGTGATTTAAAAACAGAATTATGCCCTCCTAACATGACAAAAAATAAATAAATAAATAAATTAAATAAATATAAATATAAATAAATATATATAAATAAATAAATAAATATATATAAATATATAAATATAAATATATATAAATATATAAATATAAATATACATATATATATATATATATATATATATATAAATTCTAATTGTGGCTTAAACACATTTTCGGGACACTGTGTTTATGGTTTTATACAACAACATTTCTGTATATGGAAAGTATACAAAATCGCATGGAAACGATTCAAAGCTTCATGAATTCATGTTTCCAAATAACTTACCTTGGAATAACAGGACTCATGGAACGATCATGTGCTTTCTTTTGGTGGTCACCTGTAAGATAAATGATTAAAAACATTTAAGTTTTATGTATAGTTGCATGCATTCTTTAATATGTAGTTATTCTTTTTAAATCTCAAATATTTGTGCACTGAAAAATAGTGTGAAAGACAGAATATGTCCATACAGACTGAGGCTGAATTTTGGCCAATATGTCACTGACAGCGTCCTAGCTGTAAAATTCACACTGCAGACGTGTTATGTAAGGGGTCAGGCTGGGGTATTGTGTGGGTTCAGTGAGGATGTGTCTCAGTGGGGCATATGGCAGGCAGTGCTCAGCAGGGGCTCTGGGCCTGTCTAAAGTAGACAAGTCTAAAGAGAAGGGGCCCAGGCTGGGCATCCGGTTCAAACCAGCTTCTCTGTGCGCGCCAATGGCTTGTTAACAATGAGCTCAAGGGGTAAATGCGATCATAAAAGTGCCCATGCCATGCCAAGGGGTCAGTGAGTCAGAGCTTGGATTCTAAGGAGAAAACAGCAAAGCTTTCAACGTGTTGCTGTAGTGACCGCACCTTTAAATCTGACTAGCTGTCAGGTGGACTGTGGGACATATGACCACACAGCCACATGCTGGGAACACATTCACAAGCAACGGTGCACGAAATAACAGTGAGATTGTCAGGGAAGGCAGCACCACTGTGCAAAAACCTCAAAACAACAGTGCAGTTTTCCAAGGAGTGATAGAATAGCTACTTAAAGATTTTAAATGTATTTTTTGGATTTCAGTATATAAATTTGAGACCATATATTTAGTGCTCTCCTAAAAGTTCACTAAATTAAATTTTATGCACATATACACTTTTTTGCTCATTAACGCAAATATCTAATGAGCCAATCATATGGTAGCAACTCAATGCATTTAGGCATGGTCAAGACGATCTGCTGAAGTTCAAACTGAGCATCAGAATGGGGAAGAAAGGTGATTTAAGTTAAGTGTTGGTGCCAGACGGGCTGGTCTGAGTATTTCAGAAACTGCTGATCTACTGGGACTTTCATGCACAACCATCTCTAGGGTTTATAGAGAATGGTCCGAAAAGGGAGAAAAATATCCAGTGAGCTGCAGTTTCTTTGGCTGAAAATACCTTGTTGATGCCAGAGGTCAGAGGAGAATGGCCAGACTGGTTCAGCTGATAGAAAGACAACAGTAACTCAAATAACCACTCGTTTCAACCGAGGTCTGCAGAAGAGCATCTCTGAATGGACAACACGTCCAACCTTGAAGCAGATGGACTACAGCAGCAGAAGACACACCGGTGCCACTCCTGTCAGCTAAGAACAGCAAACTGAGGCTACAATTTGCACAGGCTCACCAAAACTAGACAGATTGGAAAAATGTTGTCTGGTCTGATGAGTCTCGATTTCTGCTGTGACATTCAGATGGTAGGGTCAGAATTTGCCGTAAACTACATGAAAGCATGGATCCATCCTGCCTTATCTCAATGGTTCAGACTGCTGGTGGTGTAATGGTGTGGGGGATATTTTCTTGGCACACTTGGGGCCCTAAGTACTAATGGCGCTTTTCCACTGCGTGGTACGACTTGGCACAGCTGCAGTTAGTACTGCTTCAAAGAGGGTGGGATTATAGACTGATCGTTATAGTTGTGCCACCTCTACTGCCGTGACATCATCGTAAACGTGACAAACAAACGCACAACACACGAGCAATGGAGCATATCGTTGGAATGGTGTTCTTGATTCTCAGCATGTGGATGTTTTTCACTGCAAGACGAAGAAGTTTGTTTCTAGCGGGTTTGGAGTCTCGTGTCGCCAATCCAATGACGCTGGTAGTGACGATTCTCTCTGACCAATCAGTGATCTGCAGTGTTTACACGTCACATTTTAAAAGCTCCATAATTGAGCATCGTTTAAATGCCACCGCCTACCTGAGGATTGTTGCTGACTATATCCATCCCTTTATGACCACAGCGTATATACTGATGGCTACTTCCAGCAGGATAAGGCGCCATGTCACAAAGCTCAAATCATCTCATCTCACATCTCACTTTAGTTCACTAAACTCAAATGGCCTCCACAGTCACCAGATCTCAATCCAATAGAGCACCTTTGGGATGTGCAGCCGACATCTGCAGCAACTGTGTGATGCCATCATGTCAATATGGACCAAAATCTCTGAGAAATGTTTTCAGCACCTTATTGAATCTATGCCATTAAGAATTAAGGCAGTTCTAAGGCAAAAGAGGGTCCAACCCAGTATTAGCAAGGCGTACCTAATAAAGTGGAAGGTGAGTGTGTATAAAGAAAATAAGAATGAAAATGAAACACTAGAGGGAGCTAAAGATAAACACTTCACATTACTGGGTAGACAAGTCCTTCATAAGGATTTCAGATTTGTTAAGCTGTAAAAGTTCAGCGAGTCATACTTTGATTGCTTTAACATCACATTAATATAATTTTCAAAAATATAAAAAATACATACTGAAGCTGCACCATTTCCATTTACTTTAATAATGCATACTTTTAATATAAAACATATATCATAAAAATATGCAGAATACAACAGAAAAGAAAATTGACAATTTAAATCTTTAATTAGTCCTACACTTCCTTTTCTTCATGGGATTGTCAGTTTGTCTATGAATCTGAGCACAGTGGTTGCCCTGATCTCAAGCCCCCTGAGACTCAGCTAGCAGTGTGTGTGTGTGTGTGTGTGTGTGTGTGTGTGTGTGTGTGTGTGTGTGTGTGAGAGATGTATCAGCACGCATTGCCTTTCTCTCTTTCTGTTATTTTTTTCCCCCCAGCGCATTAAAAACTAAATCCCTTTGGCTAGCATGCAATTATTAGAGGATTGGACTTTAGACCCCATTTTCTGGTTTTTCAAGCCTGTCGTGTTTAAGCCGTTAAGCCTCATGAGAAGAACCTCCATTTGATGGTCATGACTTGCAATGTTGGAGCTGAAAAACTCCCCAAATAAATAAAATACTGCCGAAGTCCAAAAGAAACCACCACCCCTAATATGATATTCTGGACCTTAGATATGACGACTCCCTCTATCAATGCAAGTTCATGGGATTTTTTCCTCTGTTTAATCTTCTACCAAGCAGAAATTGTAAATCCAATTGCTTAGAAAAAAAAACAGCATCTCTTTTCAAGAAGAATTCATAATTCATAATCAATGTCTGCAAACAGTGAGGGATGAGTATATATGATAAAAAGTATTCAGTGTTAGAGTGATTCTTGCCTTAATAAACATCACTAATAAAAGATAATGGTGGTCAAATTCAATTTGTTATGAATGACTAAAAAAAACTGTGATGAATAATCTATGAGTAATATTCTGGATGGTAAAATAAAAATGGGCACATCACCAGCTGGTGTCATAAAATTCAGTATTATTTATATACTATTAAAGCATTTATTAATATTTAGAATTAGCTTTTATTTGTTTTTTTGAGTTCTTAATTTTAGTTTAAGTTTTAGCATATTTGTTATGTGCTTGTCATTTTAATTAAACAAATATTTCTACTGTATATGGACTTTTTTATTTCAGTTTTAGTTTGAGTAACTTTAGTACTTCAACTTAAAAGAAAATGATAAATGTTGGCAATTAACTGAACATTTTTTTAAGTTTTTTATTTAAATTACAATACTTTTTCTCAGCTTTATTTCAATTACAAAAAAACTAACATTTTAATAGTTTTATAACACTTTAACACAAACTGCGCTCATCTCACAGTTAGGTCATTAACATGACATGAATTAACAATGAGTGATGTATTTTTACAGCATTTATTAACCTTTGTTAATGTTAATTAATAAAAACGTTCATGTTCGTGGTAATTCACCGTGCATTAACTAATGTTAAGAGATACAACTTAATATCCAGATCTTAAAAATGCATTAGTAAACGTTTATATTTACATTACCTAAGATTCATAAATGCTGTAGAAGTATTGTTCATTGTTAGTTCATGTTAACTAACGATGTAGTTAACTAATGTTAACAAATGAAACATTATTGTACACTTAATAAACATTATTATTAAGTGTTACCAATAGTTTTAGTTACCAATTACAACACAAAATGCATAAAATTACATTTTTAAAATGATTGTAAAAATCATTGTTTTGCCTACAACGCATCCTGACACGTGGGGAAATTAGCTCATAGACGGCATGTGCAGTCAGACTAGTTTCAGAAGTTGAGCTAGAGCTCAGATCTGATTGACAGGTTGGGAGTGGTGTTAAACTCGAACCATACGTCAACACTCAACGATTGAGCCAACATGAGATCACTGCCAGCTCAGCAGCCAAACGACACACACCTGTTCTCTAGGCTAGATAGTTGAGTGAATCAGGCCCAAACAAATCAGCAGCAAAATCCGATGGACTAGAGGGCTTAGCTGGAACATACTGTTAGCTTTGGAGATTACAATTAAAAAGTGTGTGACCAGTGTTGGGTGTTGGGATGCATTACTAAGTAATTAATTACAGTAATTAAATACCTTTTCTCTTAAAAAGTAAAGTAAGGGATTACTCTTCCTTTTTCTGTAATTTAATTACAGTTACTTCTGATGTAATTGCATTAAACTGTAGAGACTAGAACAATTCTATATAAAACGAATGTGAATTTAACATCAAAACTCAATTAGTACAGTAATATAATGGCTCTGTTGAAGATGCAATTAGTAGCTAGTAACTAATTACTTTTTTAGAGTAACTTACCCAACACTGCGTATTACAGCTAAATGAATCTAGTAAAGTAATACTTGCAAATATAAATATGTATGGTTACACTTTATTTTAAGGTGTCCGTGTTACAGTGTAATTATACATTTAAGTACTGAGTACTATAAGGTTAGGTTTAGGATTAGGGTTTGGTTTAGGGTTAGTTGCATGTAATTATGCATAATTTATAGTTATTACTACAGTAACTACATGTAACATGTTTAACAAGGACAGTGTAAAATAAAGTGTTACCATATGTATAGATATGAATCACATTAGACAAGACTGAACTGGATCTGCCGACCTGCCAAAAATATTTACTCATGTCTAAGAATAAATATTTTCCACAGTGCAACAAGATCTCTCTTTAATGCTACTTAGAGAACATCTCTTTATGGTTTTAATGTGCCATACAGAAAATGCCATGCTACAAACTCTCTACTATATTCATACTTTCACATTTACTGGGCCAAACATCAAAAGTAAATGGACCAGGCCATTCTCAAAATAACAAATAGCCCTGTCTTCATTTAGTTTTAAGGATTAGGCTCATTTAGCTTACATGCAACATCACATCTGCTGAAGGCAGCAAAAGAACAAAGATAAAGATTTATGTAAGGTTTTTAAGACTTTGGTTCAGTGTAAATACCACATCAGAGCCGCATTGTGTATGTGTATATATATATATATATATATATATATATATATGTTTATGTGTGTGTGTGTGTGTGTGTGTGTGTATATACTGCAGATGGAGAACAGCGAGTCTCTGTAAAACCATAGAGTGCAAACAGCAGTCCTGACAGGAAGATCAACTGTCAGGGTTTCGCCTGTTCAACACGCTGAACTATCAGCAACTCCTGCTGTTCTGACCTTTACAAGCATCTTATGGGATACAAAGCGCACACGGCACACTAAAAACTGAGCACAGCACTGATACTGAACAAGAGGTCTACAGAGACAACGAGACAGTTGCCATTTAGGAGCAAGAGAAAGCACATCCTGCCAATAGCTCTTAAAAAAAACCTCTGCATTGCACTTCTGATCAAACAAGGACAATGTTCAACTGCACTGTTTACTGAAAGCTTGGGTTGTTAACATAGGATTTGACATTTCCTTCCTTAGCAATATGAACACAGGAAGAGCGGCCAAAAAAAATCTCGACATGTACACTTTGATAAAATGTCATTCCAAGCAGCAACTACAAACAAATACATTTTGCGATTACTTTTAACTAGCTGGTGTAAAGGTGATTTTTAGTGGATGTAAGTCAGTTCAACATTACTATGAACATTTGACTACTAGAAAGCGTCCAAATTCAAATCGTCTTAATTTTGAACAGTATATCTATTTATGTATATCTATTTATTAACTTGTGTTAAATTTTTAGCTTGTGCCATTTAAAGCAATGACAAACACGCATTTATTCATTACATTTAAATTAAATATTAAAATTATTATTAAAAGCCGTGTATATAAATTATAAATATTTTAATCATTATATAATTTATATATATTAAAGTGCCCCATTATGCTTTTTTTGTGTAACAACGGTTTGTAAAGTTAAAAATGTCTACAAAGTTTCAGATCAAAGTGCACAATAAAGTTATTGTCCCCTAAAAGAATAGATTCTGAACTGCCGAAACGAGTCAACAGCAATTCCAGTCTCACCTACCTACACCTAACAATGTAACAAATTTGGGTTACACTTTATTTTAAGGTGTCTTTGTTACACTGTAATTATACATTTAAGTGAGTAATATTAAGTAACTACATGTACTTACTATAGGGTTAGGATTAGGGTTTGTTTTTTTTTTGGTTTAGGTTAGTTGCATGTAATTATGAATAATTTATAGTTATTACTATAGTAACAGCATGTAACATATGTAACAATGTACCTGTAAAATAAAGTGTTAACCAAATTTGAATAATGCCAGCCAATGGTCTTGCCTGTAAACAACGCCTACTTTGACTCTCAAACACTGTAGTTGTAGCTGAGACTGGAAGAGTTTGGTTCGTGTTTCAACATGTCAAGAAGAGGCTGTTTTCTGAGCTGTGAAAGCATGCATGCACTTCAAAAGAATGAGGACTCGCGCTGGAATTAATACGGAAAAAACAACGCAATCTTTACTGTTAGAATCAGTGTATCAAGCGCTGAGGAAGCCTCCGGAGCTAAAAGATATCAGATAATAGGCATTTCCATTTCGACCAATCACAACAGATTTAGCCATCTGACCAATCAGAGCACAGTAGGCTTGCAGAAAGTAGTGGTTTAGAGAGACTGAATCTTCGAACAAGTCGTTTTAAACTCTTTGAGAAATGAGGTGATGCACAGTGTATATTATGAGAAAATTTTGTTTTTTGACTTTGGATGAATGTAAACCTATTGTAGGAGACCTCCAAAACAAAATGAGGAACCTTTAAAATAGCATAATGGGGCACTTTAATATTAATGAAATTTTGTAGTAGTAGTCAATATTTTATTTAATACGCTTTATCTTATTTTTTTTTCTCTGATTTTCAAAATGATTTCTGCTCTATTGGCTACTGGAATCAGGCCAGTTTGAAAGGCAACACACACTCAGCACATTTGAACTAATTCCAAGCTGACATTTGGAAAGGAACTGTCAATATGCAACTGGATATAAAATGTGATGGAATATTGCAAATCTAAAAAAAAAAAAAAAAAAAAAAAAAGTAAAACACACATATATCTGTGTGTTACTGTTTATCATCTGGGCTTAAAGAAAACAAAGCAAAGACAGCACCAGAAAAAGAAAAACCTAACATTATAAAAATTTTGCATCACTCACTGTCTAAGACCCCCAACCCATTTAGCATGAAAAGAACGCACAGCCATTATTTCCCACGGCAGCAAACACTTCAACGCTCGCGTTGCAGTGAAAACACCCTTAAAGGCGAGCAAGAGGACACAGCCTGAGAGCTGTCCTCTCTGCTTCACTTCTTCAGCCCATAAAGCTCCCATAAACCACCTACAGCGGGGGTAAATAGACCCCCACCCCGGCCATCACAACACACTCACACATACACAAACAGCTCCCAGCGCTGACAACCAGGACAAATGATTCGTCCCCAGACACGACCCCATGTGCACCCTTCACTTCACCAGTTCATCTGGAATGAGAGTGCTGATAACGACCCGTCTGAGGCGCGCACTGGCACATTACATGTATTATTTATTAAGTGTTTATTAATATTTTGCAAAAGCTTTTATTTATATTTTCAGTTTTAGTAATTTTGTTATGTGCTTTTCTCATTTTTTTATATTTCTAATTAGCTTTAATTTATTTTTATTTAAGTTTTAAATTTCAATTTCAATTAATTTAATTTTCATTTAAAGTTTTTTGTGTTTCAGTTTTTCTTTTAATATTTATATTTTAGTTAATGTTTGTTTCAATTAATGAATGGATTTTGAATAGTTTTAGTTAACAATGACACTAAAATAAGAGCTCCCGGTACAGTTGAGGCTTGGACTCTTATTTTGATTTCTTTACCTCATTTTTAGTTAGTAAACATATATAAACGTTTGCTCTTATTACTAGTATGTGTTAAGCAGACTGGTAGCTGTTGTTTTAACACTGTGTGGGGATTTAATCGACCCCCAGCCTCTGTGGTGAGATCTTTCAAAGGTTGAGAGGTTGACAAAATACACACTTTGCACCCGTTTTCCAACCCTCTGACTAATATTTGCAACATGCTAACATCAAACATATTTTTTGCAACATGCTAACATTCAAAAACCAATGTCAGTGTTGTTATTGTCAACTAAAACAATTATTGGTAATTGGGATAAAGCTAAAATAAAATAATAAAATATAAAATAATACAATTTATAAATCTGAAATATTGCCTTGGGAATTAACTGAAATAAGTTTAAAGTACTAAAATAATTCAAACTGAAATAAAAATAAATAAAAATACAAAAATCTAAAATTACTAAAACTTCAGCTAAAATTAAAATGAATACTGAAAATATTAAAGCTAATATAAAAGCTAACACTATAATAGTATAAAAAGAATACTAAAATAACACTGATCCACATCAGAGGTTCCATGACGGTTAACATGTTGCCTTAGAAGTCAGTAGGCAGCGAGGAAGCTTACTAGATTGGAAAAGGAATTTCTGATAACACTTTTAACTCAGAAGCCTCTGAGGGTTCTTACCGTAGAAGATGGACGAAGGTGAGATCTCAGCCTTTGAATCCTCATACCTCCTTTGGTATTTTGGGTCCCTAAAAATACACAATGCATTTAACTCAATGTTCTATATGCAAAGTTGTATTTGGCTTAAGGGGTGGTTACACTAGATTTTGTGCTCCATTCACTTTAATTTCAAAAATATGAATGTGGGAGAATGAGTACACATTAAAATCTTAGTCTTTCACTACATCATTTAAAGTTCACATTTGGTGAGCTAGAGATATTCTAAATTTTGGTGAAAATCAAACATGGGCAAAACTCTAGTTTTGGTGCTGTCACCCAATCCTGTTCTATACAAGTTTAATGCAAACGTCAAGTACATACTTAAACTATTAAACTTAAATTTCGGTTAAGAACAGCTGCATGAAGCAGTCGTCTAATGTAACCGGCTCTTTAGTCAGTCTACATTAGTTCTTCCCAAGCCTAACCTTTTTAAGACATTAAACAATGACGTAAACACCTCCACCGAACATCATTGCAACATGGTGTACTCGGATTCACAATGACAACAGGATATGCACAGCTACACAAGAATTTGATACCTTATCTGACAAAGAAAAACATTCAAACGGTACTCAAAAAGTGCAGACACAGCTTGAACACAACACTGTTCATAGGCATATCTTGCACGTTGTTTACTCGGTTTAAAAAGAATGCTATAAAACAAACAAACAATTATTATATACACCACTTTCCAAAAATTTGGAATTGGTAAGATTTTTAAAAGGTCTTTTATGTTCTACAAGGCTGTTAACTTGATCAAAAATACAGTAAAAAAAGTAATATTGTGAACTATTACAATTTAAAAGAACTGTTTTCTATTTTAAAATATTTTAAAATGTAATTTATTCCAGTGATGGTAAAGCTGAATTTTCAGCATAATTACTCCAGTATTCAGTGTCACATTCAGTACAGATCCATAAAAAAAAAAAACATTGTAATATGCTGATTTGCTGCTCAAGAAACATTTCTTCTTACCAATGCGGAAAACGTGATTTTTTGATGGATAGAAAGTTCAAAAGAAAAGCATTTATTTGAAATCGAAATCTTTTGTAACATCATGTCTTTACTGTCATTACTAATCAAATTAATGTGTCCTTGCTGAATAAAATATTAGAAAAAAAAGAGCCCAAACTTTTAAACAGTAGTGTATATACAAAAATCGATTAAAAAATGCACGAATTAAACCCTGCTTTTTCTTGTCAGTGGATCTCCTTTCTGTGGCCTCCCTAACAAATCTCCCTAACTAGTATTGAACTCATGTTGATCTCTTGTAAATCACATTTATGTCACACTTCTGTAGTGACATTTATCACCCAAATGAGTCTTGCGTAAATGCAAATGTCTTGATGCTCTTGCTGATTGAGGGTTACTTTAGTTCTTACCTGGAGAGGTTTGGCTCGGGTATGGATTGCATTTCTTTGTTGCTCAAGTTCTCCACCACAGGAGAGTCCAGATTGGCTGAGCTATTGCTGAGACGATCACTGCTTTCGTATCCAGATTCAGTGCGCTGGATTTTCCAGTTATCAGGCCGAATGGTGAGGTTGTTGACACTTGTTTTAACCCTGTCCTGCTCTGGAGGCCCTCGACCCTCCGATTCCAACGAGCTCCTGCTGCCCATGTCCTGCCTCTGCTCGTCCTCATAAATCGTCATTAAACTCTTGGGTTTGCGTTCTTCGCGTCGGCCCCATGCCAACTCTTCGCTCTCCTGATTAAAGGTCTGTCTGCGAGAGTTGTGGGAGTTTTGATTATTATCGCTGTTTAGTACGCTGTCGACATTAAGTGCCTCTCGCATCGGCCTCCACGCCCGATTGGCTCGGCTGCGAGAGCCCTGACTGCTGTCCGTATCGTAGCCGTTGCCGACATCCAACCTTCGAGGGCGAGGCTCTACAGGGGGATGAAGCGGGACGCGAGGCTGAGGTTGAGTGCGTGGTTCGTGGTTGAAGTGAGTGGTCGTAACAGGCCAGCGCTCCGCTTTGGTCGGACCTCTGCCCTGGCTGCTGTACAGCCGTGACTCCAGATTCTTGAAGCCATTCTCAGGAGGCGACAGTGAGCGGGCGTAAGGCTTCTCAGGTGCTGAATCTGTGGATGAGATGCATAGTTACAACCTGCTTGATTCTGGGAAAATTTACCCTGCACGTTAACTGGCACTGAAGGTACTCGCAGTGCGGTTGTCTTCGGTGGGGTCTAATATTTATTGTATAATGCACAGTTAATAAAGTTAATCAGATGCGTTAAGAGTTAAGCACACTATTTTTTTTTATCAATTTGGATCTATTAACATATTAAAAAAATAAATCAAAAAAGCAATTCATACATACATACATCTCTGCTATAAGGAGCATGTTTAAAAATAATAAAACATTTTTTTACCCCTGTCAGGGTGATACAATATCACATTGAAGAAAATTATAAATTAATAAAAAAAAAGTATTGTATTTATGTCACAGCTTAAGTCATGTAGTGCATCCAACATGCAGAAAAATGTAAAAACAAACAAACAAAAAAAAATTATATCATAGTGATTGGGTGTCAAGGTAAAAAAAATATATTAGATCATTTGAAATGTTAGTTCAGGTTGTTAAAATGTCATGTGGTATGACTCCCAAAAACGTATTAATATTTGTGAATTAATAATTCATGATACTTGAATTTTTTTTTTTTTATACTTTATTTAATATTATGGTAACACTTTACAATAAGGTTTCATTTGTTAACATCAGTTAATGTATGAACTAACTATGGTCAGTACATTTGTTACAGTATTTATTAATCTTTGTTAAGGTTAGTTAATACAAATCCAGCTGTTTATTGATTGTTCATGTTAGTTCACAGTGCATTAACTAATGTTAACAAATACTACTTTTGACTTTAATAATGTATTAGTAAATGTTGAACATTAACAAAGATTAATAAATGCTGTAGAAGTGCAGTTCATTATTAGTTCATATAAACTAATGTAGTTAACTAATGTTAACTAATGAAACCTTATTGTAAAGTGTTACCAAAATTATAAAATTTATTTGAAATACATGTAAAAACATTTATTTTAAAACTGAATAATATACTTCAGTATTATAAGAAAGAATTCATTCTAAACTGTTCAGCACTTAAGATTTGTCAATCTTTCTAGGGGAGGGTGATATGACCAAAATCTTATATCATGATATGAGCCATTTTATTTCACGATAACGATATATATCACAATATAGTTATTTTTTTGCCATAAATAAGGTCAAAATTATCAAAATAATCATCATAATCAAATAATCAAAATTATTTATATCATTTTATTACAAAAAACTAATACTAGCCTAACCTTACTGAAGACAAGTAAAGAGTCAGTGATAAGAAAAAAAGAAACTAATTACAAGCAATAGGACAAAACTACAATAGAACAAAGTGGAAAACAAATGAAATAGACCTCCCTGATAAACTTTGAGCACTAAACAAGAAATACTACAAAAATTGTATAAAGTAATTAAATGTACAAAAAACACTGTATAGCCTTCATTGTGTAAATTAAATATAAATGTATTCTTATTAAAGTTACAAAAATGATTCAGTCAGGAGCAGTGAGTGATTTCTTTGTCTTTTGTTGTTGATTAAAATGAATGACACAGACAGCTGCAGGTTTATTAGGCTGCTGTCACTTTAAGAGCGAATGCACTGATCTAATATACTGATACACATGCGCATTCTCTCTCAACTGTTTACACTCACTTAAGATATAAATTACTGTGTTTAGGAGGATACTCGCAAAGACAGCATTCTGACACGTAGGTGTGTGTAGTTGACCGTTCAAGCCCAATAAGACGGCAAAAATAACTCTGTTCAGTACTCGTGCGCTCAGACAGCGCTCAAAAACAATATTAGTGAAATGAGTTCTCTTTTGCTGCTTATTGCATGTCAATGGTTTAAAATCACTTGTTTTTATACCGCAATGCATAAAAATGCATGCAAACCATAGTCTTTCGTGACGGCGCATCACGGCAAAGTCACGTGAACGTAACCGCGATGGAGACGATAGTCCAAAATCTCTACCAGTTGACAAATTTCTACCGGTATATCGCCCACCCCTATTCATGACCAAACTGTATATAAACTGCATTTAGCTTTCCAAACAGGACTGATAAGTGCATTTTGCCACTGTGTGAATGTAGTCCTTGTTCACTCTCAAATTTTGCTGCGTTATTAAATTGTTCATTTACATTATACAAACAATTCACAGATGCTGCTTCCAGCCTACAGGCCAGAATCATCCATCTCCGACATATGCGAGGTTGCAGTAATAGCCTGGATAACCTTTTTTTCTTGTGAAGGTGGAAGAGTGACTCTCTTTGGGCAGAACAGTGCTGAAATTGGCACTGTTAAATAGGCTGGCATAGAAATTCTGCGGCAGTGCAAATCCATACTGCTGTGGTGCCATTCCACATTGCCCAGTTCCTATATCGTTATGCAGTATGAGCTTTAAAAAAAAAAAAACATTGTCTCATTAGATATTAATGTAACTTTGACTTGCGGTCGTCACACACACTGAAAATGCTTATTAGCTGGCCTAATGAATTCTCAAACAGCCTACACAGTTAACTTTCTCCAAGATGAAGGCAGTCTGGTCAGAGATCTACACGCTGAAGGCTAAAAAGCCATTAGTAAGCCATATACATACTTAAAAAGGGTAAAGCAAAGTCAAGCAGCTTGGCTTGCAAACCACAATTTTACTGCTCATGAGCAATAAAAGGAGATGGTAATGTTGGTCACATGACACTTGCACAATATGGTGAGCCAGTTTCACTGCACATGAGGAAATGACTTTGTGATGCCAGTAAACTCATGTCTATATGGCCTTATGTGCACTGTCCAATGTACCATGTGTCGTAGATTTCCCCTACGCACCTGACTTAAGTTTACCTGGGTCGTCTCCTAATCGATGCCCCTAAACGTCTCCTGATCGACCCTTACAAATTTATCCTCTAGTGCGTCTCCTAATCAACATCGGCTGAGTCGGACGACGTCTCGTCCCCAATGAACACTATCACTTGGCCAATAAGGTCTCTAGTGCTCCACTAACTTGCTGCGCAGCAATGAACCAGACAGACTCCAGCAATTGCCCTTGAAATGCTTTAATCAGCCGGGAAATCTCATAACAATCACAGAGAATCTCACCAGCAAAGAAGAATACAGCAGTTTATATAGGACAGAGATACATAGCACAGTCAAAATAACATCATCTCACCAATATGATTGATTCAATTCGTGCAAAACAGCATCCACCTACTCCTTCTGTTACTGGCAAAGCAAATTTAGATATCAGAATCATCAAAATAATGGGGTTATTAGTTTGTTGATTACTCAATATGTCATGGGGCCATTATATTTGGATAACTGTCTAGCCAGTGCCTTAAAGTTTCCACTCTTTCTACACACCAACCTTGGTAAATACTGTTGGTGCTTTTGTTCTCAAAAGTTAAATGTTAGGCCTGTAAGGAAAAAGAAATGTTAGTTATGGTTAGTCTTAAAAATTCCATCACACATGCTATAAAAGAAGTGTGAGCAATTGTAGTATACTTAAAATCTTAAAAGTAAATTTGGTTACGCTTTATTTTAAGGTGTCTTTGTCACAGCGTAACTATACATTTAAGTACAGAGTAATAATAAATAACATATACTTATATAATTAGAGTTGGGAGTTTAGTTGCATGTAATTATGCATAATTTACTCGTTTACTACAGTAATTACATGCAACAAGGACACTAAAATAAAGTGTTACTGTATATTTAAAAAAAATACTTGGACAATATAACTAATGAAATAAAAGGCCACTTAATTGTACTTCGAGTAAACTTTCAAGCGTTTCTTAATAATATAATTAGTCAAATTAAAGTATTTCAAATCATTGTTTTAATACACTTTTGTCATGTTTTAAAGTACACTAATTTTGATGCGTTGACTAACATACTAAAGCACGTGTTGATGGACTCAGTCTACTCCATCTATGTTTTGATCATTGTTTTGAATCCGATCCCTATGTAGTCTTTGACAAAAACACGATTTTCTCTGCTTTTTGCTCCAAATTTTGTTTTTTTTATGAAACTTACCCACATTCAAGTGTTGATAAAAAAAAAAAAAAAAATAAATAAATAAAAAAATAAAATAAATAAAAAAAAAATATGTATGAAGCTAGAATAAAACAGGTTTATTTTTTGTTTGTTTAAAAGCAGAGGCTCTGTTCTTTCTTTTGATATATTGCATGTTCAGATATTCATACAACAAAATATTCTGGGGGGCATGAAACTTGTGAAAATGATCAAAAAATGCTGGCAACTTTTTTCAAAAACACTGGCGGGGAAAGAGTTAGCCAGTTGCTTAATAGCATGCATATTACTAGGATATTGGCTGTTTATTAGTACTTATAAAGCATATTAATGCCTTATTCCGCATGAACATATAGTGTGACCCACTCTTTTCCATGTAATGAAGCCAAAACATTATGCAAAATTCCTCCTGTTGTATTTCACAAATGATTTTAAATTTTTTTTACCTGAATTATTGCTTTGAGCTCATACTTGTCTTTGAAGCACACACACTCTTCAGACAAACAACTGATGTCCTTTTCAGCAAGCAATCTTTTCTAAAACAGATGACTTGATCTGATGAACATGTTTCATTAGAAAGGCTCCAGCAAAGCCTTCATGGCCCTTTGAGTGAGTATCACTGACCTCATCCAGCTTTAGTGTGGTTATGCAAGTGGGGCTTCTGTGCGGGTGATCCAGTGTGCTGTGCACAATCTGATCTCTTCAGCAAATTTGACACAATATCTTGATATAGTCATTATTGATTTAAAATTGGACTCAATGATAATAAAACTACCTGGAAACTCAGTGGAGGTGGAATTGCATTGCATGATCATGTGACATGATTTGGCATACAGCATCAAACATACAGTAGCTGTCAGTCATCTGGTTTATTTTAATAAATAAAATAAAAAACGTTAATAAAAACATTAAAACATAACAAAAATACTACATTACCATCTATTGAACTCTCCGCTTAGAGGTGCATGACAATATTCAAAATATAACTGCATCACCCAGTACAACCCATTATTAATTTGAGCTGAAAAATGAGCTGGTCGATCAGCACAAGCTAGACTGAGAAACCGTTACAGAGATTACAATACTCAGCGTGAGGATGGAGCACACGTCAGAGGTAATCTGTGTTTTTAACACTTCTCACTGACCCTGGGTTACATAAGGACCAGCAGAGCACACTGTGAGCTAGTTTATTCCACTCCAAAGCTCTGCTAAAAGCTCCGTGTAACTACCACACATCTGTGCTTCTCTAAGGAGGACTGAGAAGATATTTAAAGAGGACCTATTATTCTTTTTTTTTACATTTTCAACATTCTTTAGTGTGTAATGTTGCTGTTTGAGCATGAAAAATGTCTGAGCACAAAGCACAAAGTCACTCCAAAGGGAGTTATTCTCTTTATCAGTAAACACGGTTTCTGAACTCCCTGAAATGATTCATCGTAGTCTTTTTATTGTAGTTTTCTTACGGGAACAAACACCTCACAATATTCTTCATTTAATAATTCTCGCCTAAGGCATACACAAAATAAAGCGGTGAGATCTGGTTGAGTTGCGTTAGTAGTGAGTTGAAACTCGCAGCTCTGGTAAGGGGCGTGACATTTCCCAGACACAACACACTGGTCCAGCTGACCAATCAGAGCACATTGCGCTTTTCAGAAGGAGGGGCTTAACTGAGACAGGAACTAAACAGAGCGTTAAGGCCCCGATATACTTCAAGCGAAATCGAAGAACGAACTGATGTAACGTCATTTCGAACAAAATCAGACACCAAAACAAACTTTGTTTGGAGTTCAAAGCGGCTTGCTATATATTTCCGAAAAAGTTCGCTACGGCTGGTAAACAACTTTGTACTACCATTGGTCCATGGTGATTACGTAATAGGTAGGTGTTCGAGGAGGCTCCGCCTTCTTTCACACTGAAATCTTTTCCAGTTAGTTTCTCCTCACGAGAAAGTCGAAGTCAGTCGAAGTCAGATGGCCGCGAGTGAAAACATGAACACGCTGGAGAGCCGCTTTATAGTAGAAAATGAAGCTGTAGTTCTGATGAAACGAGACACTGACACTGTTTTTCATGTTTAATACGGTAAAGCTGCTTGATTTTAAGCAATATTGTATAAAGTGCTATATAAATAAACATGACGTGACTTTACAAGAGAGCCGAATTGCAGAGCTCGTACAAACATATCCAAATTGCTATGATCAGATGCTTTATAAAAAAATTCTTGCCATTTTCTCAGTTTTGTTGTGTGTTTATTTTGTTATTGAGAGAAAAATGCACAGCACATATTTACATATTCATCCAAACGCTGCTCTCAGCAGAGCGGGCGGTGTTGGATGTTCGCTAACAGTATTTTGCTGGTCACGTATTTCGAACTTCGTTTTATCTTTCGCCGTGAGTATATAAAGTGTATATACTTTACTGACAGACTGGGAAGAGAGGTGCTGCAACAATGTCTGGCATTTTATTCGAATATTTTTACTCAAAACAGTCAAAATGTAACATTCTTACCCCGGTGCCTCAGTATTTCTTGTCTTGTCTGTGACCGGTCCGAGTCCTTCTTGATAAGATTGATAGGACGACCTTCTTTTGGCAGCTCCCTCAAAATCTCTCTAAATCGACTCTTTGGATCCAAGTTCATCTTCACTGTAAGACAAGCAACACTTATATGGTTAAATGCAGCACTTTCACTAGAGACGTAATTCTACAAATTTAAGCAATAGGTGCTGTTCCAGCAAAATCCTGCTAAATGAGGTTTCTACTAGTATGGAGGTCCCACCGAGGTATTAAAATCTATATAGCTTGAATTCATTAGCTTTACTATAAATGATCATATATCAAGGTCTAAATCTAGCACTTTTTCTATACAGGAATTCTGAAATGTTAATGCAGCCATTAAAAAAACTGTCAAGTATGTTTTATGGGTCAGCTGTAAAATCCATATGGAGCACCCTTCAAATAAAGCATTACAGTACACTTGAAGTTAAGGATCATTGGGATTGGTAGGACAAAGTGTGGCCTCTGCACTCTTTAAATATACCCCTGAGGCTTCTGGGAAGGACACTAGAGCCTTAACGGCAATCAATGTGTGTGTGTTTTTTTTTTTTTTTGTGCTGGAGGAAAAAAGCAGTGAAGTGTTACAAGAAAGCAAAAGAGTGTGAGAGAGAGAGAGAGAGAGAGATAACAAAAAGAGAAAGGACATTTCTTGCCCTCAAACACACTGCAGTCACATAACGGTCTCTTAGTGAGGGGTTACTAGATCCAGCTGAAAAAACATCATGCTATCAGTGATCACATCTTATATTCCAAAACATACTTAAAAGATACAGATCTCCATTTGAACTTTGTAAAGTTTACTCTAACAGTGGCCCCAAGAGGTACTTGGACATCTAAGCCACATTAACACAAGGCAAAACGCTGTATATTATGAATATTGTTGCTTTTGCTCCTCTTTTTCATGTTGCTTAGGATAATAAGTGACTGAATGCGTCTACTAAATGCATAAATGTAAAACAAAATGAAAAAAAAAAAAAGCCAAACAAAGCCAAAAACAAAACTCTGTATATTATGAATATTGTTGCTTTTATTCCTCTTTTTCATGTTGCTTAGGATAAAAAAAGCGTCTGAATGCGTCAACTAAATGCATAAATTTAAAACAAAGGAAAAAAACAAAGCCAAACAAAATTAAAAAAAAAAAAAAACGAAAACAAAGCTAAACAAAATAGTCAAAGGCAAAATACAAAACGCTGTATATTACGAATATTCTTGCTTTTGCTCCTCTTTTTCATGTTGCTTAGGATAAAGAGTCTGAATGTGTCTACTAAATGCATAAATGTAAAACAAAACGAAAAAACAAAGCAAAAAACAAAACTCTGTATATTACGAACATTGTTGCTTTTGTTCCTCTTTTTCATGTTTCATGTTTACAAAGCCAAAACAAACTAAGCAAACTAACCAAAGCAAACCAAACCCCCAAAAAACCAAACAGAAAACTACATGGCTCAGAAAAGTGAAATTAGACAAAACTATTTGATATTGTTTTTGCATCAAATGCAGTGACATTCATACATGTGTGATTTAGGAATAAATACTTTCCACTATATTTTAGATTCAGACAGCCTATAAAAACTGTTAAAAAAAATTTAAACATCCATAAAATATACTTGGCACAAACTGGCACTAAGTTACTGTCGCATTCTATTAAAACTTTGTTTGAATTGTAGCTGTGCACCTGAATCGCTGAGGACTATAATAAAAAAAGACTCATTTTGCACGACTTTATAAGCTACTTCCACAAGCCAAAGGGAATATTTTCACTGCCTAAGGACAGAAAGCCATTACAAAGTTGATCTAAGAGCTTTTAGTGGAGAGGAAACTTCAGCAATAAAAAGAGAGAAGCATCAAGCCATTATGGTTTGTAATAAGAGTGGAATGTGGGCTACTGGAGTACGAGGCGATACGTCTCCCCGCAGGTCTTTCTTGTCTGCCTTTGTTCAAACATCCTGTACTTCTCTCTCTGATCCTCTGGGTATTAAAACACTCTGCAGGGGAACAGTGTTGCCTCCAACAGAGAACATTTTGACCACTGCACCGTTCATGAAAAAATCATGAGGTTTGAGATGGCTGAAACAGGTAAATCCAGGTAACAGAAATTCTTGGGTATTTTGGGTCTTTTGTTTTAAGGGCACAATCTTGAGTAGGGACATTTGTTCTTGCCTTTTAAAGAGGAAAAAAACCCATTTGTCACTATGTTGTAACTAGGGCTGCACAATAAATCCAATTAGAATAGAAATCGTGATATTATCTTGTGAGGTTTTTACAAATATGCAACTTGTAATTAGCCTGTTAACTGTCAGAGCTCCATTTTTTTTAATTGACTTTTTTCCCTATCACATATTTTAGTAATCATCAGGGCTTGACATTACACCCGCCAACCTGCCAAATGCGGGTGGATTTCAGCAGTGGTGTTTAACGCAGTCACTCCTACTAGCCACTTTGGCGGGTTGAATTTCATAGGCTATATAATATATACATTTTTAAAAAGAAGTCTTTTAAAAAGGCATCTGAAATAATAAACAAATGTCGTGTTGTCAAAATATAAATTTTTCGATATATATCGATACTGAAATATCTTAAACGCTTCCAATACTAATTTTCCGCAGAATAGACACAATACCAGCTGCGCTTTCTCTCTCTCTCATCTCTACGACAGCGAGTTGACATACAAACCCGCCTCCCCTCACTCACTCGTCTCATTTGCTCCGGATGAATATTGTTGGAGTTACAAGGCTTGAATTTCGGTGTGGGATTGAGTGTAATGCGCATAATTTTACTCATTCCCGCAGATTTTGTGCTCACACCCAAGGTGCACGCACATAAAGCCATCTTGAGTTCGTTTTCGCTGCCTTATTGCACTTAAACAGTCAAATACACACAAAATTATGTCAAAATTATGGTCTTGGCAAGTATTCATGTAAACATAGTCATGTCTTAAATGTAAAGTTGAGAAAGAAAACGCATGTGTAACAGTATAATGTAACTGTGTGTCAGTTCTTAAAGTGACAGCAGCCTAATATACATGCTGCCAAATTATGAGATAAAATTAAAAAAAATATATATGGCAGTTTTTTCCCCATGGTATCGAAGTCAAAATTGTGGGTTTTATAAAATATATATAAGGGCTGTCAAGCGATTAAAATTTTTTATCTAATTACACGATGTGGCGATTAATTAATCGCAAATTAATCGCACATCTAATGTGGCTGAGAAATTACTCTAAATTATATTCTAAATAAGAAAGTAAAACTGCCAGTAGGTGGCGGTAAATGTCTAATGAGTGAGTCATTGAGTCATTCATTCATTCATTCGATTCGTTCAAACGGCTGATTCATTCAGGAATTAAGCAAAAATGCTCAGAATCGAACAGTTCTGCTTTGTCTTTATATTTTCGTTGGCAAAACTGAGCAAAATAGACAATATTGTGTCTAAAACAACACAATATTAACCTACTTATGTATTTTATTAAACTGTTGTATAAGATCAGTATCGCATTTGCACTCGTCTCGTGCTATTCTGGACAGAAAAACAGAACTTGTGAGATATTGCTTATACTGTATATCATGATGTAAATATGAGGGCGTTTTCACTGGCAGTTTAGTTCGAAACGGGGCACGGTTAAAAATATTGGTAGGCCTAATGTGAAAGCTGTCGTGTGGACCTCAGGGGTACCGAACCCGAGACTGCCTGAAGGAGGTGGTCTGAGTTCGGTTGCTCAACTTGCACTCGAACTGTGCCGCGATTCACGTGAATGCGAAAGCAACACGGACTTGGGTGCACAAGAAAAGTAACCTGCGTATGCGTTTTATCAGATGACGATGTATTTAGTTCAAGTGAAAACATGTAAGGAATGATAGTGTTGATGATTTACCTTGGATACGAGCAAGAGTGAGCCTGCAAGTGTATTCGCGCACAGCACCGGCGGGAACAATTGCGCTCTGACGCGGACCACAACAAACGTGCCCAGTGTAAAAATGCCCTGAGACTAAAACGGGCATTTTTGCCCCATATCTTGAATTTTAGTACTAATTTTGTTCCATAATTAATATAATTAACTAATAATTAATATAATTAATATAATTAACACAAAATCGTTGAAGTGACTCCCATGAGCGCCGAATTGTGATGAATGTTGCTCTAGAGTGACATAAGTTGCATGAATTCCAACATTCAGTGATATACAGTTGCACTGCAAAATATTAGACCTCTATCGGATTTAGTACCACATATGGAAGTGGCCCAAATCGGAATGGAAAAGATCAGATTCCATGTGGTTTGTGCTGTTCACACTGTCATGACAAAAACAGATTTGAGTCACATATGAGCAAAAAATAAATAAAAAATTCGGATTTGGGCCACATTCACTGTGAGGTGCAGTGACAGCAACCATAAAATTTGAAGTGTTCATGTTAAAGTAGTTTGAAGTGTTTTTTTGCTTTTTTTTACCTGGCCCTCTGCCGCCACTGGTCTGGTTACTGCCACGACTGAACACAGAGGGAGGCTGAGACTTCTGCTTCAGAGTACCATGATTTGAGAAGAAAGTAGTCAAGTTTTCTCGAGTCAACTCCAACTTCCTACCACCCAGTATAGGAGTACCTGAGAGACAAAGCATTTTGTTCTTTTAATTTTATTTTATTAAGAACTACTGATAGTTCTTTTTTACTATCAGTTTATTTGTTGATATTGTTTGTTTCTATGTATATTTGTTATTTTATTTGATGTACATTACAACAAAAATGTACAGCAAATGGCATCTCAGTAAAACTAAAAATTGAACGGGCAGAGAGGAAGAAGACACCAACAGCTTTCAAAGGCTGTAACTCGTCTGAAACATACATTATGATTTAATTTTGTACAATAATTTATGAAAATTTTCAACACCAATTTTCAACATCCATCATATGTTTAACAATTTGAAGAAGAAACAATATTGTTATTTCTAAATGTATTTGATTTATAGTGAGTCATCATTTTTAGTGGTGCAAGGTTTATATTTAGATTTACTACCAATACTGGTGGAACTAGTTAAGCATTGATTTAGGATTCAAGTTTTTATTTGTCATGTACACCGTTATATACAGATTGAATTGCATATGCATTGGCTAATAAACAGTCTAAAAATAGCAAACAATGATCAATTGGTGCTAATCGATACTAGCATTAGACAGATTCACACTGACATTATCCTCTCTCCTAACAACAACAACAACAACAACAACAGAATTTAGAAGAAAAAACAACTTTATTATATTTTTTGGGACACTATATTTTAAGCAGCATTTTATGAGAAAGTCACCATCAGAAATTTAGGGCTGTCAATCGATTACTTACCTGTGATTTATCTCATATTACTTATGCAAAAATTTTAAATGTGTTCAAAATAATGATTTAATATCACTGTTTATTACATGTAATTTCACATATTTACTAACAGCTGTGAGTTTCAAAATAAGTCAAATCAGAATCAACTGTTGTGCAACTCCAAGAAAATTCTTTTAAAAATATTTTTGAGTTGAATTTACCTAAATACAATGGAACTGCATTAAAAGGCTTTCTACCTGGTGTGTCTCCATTGATTGAGCTCTTATTGTGGCTGGAACTGCTGCTGGTCCGCTGGGCCTCGTCTGTTATCACAGCACTGCCATCAGGGTTAGTGTAGAACAAAAGCAAAGGCTGGAAGTGACCTTTGATGCATTTGGTGACCACATCTTTCCACCTGGATCCCACCTTAAAAAAAAAAAGTTATACAGTTCATTAGTATCGTTAGTAAAGTACAGCTGTGAAACAGACAGCAATAAAAAAGTGATTATTATTAGACGTGAAGGCATGCATGCCTCAGGAAGGCTTAGATAAGAGTATGCAGGCTGTACTACAAAGTCTCTCCAGGCAAACAGATGTAACCTTCCTTCTCAATTAACAGACAGAAGAGAAAGAAAGAGCGAGCAAGCAAGAGAGTGAAAAGCAGGAAAAGTCAGCAAGCAGGACGTGGACGCAGTGCTTCCCATTAAAGAAACCATTATCTAAACGGTCAAAAGCAACCCAGGCTCATTGGAAAAACGTGCCTGTGGCAACATTTCTGCAAAATTATATTATGTTGTGTCTTGCACGTTTCATGACATTGAAATGTCCAGTGAGTGGTGCATGTTCAGTTTTATCCGAAACAAGTGAATCTTGTACGTATCGCAGCAATTCATAAATAAAATATCCTGTGAGTGGCGCTAAAATGTTAATGCTAAAGGTTAATCATGTTTGAAAATAACGTACCACCACCTATACTAAACCTTAAACATAGACGATAGTGTTAAAGTCCCAGTGAACCAACCTACTTCAGTGTTGTGACGTATTTCCAGGTGAAACAGAATATTGAATAGAGGGCAGGGTTTCACTTTAGCACACCTCCTCTCCATCTCTCGTTAAGGATATTCAACCCTAATGGCATCAGAGAAGGAACACCATTCCAGAGCGGAAGCAAATTTTCAGATTTTGATTAGAGATTAACATGACAAACAATTTTTTTTCTGTGTATTAACTTAACTTACACGGATTGATTGTTCACCACAAGACTAGTAATGTGTGCTAACAAAGTAAATAGGGTCAATTTTGATTTCATGAGGACTTTAACAAAAGCAAATGTGACATAAAAACACATTTGCTGAAGCAACCATGCCATTTTGGCTTGCTTGTACTAGCGGGACTCGGCGCAACAGAGTGTGGTGCGGGACAAGTTTTGAATTGCTGAGTGCGGGTGTGGGAGGGAAGATATTGATATGTGCGTGGGAAGCGGGAAAAAGAAAGGACTCGTGGGCTCCCGCAAAATATAATTATCTAATAATAACAGCACGCACAAGTCCACCACTGGAGATCTGAAGCGTTGTGTGTGTGGAAATTGGAAAAAATTGCCTATTATAGACACTGGAACGAGACAGAATCTAGACCTCTTCCTACGGGCTTTTGCGGGCGGGAATGGGACTTAATATGAACGTTTCGGGCAGGAGCAGGATAAAATGTAACATTGAAAAAAATCCATCCCGCACAGACTTCTAGCTTGTACAAGTCTTTGCACTCTTTTTATCGTGACTCATGTTTCACGGGACTCGTACTCGAGCGCTACACATCACAAGTGCAATATTGTACCAGGTGAGCTACAGAGCAAGTTTGCTGTGTCAGAAAAGCCAAACATATGGAGCTGGTTATGTGATGCAAACGTCAAAAAGTATTAGTTTACAAATCATGCTCTATGGTAAAAGGTCATAACATAGTTTTTGAGGTCATAACATTGTATTGTGCAAAAAACTATCGAAAATAAGTCTTTATTAACCAGTAAACTGTCCCTGTAATCATAATTTGTGTGAAAAGGAATAAAAGTTGTTGCTGTTTTATTGCCGCTGGTGTTCAGCGAAAAAAGAGCCGGCAAGATTGAAGGAGATTAATTAAGATATGCTTAAAAAAAATAGTCAACAAAACTGCTGTAATGAGTTAAAGACATTAAAAATTGTGATGAGTTCCGCATACTGGGTTGGCTCTCTATACTGTAAGTTAGCACACAAACGTCTACTATAGTGCACATATTGTGTGTGTGAGGCTGATTCATCTTGGCAGCAGCGACGGGCACCACTAGCCCAGTGAGAGCTGAAGTGCACACGCAAGCACAAGTCACACACTATTGACAGACTGATGAAGAGATACGGGCCATGCACCATTACACTGCATCTCGACATTTTTCACTCTTGCTGGCTGCCCATCTAAACATTTGCCCATCTTTTATTTGGTGGCAATTAATAGTGACTGTTTAGGCAGGTAATAATGAGTGTCTGCTTTGTGATTACATAAATTAAGGGCATAATTTAACTACGCTTTAAAAGAATCTTCTTAACGTACAAATATAATGACAATAACATGTTCAACTCAAAATCAAGAGAAAAATATATTTTGCATTAAGATTGTAATTTATAGATTTGAAGAAACATACACAGTAAAAAAAAAAAAAGTTTGTACAAGGAAATACTATTTCAGTCTTTGTACTTCAAAATTTCACACGCAAGTGTTTCTTGCGGTTTCTTTGTAATTAATCGTGAAATTTATTAGCAATTTGAGTGAAAACGGTTTCAAACTAAATCCACCAAATAATTTTTCAATTTACTATAAACTCTTTAAGTGAGTGAAGGAATGGAGGAAACATTAGTTGCAGTGTTAAGTTACAGGAAGTAAAACAGATATAGTGACCTTATGATCAGCAAAAATAGCACAAATGTTTAGATATTTAAATGTGTGGACGCACGGAATGTTTTTTTTATTAATGAACATCACCAATGCCAGGACTGCTGGGTAGTTTCTAGCATTATGAATAGTAAATACATAGACAAAAGGACTCAATTCATAACAGGCAAGTATAGTCTTACCTCTTTAACATTGGCATCATCAAAGAAAATCCATTTGGATGATTTGGTGTGGTAGGCAAAGGCACAATAATGTCTGCTGGAGTAACAGATCATTCCCACCAACTGCAGCTCACTCTTCTTTGCACGCTCGTCTGTGACACGATAAAAGAGCTGCAGACACAAATGCACATTTATTTAGACAATCATAACACAACTCAAAAATCAATAACACTTCACAATAAGTTCCCATAGTTAATGTTGCACTAACTAACAATGATCTGGTACAGTATTTATTAATCTTTGTTAATGTTAGTTAATACAAACATGGCTATTAGTTCATGTTAGCTCAGGTCCATTAAATAATATTAACAGATACAACTTTTGGTTTTAATAATGTACTATTAAATGACAGTACATTAACAGTAAGATTAATAATATTGCTTTAAAAAGTATTTATAGCTACTAATGTAGTTAACTAATGTTAAGAAATGGAAACTTGTTATAAAGTGTAACCCAAAAATCTTACAGCACCAAGGTTCAAGCTAGTTATGCACCAAAATTTTGGCAACCAAAAATATTCAGCCAAAATAGTTTTGGAGGGCCAAAATCATTGACTGAAATTGCTTCTCTGCATTTTGACTGTAATGAGCAGCATATATTTTGTGCACACAATGTGGATAAACTACAACAGGTAAACATGTCAGGAGTGAAAATGATGCAATATGTAAATGTTGCAATAAGAGTAGCAATATGTAAAATTTGTTTGGCTGAAATATCAAGAGATGGCTCATTGCTAAAAACCTTTAAACAACTGGTTCATTTGAGTTCAATAGCCCAAATTTAAAATCACCAAAACTTGGTTTCAGTGTTTGGCTAAAAATTCATTTCAGTGCATCACTAGTTATGTTGTCACGATACTGGAATTTCCAACTTCGATACTATACCTTGAAAAATATCAATACCATGGGGAAAACTGCCATGTGTACGCTACACAGATAATTTCTTTTTTTTATAGCAGAGGGAGGTTTTATTTAAATTATTGAACTACATTTACAAAATAAAAGACAAGTAAACAGTCAGTAATAAAATAAGAACAAATAAATTAATTGCGAACGATAGCACAAATAAATACAATAGAATAGAATAAAGAGACAAATGAAATAAAGTTTTTCAGGTGGGTCCAGTATATTTAGGTAAGAAATACTACAGAAATAAAAGTAAGCAAATGTAAAATAACACTGGATAGTTTTCATTGTAAAAATTAAATACAGATTAATGATTACAATTAAAGTTACAAAAGTTATTTAGTCAAGAGCAGTGAGTGATTTTCTTTGTCTTTTGTTCTTTGATTAACATGACAAACATCAGCAGGTTTATTAGGCTGCTGTCACTTTATGCACGGATCCAATATACTGTTACACAACATGCGTTTTCTCTCAACTATTTACGTTAGAAAACTGACTGCATTTGAATATTTCGGCAAGACGGATATTTTAACAATTATGTATTTGAGTGTTTAAGTGCAATAAACCATGAAAAAGAAGTAAATTTTGCACTCGCGAGCAGTTTGAAAGGCGTCTTTATGAGAGCGTCACAAAGTATGCGCACTTTTGGTGTGAGCGCGAAACCTGCGGAAATGTCTAAAATTATGCGCAACAAGCACTATTTAACCGGAGTGAATGAGTAAGTGACAGGAGGTGGGTGTGTGTTAATTCGCTGTCGGTAAGAAAGTGCAGCTGGTATCGGTGGAGCAGTACTGCAGAATAGGAGCATTGGAACCATTTCAGACATTTCCGTATCGATACATATCGATATTTTTGACAACACTAATCACTAGTTCAAGGAATAAAATAAAATCATGTCATCATCATTAACCCTCATATCTTCCAACCCTGTATGATTTTCTTTCCCATCAAACACAGAAGGAGATGTTAGACAGGATAAGTTTCTCCATATCGTGAAAGTGGATGGTGACCAAGGGCTATCGAACTCCAAAAAATACAAAAAAAGCACTTTACAAGTACCACAATTCTTCATACTTCCTGTCTGTTTTGTAGCTCGACAGTCCATGGTCAACATTTACTTTCATTGCACACACAAGAGCAGCATAAACATCCTACTAAACATCTTTTTTGTTCCACGGAAGAAAAAAAAAAAAAGAAAAATCACACAGGTCTAAAACGACATGAGCAAATGACGACATGTTCTTAATTTTTGGTATATAGCATTTCAGTTTCATGTGCTAGTCTTCAGAATTAGAAGGCAGAAGTAGGTGACAGAACCCAAAAGTATGTATTTGCTGAAACAAGTTTAAATAAAGCAGTTATTGCATAACCAACACTTGTTCCTCCACCCCTGATTCTTGAATAGCTGGTTTTCTTCGGATGCACGTGAAACAATGGATTGCAGGCAGGCGGGGAGCTATTTTCCTCTGAAGTCTCCACCATCACATGGAGAACTAGGGAATGAATTAAAGCCTTTGTACTTGTCCAGGGGGTTTCGGCTGAGACTAATCCAATGCTGGAGGGTGGTAACGTGGAAGTGGGCGTAAAGAAGAATGAAAGCCATTTAGCATCTGTGACAGTCGTTTTGAGTAAAATAACTGATTTTTCCAATCTACATCTTCAACGCCAAAAAAAAATCAGTATGTTTGTTTGGACAGCTCTATAAAAGTAAGGAGATTTGTAAGGTCAACTACAGATGCATTTTAGCCATCTGAAATGCATACAGCTGCACAAACAGAACGGCCATCTGGTGGAAAACAATTCTGAAACATGACTTATTCTCCCACACATGAGGCTGGTAATGAAGGCCGTCTACACACTCGGACGCCAGATGACCTTCCATTGCAGTGGCTTTCTGTTCAAGCGTGGGCTACGCAGGCACTGATGCAATTATACAACCTCAATCTTATGAAGAGGATAAACTCCTACTTTATTTCATACATATGGTCCAAGGCACCACCATAAATCGGGCCTCGTTGACACCAGCACCAGATGTGCGGTAAAAATAAATAACTAAAAAAGAGCAACCGTGGTGATGTCAGAAGCTTTTTATAGCCATTTAATCTGGATGGAGGCTTCCTATGAATTCTATATTTTATATAAAAGCCAGGAATAAGATGTTATGGATTTCCCCACAATGATTCAGTTTTCAATGACATATAAACAAGTTGATTAGCAGATTCTTGTCAATTTAGTTCATTTAATTCCCAAGCCTGAAATATGGAAAGTAATCTTATTAACTAACATATTTTTTCCTCTGATAAGAAAAAAATACCATGGTAATGTGTTTTTATACATGTATCACGGTAATTCCATGGGATTTGATTGTATTCTTTAATGCGCATATAATGGAATTGTTTAACCAAATATCAAAATTCTGTCAATTTTCACCCACATGTCGCTCCACACCTGTATGAAATAAACAGTAGGGCTGAACGATACATTGAATTTTCATCGTCATCGCGATATGAACTCGCGCGATGAACACATCGCAACAGACAGCCTGACACGATGAATAAGGGAAAACAGTTTATTACATGCGCCAAGAGCATGTAATAAACGTTTGACCTATCACGATTAGCCCTGAAGACATGGTTGGCGCGTTCATGCTATTTGGCCAATCAGGTGAAGCCCCAGGAAGTGTCAGCTACGCTCAGATTGATTTGTGAGGTGTCAATTTAGTTGCGACACTGTGCCGTTAGCAAATACGATGGCGGAGGAAGGAGAGAAGAGTGAGGAAAATGTGGTGGCTGACGAAGACCTTGTGGTGAAAAAGAACAGCACTTCAGCTATATGGAATTATTTTGGATTTAGGAGAGATGACGCGTTACAAACACAGGTACTGTGTAAAACATGCTGAAAAATATTCAGTGGGAATAGGCTATTCAATGTTTAGGTTCTATGTTCGCAAAGAACCTATTAAAGCACTAAGACATGGGAACAGTATAGCTAACATTCACATTTGAATATTTATCGCAAGTCATATCGTCATCGCAATATTAAACAATGTTATCGCGCACCGCAGCTTTTCCTCATATCGTGCAGCCCTAATAAACCGTTTTGGTTACCTCTGACTTCTATTGCATGGACAGAAAAAATCTTTTATTTTCCACAGAAGAAAGTAAGTCTTACTGGTTTGGAATGACGCAAGGGTGAATAAATGACGACATGTAAATGTTATTTGAATATGGTAATATTCAGTATTGTAGAACATATACCATGGTACACCAGCCACCATACTTTTTAGTAAGTAAAATTGAACACATTCTCAACACATTGACATTTATACCAAATAGACATTTGATAGTACCTTGTAAAGCATAATCAAATGTGACCAATCTGGGAGTACATTAAAGCTTTATTTTCTGTTCAAATCTTTTATTCTGCATCACCAAAAGGTTCTACAAAGCATTGTTTCATGACTGTTTCATGATTCATGGTGTACTGTAGAGCTTTTGTAGTTCGATTCTTTAGGACGGGGTCAAGTGCCTTGCTGAAAATAACCAGGTGGAGCAGAGTGTTTGAGAAACTTTGCTAGACAGCATTCTTACCCCTGAGAGGTTGAGGTGTGGTCCGAGAGATCGGAGGACGTCTTCGGTGAGGTCTGAATGTTCTGAGTCCCACACAAATCCAATAGTCACGATTTCTGGAGAGTTCATCAGCACGCGTCGGATCTTGATTCTCTGACCACAGTTACTCTATTGAAGGAATAGGGATCAAACATAATTGTTTGTTTGTTTTTTTAACACCATGACAGCTTTTTTGGCTTTGGCTAACGATGGCAAATTTGCAGGAATGATTGTGACCCAGTGTTATTTATATTATTCTGTTTTCATTTGAATTAGTTTTTAGTCATTTTAGCAAGTTTTGTGTTTCTGTAATTTGTATTAGTTTTTTTTTTTTTTTTTTAAAAGGGGACCTATTATGCCCCTTTTTACGAGATGTAATATAAGTCAGGTGTCAAGTTTCAGCTCAAATTACCCCACAGACCATTTATAATGGCATGCTGTAAATGCCTCTTTTTGGGTGGAAAGTAACAGAAACATGCTGTTTTTGTGTGTGTATCTTTAAATGCAAATGAGCTGCTGCTCTCCGCCCCCTTTTCCAGAAGAGGGCGGAGCCTTTACAGCTTGTGCCTTGAATACACTGCCAACAAGAAAAACATCCATCTGTTTTTGATAATCATCTCTATCATGGTTACGGTCATTGCAGTTCTTCGTCATCATGTTAGTTTATTAGTTGCATGCATTCTAAAGCCATATCAGTCTAAACTTCTGATATGAGGTTTTCTGAGCGCACGTATTCTCTTTAACATCGTATTGTGCTTAAACTGTCAAATACACACAAAGTTCACATAAACACAGCCGGTTATGTCTGTGAACAGTTGGGAAAGAAATCACATGTACATATTAGATATGTGTATTAAAGCAGCAGCCTAATATCCGGTACCTGCTGCTGTCTGTGCCATTAATGTGAATCAAACAACAATAGCTGCGTCCCAATTCAGGGGCTGGATCATTCGAAGGACTCGGACTTCAAAGCCCACACCTCCGAAGGCCGCAAAGGTCGGTACGAGCGTTGTTAAATGAGACGATCTAGGCTGCGGAGGACTGTTCTTGACGCCTAGCAACTGTGACAGCCGCCAGCAGTAATGTTTGTAAGTTATATTCAACAAAACAGGGTTCAAAACCTATTTAAATATGTTCACCGTGGTCCATTTATAGACATAATAAAGAGTATAAACTATATAAAAATCACATCTTGGTAAGATATTAGTCAAATATTTTTTTTTTTTTTTTTTTTTACATTTGTATCATTAGATACATTATTGTTCCAGTAAATTGAAACCCAGTACTTTTAGTAAATTTAAAAGTGTAATCCGGCAATTTCTCTCCAAAAAAATTCTCATCACCGGCACGCAATGAATTCTGGGGTAGGGTAGGCCATCTGATCCATCAATGCCGCATTTGAAGGAGCCTTCAAATTGAGACAGAGTTTGTTGCGCAGTGGTGACGCAATCGGCCTTCGAAGGATGCAGCCTCTGAATTGGGATGCAGATAATGTGAAACAAAAAAATATGGTGGACTGTGTACAGCTCACTCAGGGAAGGAGCTAAGCCTAATAGGGCAGAGTCGCCAGTCGTGGGCGGGGCCTGTTGTACTTTGACATCACAATGGACACATTCCTGAACGGCTCATTTTGAGAAACCGTTTCTGATTTATGGGGAAAAGAGCAAACAGAGTGGATGTATTTTTACCATAATAGGGTGGTTGTGTACACACTGTGGACACATGTTCAAAAATGTAAAAGTGAATTTTGCGTTATAGGTCCCCTTTAAATGCGTCTATGTAGTTTTTATTATTTTAGTATTTCAAGCTAAACTAAATCCCTTGGCAACTACCTTAAATACGTGTAAGTTTTTTTTTTAATACTTTATTTTATTTCAGTTAACATTTTATTTTATTTCAAGCAATTCTTTTTTTTTTTTTCAAGGTTTTAAATTTAGTAACCTATAATAACCCTGTTTTGACCAAACATTTCATTACTTCAGTGAGATGCATGGCTGTTTGCATGGCTGCTTCTGACAGTGACTAGTACGATGTGACTTCCTACTTCAGCTGTTTAAAAATGCAGAATGTGTTGATATGCGAGAGGAACGTTCCGGTCTCATGTTTCATCTCGCTGCTTGCCGTCACATAGAGGTGTTACACTTGCAGAATATCAGATAAGATAGGAGTGAGTGTGTGTGTGTGTGTGTGTGTGTGTGTGTCTGTCCTTGCGTGTGCTTAATGACATCACATCGCAGAAAGAGCCAACATACTATGTGCATGATGGTGTCCTCTAAGGGCTAAAAGTGCTAGTAAATTCTACATTATTAAATCAACATTGCCAGACACCTACCGGACAGTTGCGCATATCTCCGACTGTCCTGGCGGCTTGTAGCAACTCCCCAAACATATCTGGGCGCAACCTTTCATCTCTCATCTCCATGACTTTTTGGCTGGAGTGCAGAGAATGAGAAACCAAGATAAAAAAGCAGTTTATTAAAAAAATACCAAATTGCAGGTATTTTGATATTTTTAGGTCAATACACCAACAAAAACACATCTCAAGTTTCTGGCATAATGGCTGGAGAGGGTCTCACTTACCAGAGGGCTGTTGTGGACACATAGTGCACAAGCTCAATGAAGGGTAGCGGGTCGGAGGACGCATCACAGCTCCTACACACTGACTGCAGGGGAAACCACACACACACAGTGATGCATTACAAGTGATGTATGATAATATATGATGTAAAGCCTTAATTACACTACTGTAATGTGATGTAAGAGATGTCTCAACCCACATACACTGTGTACAACCTGAGGGTGTAACCAATTTAAAAATTCCTTATACAGGAAACACAAGAATGAATAATTTCTTGGCCAAACGGCAAATCACACATTGCTTTATAGGGTGGAATCTCGTGTGCACAAAATGTACCACGGCTTAACCATGGTTTTACACATTATGCAATGAGTCTCTTAGGCTGCATTTATTTGATCAAAAATACAGTAAAAACAGTGATATATTATTACAATTAATTAAAAAAAAAAAAAAAAAAAGTTTTTCCATTTGAATATATTTTCATTTGTAATTTATTCCTGTCATGGCAGAGCTGAATTATCAGCATCATTACTCCAGTCCTCAGTGTCATATGATCATTCAGAAATCTTTCTAATATGCTAATTTGCTTAAAAACATTTCTTATTATTATTAACTGTGGAAAACAGTTGTCCTGCTTACGTTTTGTTTTGGTGTGGAAACTGTTATTCTCTTTTTTTTTTTTTTTTTTTTTTTAATTCTTTGATGAACAGAAAGTTCTAAAGAACAGCATTTATTTGCAATATAAATCTTTTGTAAACAATGTAAAAGTCTTTACTGTCTCTTTTGATCAATTTAATGCATCCTTGCTGAATAAAAAAAAAAAAAAAGAAATAAATAATAATTATAAATGACCCAAGTTTTTAGGGCCAGATTTACTAAACGGCAAATTAGCGCGAGAGCGAAATCTCATAAAAGCGCCGATGGGAGTGGAAAGTTCCGGATCATTTTCATAATGTCCAACACAATCTACCAAGTGCAGCGCAAATTAGCGTCTGGTTTAAGACATGCTTTTTTTGGGCGGTAAATAATGGCGCAAATACCAGTAAATTGACTAGTGCAAGCCTTAGTAAATCACCTTGCGTGATTCATTTAAATACTCTCCTCCCATGAATTTTGCGTCTGAAAGGGAAACTCCTACAAATGCATATGCAATAAGGTCAGCCGCAAAAGTAACCCTGTCCACACCTTTTCAGAGCTAATTGTTCACTGTGTGTCTTTAGTAAATCCTGACAGTAGTTTTTTAACGCCAAAAGAGGGTTTGCGCTGGTGCAAGCTGTTAGTAAATCAGGCCCTTAAACTCTCATTTATATGACACACTATATATATGTGTACCATGTTATTAACGTCCAATACATCACAATACTTTTATAAAGGACTGTGTTCCCATGTCTCAGGAGAAGGGGAGTGAGGGATTGGATCATGAATTAGTATTCCGCCCACTGTACCCGACTGATTGAAAACCGCTGTCGCAGGACAGCGATCAATTATCTATTACTCACAGGAGGCGCGTGTGCATGCACGTGTGTGAAGGAGTATTACAAAGCTACAATACCTGTTCATAAAGTTCCATAGCAAACTTCTGATGAGTGATACAAGATTTGGATGTGCAGGCGGCAGTCTCGGTGAATCCTTGAATGTGCAGGTGAATCCTTTCTAGAATGTTCTCCTATGAAAAATATTTTGTGTGTCATGAGGCATTTTCCAAAAAGTATATAATATAAAAAAAAGTCACACACACGTTGCAGATTTATGGACATGAAAACAATAATTTCTTGTATTACCAGATATAAACACAATGGATTTGTTTGGGCTGGTACAATGATACCTTGGCATAAAGTGAATGCACTCTAAGCTTTAGTAATTTTCCCCAAGCCTATTATCTACTTAAATACACCCTTTCAAACCTGAGAACCGTGGGTACATTTAGTAACACCAATAGCGCTGAGACAATTTGCCTTTTGAAAGGAGGCCAGATTAATTTTATTTTTAAGATTAATTTCCTCCAGTAAAGATTAGCTTATTTTGAACAGTCCTAGTTCAGTATAAAAAGGCACCCTGGACAAATAGACAAAAGCACTGGCGGGACAGCCTCTCTAACCAAGCGCTGTTAGAGAACCCGCATTGACTGTGAGAGCAGTGTGAATGCATCTGTGCACTCCAGGCTTGTTTTGATAGAGATCATTCATTGATTGTGTTGTTTAGGGGAGCACTGTAAATGAACTTTTACTGAAGTAATGACTGACTCTCCATAGTCCTGCTGCGCTAAACAGAAAATGATTACAGGTCCCAGTGCTAAGCAGGTTTACTGCAATTAGGTTGCCCTAAGAGAAATCCTGCACATACCAAAGGGGTAAAACATGCTTACTTCAGCTTTCCAGAGAGAGAGAGAGATAGACATTAGTGCAAGGGTGAATGAACTGTGTTGTGTATACTGTACATAATAGCAGCTGAGCTTCATTTGGAAATCAGTTTTAAATTATTTCCTGATAAAAAGACAACAATCAAAAAATGACCACATTAAATTAAGCATGTGGGTTGGATATTATCCACAAATGTGACAAATTGTCTAAAAATTAGAGTCACAATGCCTGCACAAAATAAAAAAGACTGTAAAATAAATGTGATGAAGATGTTTATACAGTCTAATTCTACATTTATCTAGAAAATCGTAATAAGCAATTAAGGAATTATAATAATACATAATATTGCATGTATTACTGGGCTATCAAATGTCTGTTGCATTGATTGTAATGCACTTTTCATTTGGCCATCAAGTTTCCTAAAAAGTATATAAAACATATAAATGTATAAGACTATATTAACCAAATATGTATTAACCATGTAATGCATGAATTTTTAAAATCACAAATGAGAAAAAAAAAAGTTAATCAGTGTTATTATAATATTACTTTTATACTATTATAGTATTTATTATTATGTATTTAATTATTTAAATGTATTTATTTATTTCAGATATATTTTTTCAGGTTTCATTATAATTTTAATAATAATATAATATAATATAATATAATTTAAAAAATGTTTTAGTAATTTGTTCTTTCGTAATTTGTATTAGTTTTTTAATATTTCTATTTAGCTTTAATTTATTTCAGTTTGGGTTTCAGTCATTAAAAGTAAAGATCCTATATAAGAGATATATATATATATATATAAATAAATAAAATATAATAATAAGGAATTAATAATTTCAAATGATTAATTCTGAGAGATACACATCTGTAGTGTTCATCATGCATCAGAGGGTTAAAAAAAAAAAAAAAAGCTACAAAAAACTATACATATTTTTTATTTACATTTTTTTTTAGAGAACAATGAACCAGCCCTACATATCAACACGTCTGTGTGCATGTCATGGCACGTTCCTCGGTCTGACTCACAAAATCACACACAAAGACACTTACGAAGCACTCAGCAGCATCATCCATGAAGCCTAACTGAAAGCGCTGCTCATCCTTAAAGGTTTCGGCTAGGGCATTACGCAGGTTATCTGAGGGTAGCGCTCGCTCTCGGCTGTGCTGGAACTGACAGAATATTCCCTGCAAAAGAAACAAAGTGCTTTTTACCACTAACACAAAAACTTTTTATTAAAGAAAGTATTAAATACTGCTTTATGATGTGTTTGGCTATGAGAATACCTTCAAAGCGCAAAAGATGCAGGAGTCCCCCAAGCAGTAGTGGTTTGGAAGCTGACGAAGACTCCGTCTGAAGATATCGAGGTGCCACAGCACCTAGAGTGCAAGGAGTTACAGAAAATTCAGATTTAGAATTACCTCACCTCAATGAATGACAAACATTTACTCAAGCTCTGCTCTAAGCTGCCTCGCAGTCTACAGTCTACATAAGCAGCTACTTTCTAAGGGTGCGTTTACACTTGTAGTTCGGTTCTCTTGGTTCTTTTGGTCCGGACCAAAAAAGAAAATTATACATTTAGTCCTGGTTTGCTTAGCGTTCACACTGTCATTTTTATAACCAAACCTAAAGATACAAAACAAAAACAAAAAAAATGTATGATGTATATTTTGCGACGGAACTTACCGAACATCCAAAACAATGCTGTGTGCTGGGCTAAATGCGCTTTCTTACATATGATTTTACCAGCTGAGAACTCGTGGAGGAGACGTGGTTATGATGCCTGTATCAAACTGTGATGGGCAACATCGCGACTATGACAAGAAAAACGGGTATGCTTAAGCATTCTGTCCTTTTTAGGGTCGCATCTTGTGACATAACGTCCTGTTTTTGGTTAATTTACATGTCTTTGGTCCAAGTTGCATTCATATTTCATTCGAACCGCACAAGAGTTCGCTTGTAAATGGACCGAGACCCATCTTTTCAGCGGTCTCGGTCCGCTTGTTTGGTGCACACCAGGGTTCGGAGGGCAGCGTTCACACCTATTATTCAAATTAACCACACTAACAAAGCAATCGCAGCAGAGTTTGTTTTAATTGAATCAAACCTGCCAAATGTGAACACACCGTTAGGCTGCATTCTAATGCATTCAAGTTCTGTTGTTTTAGTAATATTTTCAGGGAGTTTTTAAAAGCAAAGACTTTAAGACTTTTTTTTTTTAAACCTACACAAATAAAATTACTACCATATGTCCATTCACAACAAACATTACACAGGTAGATCATATTAGGTTGTATCGCAATTCCTGTACTTCTGTCCCCAAATTTAAGACCTCTTACATAAATAATTAAGACTTTTATTATACTTAAGATTAGGGATGTGCCCGAAGCTGAAAACTATGTTTGGAAAGAAAATTACGTATTCTACGAAGCCCCTAAAAATATGAGATGGGAGGAAAAAATATATTTCAATGCTAATTGGGTTCTCTCGCAATTATATAGTTGGGTAATTACATTGTATATAATTTGCAGGCATCAGGGAGCCGCTTTCAATATGCAGAGTTTTGAACACGCTTTTTACTTTCAAATTTGCGATCATGCATACGTATAGGGAGCTGCGGTACTGACCACACATTTTACAAGATATTTGTCAATGACGTTCAGGATCTGTTGTGCACCAAATCCTCAGACATCGTCCTGTCAGTCATCTCTCATTATCTTCAAGTAATAAGTGAAATCTGATATTCTGTAATGTAACCAAGTGCTCAGTGCTTTTAGGGGCTCAGTAGATTGTGTTCGTTATTTTCCGAATTCGGATTTAGGCTTTGGGCACATCCCTACTTAAGATATTTAAAAAGTAAAACTTTTTATGACAATAAATTTGACTTTAAAACCTGAATTTACCACATTTCAAGACTTCTAAAGGACCCAAGGGGACCCTGTATTTACGTATATAGTATTTATTAATATTTTAAATTATATTTCTATATTTTTATTTTCTATTTAAATATTTGTTCAGTTTTAGTAATTGCTACGTGTTTATGTCATCCTTATTCGTTTTTTTTTATTTCTATATAGCTTTTATTTTATTTTATTTCAGTTTTAGTAATTTAGTTTTTCAAGTTAAAATAGAAACGCTGCTTTGGTAATTAACGTAATATATGTTTAAGCATTTAATCTAATATTTAGATTTTATTTCAGCTTTATTCAATTAACGAAAACTTTTTTTTTTTATATCTTTAGTAGTTTTAGTTTTAGTTAACGTTAAAAACACTGATGTCGTCATTTTAGAAGGCAGCATAATTTGCCACCTACTGTTTGTCACAGCCTTCCTTCTGGTTTTGCAGGACTCTTCAATGTGACAATCTTCAAGTCAACATCCGATGGCCATGCATTATTTTTTAGCTTTTTCTTACTGGGAGTCATTTTGTTCTTAAAACTCTGAGAAATATGACTCATTGTCCTAGCTTGGTGGAACAGCTTAAGGGAGATTAGACTATGACAGAGAATGAGGGGTGAGAGATGTTCATCTGTGTGTGTGTGTGTGTGTGTGTGTGTCTGTGTGTGTGTGTTTGGACTGGCAGTGTAAGGTTACTCTTCACTCTGTGTCTTTCCCTTAGGCCCCAGACAACTTAGACTGAGTATGACCTCCTCACTCCATGGTGATGAGTACAGGAACAAGATAACAGAGAGGGGAAGCGATACACTCAATCATAATGTCCACAATCCCATCCAAGAGGGAAAACTGGCTTGCAGTAACTAGCGGACTGGAAGCATGACAAACACTGTTGTGAGCCAGATCTGGGGGTTGATGGGTGGAGTTGGGATGCCGTAAATACTCTGAGGAGGAGATGACAGGTTGCTGTGGTCAGGAATTCAATGTGAGTCATAATCTAGTTAAAGTATGTTTGGGGGAGTGATATTTTAATGTTATTGTGGTAAGTCCAGTCGATCTGACTTTTATATGTAGATGTTATACTAGTCAACAGTATTTAGTTTGTTCAGAGTTGAAGCCATTAGACAGTGAATGTTAATAAAGCCATGTTAAATGTGATTATGTTCATTAAAACGATTACCATATTTAAAGCTCAAAGTACCATTGGTAAGAATACCAGGCTATTACTATGTAAAAAAAGGTAGGCAACTGGGAATATATATACAGTTTAAAAGTTTGGGGGTCAGTAAGATTTTTTCTTTTTAAGAAATTAATACTTTTATTGAGCAAGGATGCATTCAATTGATCAAAACCTACAACGAAGACATTCACTTTGTTACAAAAGATTTACATTTCAAATACAAGCTGTGTAAAAATGTATCACGGTTTCCACAAACTTAAGCAGCACAACTGTTTTCAAAATTGATAATAACAATAAGATATGTTTCTTGAGCAAATCAGCATATTAGAATGATTTCTGAAGGACGTGACAGTGAAAACTGGAGTAATAATGCTGAAAATTCAGCTTTTCATCACAGGAATAAATTACAAAATACATTCAAATAGAAAAGAGTTATTTTAAGTTGCAATAAAATTTCACAATATTACGTTTTTTACTGTATTTTTGATCAAATAAATGTAGGCTTGGTGAGCATAAGACTATCAAAAACATTTTAATGATTCCAAACATTTAATGGTAATGTGTGTATATCGATTAATAGATGGAAAGATAGATGGATAGAGATACATGGATGAATAGAGTGAAAAAAATCCCTTGAGGAAAGTTCCATTTGACACATTGACAAAAACATAAAATAAATAAATGAATTTAATTTGAATAAATAATTAAACATTTAGTACATACACATTCTTTTCCCATAATTAATTGAATGTATTAACCCCCGGTTTCACAGACAAGGCTTAAGCTAGTCCCAGACTAAAATGCAGTTTTGAGCTGTTTTAACTGAAAGCAACTTTCACTGACGTATCTTAACATATGTCACTGCCATTGTTGTCTCAAGATGCACACCAGTAATGTTTTTTTTCTAAGGCACGTTTATAAAAGCTACTTAAATGTCCTAATTGAACTAAGGCCTAATCCTGACAAGTCCTGTCTATGGAACCAGGCTAGTATTAAATACATTTAACTTAGATTAAGTTTATTTATTTAGATAAAACGGTAGTATTACTGTTTAAAATATAGGTGAATAAAACAGACCTGCTTCTGCAACTGTTCCTTTAGCTTTGGTTCAAATACGTACCTGCACTGCACTGTTGAGGAAGCAGCTGTTCTGTCCCGGCTCATTTAGTAGTCCCTTGGTGGGGGCCAAGGACATCATAGATCCCGGCTGGTAAGACTTGGAAAGATTGCCCCCTCGTCTCCCGAAGAGCTTGACCCATGCCATTGGATTTGGGGTATTTGCCGTCCTGCTAATGAACAGTTACTTGTTAAAGAAGGTTTGAGCTGTAATTTCAAGTAATAATATCACAAACCAAAGACGGCGTTGTTGGGAAAAGTTCGTTTTGACTGTTTAACTTGAGGCTTTTTAGGTCTGTTCCCCAGTCAATCATTGAGTAAAAGCCTTTATTTTTGCTACTGACCTGTATGTAAGAGGTCTCTTGATGTGTATGTCCTAGACAGGATGGTTTGATCATTCCCTGAATAGAGTTGTGGAATTTGGCGAGTTGTTGGCGGATACTGTGGCCATAAGGCCTCTAGTGACTCGCAGCATAGTTATAAAGCACACAGGAGGTGTCAGCTGGAATCAGTCAACCTTTAAAGGGTCATCCATGTTTCTGACGCTACTCTTGAAGGACATCAGCCTTAGGATGAGCAGGACTCACTCTGTGGAGAGAAGCAAATGCATGAATTTTTGAAGCGATGAGCATGCCTGCTTGAATAACTCGCTCCCAAATGAATCTACACTTTGATTGTGAGCCTTACTAAATCACATACATTGATTCCTGCAAATTGAAACAGCAACAACAACACAGAAACCCTTGTCATTATAAACACTTCCGTATAAATCACCAACGAGAGGAGTGGCTAAACATTCAAAACTGTGCAAAAGTCAGTAGGTCAGCTCATCCAAATGGCACTGCTGAGCTGAATAACATTATTGTTTAACTTTTTTATGACTTTGCACCAACTTGTACAGTACAGGTTGCCAACTCTCATGCATTTGGTGTGAGACACACGCTTTCAGGCTCTGTCTCACGCTCTCACTCTGCCCAAGTAAATCTCATGCCAAATTGCCAAACCTGATTTTGATATGAAACAAAGTCTAAGCTTTTACATTTTTTAAAGTTTTAATACGAAATTCAAACAATAAATACCGTTTTGATTAATGTGGCATAACAGTTAAAGTCAGAGCCGTTGAAAAACAGAGTTGCGACATGCTTTCATCTCCCGGCGGCGCGCTTGGTCACGTGGTTCATAGAGCTCTCAAACAAACCAGCGCTGTCAATACATTTGAATGGCTTAAGCGGATAGACAACAGCTTCACTATACAGGTATTTGCAGCCATTTTTGGTAAACAGTACAGTATACTGTGCATTGATTATTACGTCAACCACATTTCAAGTATCATTTTATTATGGAGAGTGATGGAGATGCAACATTGTTAACATTAATGTTAATGTTTTTCTTGTATTTAGCCCTCAGGTATTCCTTACTAATTGGTCACACTCATACTCATTGGTGGTCAAATGTGACCATACACCTTAACTATTTTCAATTAAATAAATGTTCTATATTTTAGTTCAGTAATGTTTATTGAATGTTTTGAGGAGATCTTTTAGTACTAAATACTATTTGTGCAATAATTATGGTCCATTAATGACCACTTAAAATAAAATATTTTTCTTCTAATATTTGTATTATTTATATGTATTATTTAGTAATTAAGGTTAAAATAGAGAATTCCTTTGCAAAGAGGCAAATTAGTGTCATTTTGTGGCTTGAAAATTAATAATTTTCATTTGTAATGCCATTACCACTAGGTGCCTCTATGGCTCTTTAATAAATATACATGTAGGCCTATCTAGTCTAGTTGCTCAAAAAAGTATTGCAGATTATAACTGCTTACTTATTTTTAGGATTTGCATTTGAATAAATATTTAGACATGATCAAACACTAGATAACTAGATACTTATATAAGCACACACAAGTGAATATAATTTAACCCAAGAAAAGTTTAAAATAGTGCTAAAAAGGCAAACTTATTTTTCCTGAGAGTATGCAAGGTGCAAGCAAGCTGACATCACTGTCTTGGCAAGTGCACAGGGAAGCAATAACAGACTGAAAATATACAATGGCAGCTTTGCTGCTTACAATTGAAAATCAGTGTATTGTGCAGTCAAAACGAATTCAGCCACTGGCAATGGCCTTAATACCTTTCACATTAGGATGAGAATCCTGACACGATAACATTGCATTAAAGCATAGCTGTTGTAAGTCAAGTCCTTTTATTTATATTTTATATAACACTTCTGGAGAGTAATATTTTTGCTTTATACAAACATGTACCCATTAAGCACAGCCAGACCTTTTGCATTTAATGATGTACATCTTAATTGAAATGCTTTTGTCATTTAAAATAAAATTAAATATTATTGTGTGAGAGATTAATATTTTATTTTAACATAACTTCTTGCACTGAAACCAATACCCTGTGCACTAAAAGGTCTCAATGTAGACTTTGGTGAGCTTAATAGGTATGTTTACCCTAATTCCTTTTAACAAAAAAAAAAACAAAAAAAACAACACCACCGCCACCCCCAATGTTCAAGACATGGTTACGGTTATGGCCTTGGCACAAATCCATGTGGAATCCGTGGGAAGTTCCAGGTAGCAAAGTTTTCAGTGTCCAGGAACGATTCTGACAATGCGACAGCACTAGAAATGGCTGACTCCCTTGGGCAGTGTACTTATTACGGAACTAGGGAGCATTTTGAAACACACCCATGGATCTGAAAACATGCTCTCCACCCTGACTGATGCATTGGAGGAGTTTTACTGTATGCAAACTCTCCTACAGGCCTACAGTACTACACAATAATTTTACATTTTTGGTCAATGACAAAAAAAATTCTGCTTAGTGGCTGAATGCCAAGTCCATTCTCCCCATGCAGCAGTGTTTCTGCATAACTGCATACATTTATACTGGTTTATCATTTCTATAGTAAGCCTATATTACCCACAAGTAGTGCTTTGTTTAAAAGAAAGAACCTTTACAAGATTTTCTATTAGACCGTGCTGAAATAATGAATTCCTGTGATACCAATTTTAACAACAGAACAGGACATATTTCTGGCTCGGAGACTGTGGCGTGGAGGTCTGAAGAAGATCAAAAATAAGAACATGTGGGAGATTATTTGTTCCTTTTGGTTCCAAGTTCAGTTTCAGCAAATGCTGTTAAAATTATATTTGTCCCAAAATAAACCACATATTTTTCACCAGCTCGTGACTGTCGCTCAGTCAGAAAAGCATCAACAAATGAGGTCAAACTTGAGATTGAGAAAGCATAATGTCAGAATGATGCATGTTATTTTTGGACAGACTAAATGTTCTCAGTTAGTACATAGACAGCAATGGAAACCTGCTGAACAGCATTTCATGCACACTGGTATTCAAAAAACTCAGAAGTAGTTTTAAGGTAACCAGAGCACAGTTTGACCACTGACCCACTAACAGCATTTCTGCTGAGATTTAACAAAAAAGCAGCATGTAAACAATGCAAAAACACCTACTTGAGGCTGTGCAGTGCATTTCTCATTGGTCACAGTCTGCCATAGGAACACATTCCAGGGTGATCACTAAAGCTACAGTGTTGCTAAAGAGCGCTTGTCTTCAGGATTAGGCGCCCTGGAGACACACCTCTGCAAACACATGTTCCAGTTTGAGCCAACAACAACTAGTTTGGTAGAACATGTTCACGTTCAGGTGTTTTTCCCCCCCTGAAAAGTCTGTTGATCATCTGTTCAGGCAATTAATCATCAGTTCTTTTTTAAGCCAAATTATGAAACATATACACAAAAGTGGCTGATTCAATCTTCATGAGACTTTCTAGATTATATTTCACAATGAAAACTACTTTAGGACCATTACGATTTGTTTGCATTATTTTCAGCACATAATGTGATAAAATATCACATTTACAGTATTGCAGAAAAAAGACAAATTCATTTTCATGATATGTCAATGACTTGCCCAGTTGATTATGATTACTGAATAAAGACTACAAAAAGATGGATTTTCATTTGCATTTCAGGCCTTTGGAATTACCAGATTTTGGGGTACAATAAGGTCCTTTTTTCATGAGATGCACTTGTGATACATAACAATAAATGTTTAAAAGGTGGAGATAAAAGTAAAAAACTGTTTTTAAATGTTAATAAAATGACAAAACTACGCACTGTAAGAAAACAAATCTGTAAAGAATGGAAAAGGTAGTAGCCTGGTTTCCATTACAGATTTGCGCAAAACTCGATATTTTCTAAATGACTGCGTTTCCATTAACTGATGTTATGCGACTAAAACATAATTTTTTTCCTCTCGCGATAAGTCATTCCAAAAATCATGGCAACAGATGTTGGTAGGTTTACATATATCGCAGCCACCGCACATAGGCGTTATCCAAGCATAAATGGCAAGAAAAGCCCCTATACCTGGGATCAGCCACGTATGAGGTGTTTCTGGGTGTTTCCCCCTCATATCTGCTTCGAGGTCTTGATAAATTGTGGAATTTCTTTGTTGTTTAGAATCCAGTATTCCCATAATTCTTTTGTCTTTTATGAATTTAATAAAGAACTCTGTCTTGTCTTCTGTCTAAACATACCGCGCCATCTACTGCAGGTGACCTGTAAATGCAAAATTGCAGTTTTTTCCATTTCCATTGCAGTTTAGCGAATTATTCCTTTTTTGAATTGCCTGAAAAACCACCTCATGCGAGCATAAAAATGGGAGTTTTTGCGAAATTGACGTGTTTCCATTGGGCGTATTTTCACTTCTCAATTTCAATAGTAATGGAAATGCAGCTAGTGTCTGTTAGGACATTGTTAAGTTTACAGACATTTCCTTTAAAGTCCCCCTGTGGTGAAAATCAAGTTTTTAAATGTTGTTTATACGTCTATGTGGTGTTTTTAATATGCTTTAAGACAAACCATGTGCAAATTCATAAGTGAACACCACTGTTGAGTATTTTCTCTTTAAAACTGCAGTCAACCAAAGACAGTCTCAAAAACACGGGTTGAAATCGCTGGTGTTTCTGACATCACAAACTACCTTGTAACTAATCACGTCAACGTGCGGGCAGGCTTTAGCACAGCATTAACTATTTTCTGAAGCAGGGAGTCTCAAGAGAAGCCAGGTTATTTTTTTGTTGATACGAAAAATCGGGTAGATTTAGCAATATAGTGGGTGAATTATGTATATGATGTATATTACAATGTTATGATTAACCATATGCCTTTCTCCACTGACGCTCTAAGATGTTCAAAGCGTTTCGAAGGATGCTGACTGATACAAAAGGCAGACGAGAACATGGTTTGTGTAACATTAGCAACACATTATTAGCTGTTTAATAATGTAGTCAAGCAAAAGGATAATCATATTAAAGGGATAGTTCACCCAAAAATGAAAATTAGCCCATGATTTACTCACCCTCAAGTCATCCTAGGTGTATATGACATTCTTCTTTCAGACGAATAAAATCGGAGTTATATTAAAGTCCTGGCTCTTCCAAGCTTTATAATGGCAGTGAATGGCTGATTCGTTTTTGAAGTCCATAAAAGTGCATCTATCCATCATATAACTGCTCCACACGGCTCCGGGGGGTTAATAAAGGGTTAAAACTCAAGCCCCTCTTCTCTTATATCGAAATCATCCACCATTTCTCTTTAAAAATTCTCGTTTTAGACTTCTAATTCATGACCGGTGTTTTGTTCTATCCTCTGCGCTTCCGCGTTCGTCAATACGCATGCGTCAAGGGTTCAAGGGTTACTCTTTCGCTGTAAAACGATGCGTACGGCGGTCCGCCGGAAGTTAGTTATTTTAGTCTATAAAGTTTTAAATATGGATATTTTTCTTACACAAACACACCACTTCACTTCAGAAGGCCTTTATTAACCCCCCCGGAGCCGTGTGGAGCAGTTATATGATGGATAGATGCACTTTTATGGACTTCTAAAACGAATCAGCCATTCACTGCCATTATAAAGCTTGGAAGAGCCAGGACTTTAATATAACGCCAATTTTATTTGTCTGAAAGAAGAATATCATATACACCTAGGATGAGTTGAGGGTAGTGGTGGGGAAAAGAACAAAAAAAAAAAAAAAAACATTCGATACAGCATCGATCGCAATATTTTGTGTGGGGATATTGTATCGATACAAGGACGGCAAGTATCAATATTTTCAGGAACTGAATTTCAGCTCGTATTGTGCAGAATTTTATTGTAAGCTCCACTCTTATAACGCAGGAAATAATAATAATAATAATAATAAAAAAAATATATATATATTTCTTTTAGACTGTAAAATCACAAACAGCGCATCACTCTCGCTCACACACACGTGCGCAGTGAGCTGTGTGTGCAGGAAGCATTCTCGCATATTTCTGAACGTGCACCGCTCTGTCCATGTTTATGTGTTAGTTACTGACACGCAAGTGCAAGCCAGCTGCGCACGGCAACAGAACTTCACTCATTTGCCTACTGCGGCACCGCCCCCACCATCGTTTTGATTTTTTTATAGTAGTAAAAATAATTTAGTTCAGTTAGAGAACAGACACTACAATTAAAAACAACGTGCAGCGTGAGCCGAACGAGAGTCGCAGCACTGATCAGCAGCAGGAGTCAGATTTCATTCATCAGAGTGAGCAGCTGAATGACAAGACGACGGTGGAAGATTTGGTTTCAACGCGAAATGTTAAAGTGCCTATTTAAGTGAGTTTGTCATTGTACTGTTTTGTTGTGTTTTTCATGAAGAATAACAACGAACCCACCATTCAAGCAACTGCCGCCCCCCGAATTGGCACTAATTCTAAAGTGAAAGTAATATGCGCACGGCCATTCATAATGGCCATATTAATATATTACTTCAATACTCAGCATATCGCGATATTTTAAAAATCACAATAATATTGTATCGTGGCTTAAGTATCGCGATAATATTGAATCATGGGGCCTCTGGCAATTCCCACCCCTATTTGAGGGTGAGTAAATCATGGGCTAATTTTCATTTTTGGGTGAACTAACCCTTTAATTACCGTTGTGTGTCCGACGTTGTAAAGACTGAGCGCCATTGTGCAGCGTTTACTACAGTAAGTTGGCCGACTGTATTTCTGAGCTTGTGTGAGTGAGTGGGGGCAGGGCTAATTTGCATATTCATGAATCCGCATATACTAAATGAAGCAAGGGTGTAGAGTTCCATTCAAACTATTTTAAGGCATGAAGAATTTTTTTCACAGGAAAAAAAACGTCATTTTGGTGATCAAAGATGAGTTTTTTAAGGGATAAAATGATTGACTACAGGGACTTTAACCCTAGACTTTAACCCTAAAACACGGGCAATACAATTCAAAATACGGGCAAAAAAAAAAAAAAAATCAATGAAGGAAAATTTCTTTATATTAACAGTACATTGTACACTACTTTTACAGACTTTGTAGCGTGGAAACTAAAATCCTCCAGAATGTCGCCTTCTAAAATTTCTTCAACTTTCATTACTCAAATCGAAGGAACTTTTTTCTTTAACTAATAAGTGAGCACACATACAACAGAAATTTGTTTTAACCCAAGATCTAACTGCTGACTTTTATTTCAACAAGGAGCCATTTTTAGGAAGCAGCATTATTTAGAGGAAGTATTACTGAAAAAAAAAAAGCCTCTGGATAAAGTTACCCGGGGTAAGGGTTCTTTGATAGAGATGTTTTTGTTTAACTTTTTATTACTTTGTTTGATTAATCCATGCGGTCGCAACTACTTCAGATTTCAGAAGGCTGGAAACATCAGCCCCACATTTACCTCTGCAGTCGTCTGCAGTCTTATCATCACTGGCAGTAATAGAAAGCAGCGTGTTGCAGAGCGAAACATAGCTACCACAATCAGGTGATGATGTAGCTGGAGAGCGGAAAATGCTGACATTATGGGTGACGTTTTTTTCTCCTGAGCTCATGAGCCACCAGTTATGGTAATTCATCCCAGCATGACACAAACTTGGCCAGCAAGAGCAAGGGTGAGGTAGCACAGAAAAAAAAAAAAAGAGGTGAATGACAAAAAAAACTGCCATTTGAAAGCTACAGCATCCACACAGCCTACTGTACACTGCAAGATCGGTTCATTATCTAACTGATGATCACTTTATCGGTGATATACTACTGAATTACTACTGTTCAAATTTAAGGTTGTGGATTTTAACAAACCACTAATCCCAACCATTAAACTATGGCATCATTGCTCTATTTGTGCGACAGACATGAATCAAATAGATCGCTGCAATGATGATGCATTTTTATAGGCCAAACCGGGAGTTACCATCAAACCGAAACTTGCCAAAAACCCAATAGGACTTTTCCATTGCCTTTGGATTATAAACACAACGAGGCGGAGAAAGCGAACAAGTCAGTAGATGAGTTTATCTGCTTAAAGCCTCTGCTATATGAATATATGTAAATGCATAAATGTGATGACGACAACCTCTGTAGTCCCATTTAGCCAATAGCCACTTGTCCTCAACCGCCAATTTCAAGACAAGTAAAAGCTTAAAGGGGGGGTCTACCGTCTAATGCTATTTCATGCATTCTGACTTTACACTGTTAAAGAGTTGGATTCTCATGCTAAACATGGCCAAAGTTTCAAAAAATGAGTATTTCTGTGCCAAATACACTCAAATAAGTTTTGGGATTTTTTTTTCGAGTATTGTCATACAGGTCTGACGTCATAAAGGGCAGAATTCCTTGTATGGGCACTTTTCCCAGAGCTTCATTCGGGTTACGGGAGCCGTCGGCAGTGCTGTCATTTTGTTTTTAGACCATGAAATCAACAATGTCACTAAAGAAGTGTGTTTCTGGTTGTAAGGGAAAGATAACCTTGTTCAGCTTCCCAAATAATCCAGCGTTAAGCAAACTGTGGATGCAGTTTGTTTTTCAGGAGCAGCAACAGAGTTCTGCAAGCGTGTTTGTTTCCAACATTTCGGTGACGAATGTTTTATAAACAAGGCCCAGTTCGATGTTGGATTTGCAAATCGTGTTCCACAGAAAGATGGAGCGTCCCAGCGATAAAAGATCTCGGTCATGAGTCGAAACCGCAGGCGGTGAGTGAAACTGCATCAAATGTCTGTGTTTTGTTGGCAATTGGCGCGTGAGTGCATATAATGTGAACAACACGAATGTATAGTGAATCGAACGTTATCCAGGGATAATGCAATGATTTATTGTGGTTGTGCTCGTGACTCTTTAGCTCCACCCACTGCATGCCTCCACAAGCTCGGCTGTTTTCGGAAAGAATCGGTACAGCGTGTCTGTCTTTTATAAATCTGATAAAACTAAAGACTCTTCGGAAATATGAAGGATGCAATACTACTCTGTAGGTACTCAAGATTAACATGAGATTGGCAGAAACTGTGTGTGTTATGTAACCTTTTAAAAAAAAAACATAAGGGGTTTTACTGGTGTATTTATGATGTAGAATAAAACATTAAAATATCTTGAGCTTGTGTTCACCACAGACTTTCAAGCATTTAACCAAAAACCCATTCAAAAAACCCACTGACTTCAGGACGATGGAACCGGAAGTGCTAAAACGCTAACTTGTTTCTGTGTTTTAGCCTACAAAAATATGTCACCCCTACAGCGCTCTATTGCATGGCTTGTTGAAAAGAGGTGTGCTAAGTGATCAGACTTATGATCTTTGATACAACAGACGTAACAAATCCCATATTCTTGTTTAGACTCCGAGCACAAGAAGGCCCTATAGCCATATCTAGGCACCAGAACATCATAGCTACTAAACCAGACTTTTCAAAACATATAGTAATGTTGACTGTGACTCTTCAACTTCTTACCTAATGTAAGTGAGGTTATACCCCCACCCTTTCTGTAAAAAGCTGAAATTTCTGAACTGCAGATGAGATCATTTCCTGTGCTTTCATTATGCCTTAGATCAGCTTCCTAATTTACAATGACTCACTTAAACTGTGACATTTTTGTGCTAAGAATATATGTGAAGTAAAATCCTGATTATTCTTGGTCTTGAAAACAAAAATATGCAACACATTTAAAGGGATAGTCATTCCACACACAAAAAAATATATTTTGAAAAATATAATTTTGGTTACCATTTACTTCTATTGAATAGAAAAAAAAAACAGAAGAAATGAAGTCATCTCAGTAAAGTATACAATATCATCCACCACCCAATTTAATCTTCTTACATTAAATTGGATTGTAATTGAATATTCAAGACTAAGTAAAAATAATAAATGGCTCTTTCTCCTACTTATCCATTTGTTTTATATTACCTACCTATTAATTACCTGCCACGACTACAGCGCTAAGATAATAATTTATCTGAATATGGAGCTCAAGGTTCTGTAATGTTCAGAATTCAAGGCTTTGATGAACTGTCTAATCACAAAAGGTTTAATATCGTTCCTAAGCTAAAGTAAAGATCCCCCCACAGACTGACAGAGGAGAATGACAGAATAATGAAGGTGTAAATCACTCAAAAGATCATTTCACGACACCATTAACACTGCTCAATATATAATATAGAACATTTACATCAATAAAATATTAATGTTAATTTAAAAAAAGAAAAATGATCTATCACACACTGCCCTTTACAAAGTTCAAAAGTTTAATGAGCTTTTCTGCTTTTAATTCATTGACTCATTCTTCAACTCCTCAGTTTTTCCACATAACTCATGGTTTGACTTGACAAATAAATGTGGCCAAATTATATTACATTCTGGCTACATACCATACTTATTTGAAGCAAAAAAATATGTTAGTATTTACAAATTTATATAATGACAAATGTAACGTTGCGAAATAAATGCTAATGAACACCACATTCTTGTGTTTGAGCAATGACAAAATGTCTGAGTCACTGCACAATGACAGATTATGCAAACTCACACGTCAACAGTAATCTGGTCTATAGACTCCTAAACAGCAATGTAATGATGCGTTTGATTGAAATTGTATCATAATGTTGCAATGCAAGCATGATAAAAAATAACCAACTGAGGGAGGAGTCTGAAAATAATTTGTATGAGAAACACTTGCAGAATGGATAGCATGCAATGAAACAATGATTATTACATTCATAAATTATAGGGCTGGGTTGGAAATATTGATTTCTCAATTTTAACTGATTCTCATTTTGATGAACCGATATAGATTCTTAAATCCCAAATTCCCAATAATCAATCTTTTAGTCTATGCAGGTCAGTTGATGAGTGAACATTTGTAAAGCTCCTAACATCCAATAAAATCACAATAAGCTTTGTGCTTTGTTACTTTTGATATGAAACAAGTCTCATCTTCTCTCAATTATGAAATTCAAACAATAAATGTTCTTATGCCGCTCTGTGGCGTGGCGTGATCATTGTAGCCGTGAACAGTCATCCCTTCCTCTTTACTACTAGTTATAGCATGAAATAAACATGAATGAAAATCAGAAGGCATGTTGAACAAAACAGTACAACTTACTGAAATGTATCATGTCTTATGTAAACGCTCAATCAGTGTTACAACCGCGCAAAGACAGTGTTGAGGCAACGCATTACAAGTAACGCGAGTTACGCAATCAGATTACTTTTTTCAAGTAACTAGCCTAGTAAAGTAACACATTACTTTTAAATTTACAACAAAATATCTGGGTTACTTTTTCAAACAAGTAACGCAAGTTGCTTTGTTTTCACATTTATTGACTGATGCCTCTCCTGTCCCCATGTTGAGAGATCTAGGCGTTGTGTGCGCTGTGTGAACATGATGGTTATTGTAGTTCTAGACTAAAATTGAGCAGGCATTTACTCATCTCACTTGCACAAAAACAGATTCAGTATTCCTCAAAATGAATAAAAACAGTGAAATGCAAGCTTAGAATATTACACAAACCTACAATACATACACAAATATACTTTATGTATTTAATCTAATTTTATTAGCCAATGTCTTTGCTGCTGACCTTTGATGATCCAATTCAACCATATTAATAAGCAAAAACGACTTAAGATAAACGTCACAATTTATGGTGGTACGGTACAGTACAGTACAGTGCGGTACGCAATTATTTCCATTTTGACTGTCAGAAGTTGTGAATGGTACCAAAATCCTGAACCGTACCGTACCACTTTTTTGGGACCCTTCCGTTGGGGTACCTAGCACAGTAGTCCGGTACCTAAAACTAGACTCACTGCAGAACGTTGACAGAATCATTACTGCAGCCTGCAGCCTTTGCTCAAACAAAGCGTGTCTTCTTGTGACAAACAGCCACATGCCGAGAAGCAAGAACAAGATCTGCTGTATGTCCTCCATTGTTGTTTACTGTGTTGCTTTCTTTGTGCGAGAATGACGTTGCTACACCACGCCTATCAAGTAAGGGTACTGTTGGCGGTGGAAACGCAAGCTGGATCAGCGTTTACCGTCCCGAATCGTACTGTACTGTACCATTACTTTCTTCTCCTGCATCCTATTCTTCTGCAATCCCTCTACTGTACAGGCGTGAATTTGCATTTCCTTCAGACTGAGACTTATACCTTTCACTTTTGGTGTGAAAGGGCCTTTACATTTGCCAAAAAATAACTTTTTTTGTTATTAAAAAACAAGCCCAGGAAACATGAGAAACAGTAATGCAAAAGTAACGCAATGCATTACTTTCCATAAAAAGTAACGTGATTAGTTACTTTTTTAGGGAGTAACGCAATATTGTTTGTAACGCATTACTTTTAAAAGTAACTTTCCCCAACACTGCGGAAAGACGTCAATAAAAAAGATTGTAACATTACATTTACCTCAGAAAGGCGGATGTCCATAAACTCAATAGTAAGCTATAAAAAAATTATTCATTATATTATTCATATCATTATATTTTTACTTAACCTGTTCTTCAATACTTCAATGTATGTTTGAATAAGTCCATCATAAAATCAAGTTATTACTACAATGCCCAGCCCTAATAAATTACACAAATTAAACCTAGCCCACAAAAAGACAGGAGTATCATTTAGGTCAGAAACATTTGGGAAAGACTGAGTACAAGAGCACAAGTCATATTGAAAATGGACAAATAACCACTGTGAGGAATATGGGACGGCCACACGCCACAGCACTAAAAACATTGTCACTCTGTGAAGAATAACATCCTTTTCTGACAGCAAACCCACAACAATTACAAAGCTACACAAAAAGACCAGTTTTGCCCTGGTGGGACACAGTGCTGAGGCGAAACATGACACGCTCCCGAAACCCTGAAACAACACAGAGGGAGCGGCAGAAATCCCGGAGGAATGGAGAAGGCAGTTCTGGCTTCAAGCAACAATGCTGCGGCCGTTTCCTGTTTGGGCTTCCTGTTGGTCATGCCTTGCGTTCCAGCACACGATCAGCACTTTGAGTCCAGACACCAGGCAGGTCACGGCCATTAAATACACAATACGTTTGTATGGAGGTGATAAAACAACTCCAGAACAAACAAAAACAGATGTATAGGAGACATTCATTTTTATCAGTAACTGAAGTACAATATCCTCTGAAACATACTCGACTTCCTAAACGTTTCCTCACTTCCCAAACGGCTTGCCAATAAATGTCAAATTCACAATGCGGCCACCAACTCGCTTTCCTTTCATTTTTTTTTACTGAAAAATGGCTTCCTCCAACAAGGTTTAAAACATTTATTCAGCTTCAGTGGCTTCATGCATTATTAGTGGAGTGCTTAGTCAGACACTTCCAGATATTCAGAGGAGGATTCCTAGTAAACAATAACAAATGAAGCAGCTGGCTGCTATGCTGAGAAGGGGTCTATTTTGATTCAGAGAGATCAGCAAAAACTTTTACCGCTTTGGGTACATTTACTTATTAGCACCTGTCAGTTACTTTCATAGTTGTATCATACTGTAAAAAAAGATGTGATCAATGAGTCATCATGGCAACATATGTTGTTACATTACTTTAACTCATCAAAATTAAGCAATTTCAACTCATTTTTTAAGTCAGTTTAATATAATTTAAGTTGAAATTACATGTACAGCCAAGTTGATTACACTTAAAAATTTAAAGGCACAATATGTAGTTTTTCGCCGCTAAAGGTCACCTATTCAAAACAAAGGCGTAGCTTGATGACGCCGAGATTAAGCGCAGAATCTTGCAAGTTGTCATCTTCACCTCACAGCCGGTGGAAAAGAATCGTGACGGGACTCGGGCAGAAATCATGTTCATGGATGAGATTATTAACGTTACTGTAGTATGAAGCAGAGCTGGAGCGATTGCTAATGAGAGACGAGCGCGACACACGGCTCGACAGCAGCGGAACTTTTATTATGCCACAGTCGCTGCTTCTGCTTCTTCCGGTCAAGTGTATGTGGGGTAACGCAGCGCTGCTTTATCATATTAGATACATTTGAGTGTGTTGAAAATGATGCTATAACGTTACTCTGTGCGATCGCTCGGGGGTTGCTACACTTGTTGCATACTGCAGTAAGCTAGATTGATATTAGAATATCATATTAATAAATGCTGGATGGCTTGTAGTGTTGTCAAAAGTACCGACTTCGGTACCAAGTTGGTACTGAGATTTTAAAAATGTGATGCTTTGAGCGCTGTTGAGTGGAACACCTTGATTGTAAACACCTCTGATTGGCCATTGTGCTCACATGCTCATCAAATATGTCTGTGATTGGCTACAATGATCAGCGCTTCCAAAACATGTTGTAATTATACATCAATGACACTCTTAACCGAGCGCTTACACAGATACACACGGGAGCGTTTGAAAGCAGGCGTCTATCAGCGGACCGGTCTCCCTGTGCTTTCAAACGCTCCCGTGCGTTAATCACTGTAGCTAATCACCTACATATCCGATGAGAGCGTGAACACAATGGCCAATCAGAGGCGTTTACGATTTCGCTCAACGTGTCACACTTTTAAAATTTCAGTACTGACTTGTGGCACTAATGGCTTGTGTTGCTAAATGGCATGCAATTAATTTTAAAAGATATTGTATGACGGAGAAAATGCTGTATTGCTGTTACTAAAAATAAAGCTGCATCTGATTATGCTATGTTAGCCACTTTTTTCTCTCTGAGGCATGGTGAAAACATACAATCGCGGAAAATAAAGAAAACGAGATTCAAACAGAAAGACTAAACGTGTTGAGCTGTATAACAATGATTAGTTTTCGGTCTATAAATGTATCCAAACAGTTGTTCCCTTGTCTAATAAAACATATAATATAGGTGACCCTGGACCACAAAACCAATCATAAGTCACACGGGTATATTTGTGGCAATAGCCAACAATACATTGTATGGGTCAAAATTATCCATTTTTCTTTTATGCCAAAAATCATTAGGATATTAAGTAAAGATCATGTTCCATGAGGATATTTTGTAAATTTCCTACCGTAAATATATCAAAAATGTATTATAACAGTAATATGCGTTGCAAAGGACTTCATTTGGACAACTTTAAAGGCGATTTTCTCAATATTTAGATTTTTTTGCACCCTCAGATTCCAGATTTTCAAATAGTTGTATCTCGGCCAAATATTGTCCTGTCCTAACAAACCATACATCAATGATACATCAATGGAAAGCTTATTTATTCAGCTTTCAGATTATGAATAAATCTCAATTTCAAAAAATTGACCCTTATGACAAGGTTTTGTGGTCCAGGGTCACATATTAAAGCATATTTTTGGGATATTTTAGGGATATTTTAATCTAAAAAATCTTACATATTGTGCCTTTAAGGAAGCAACTGAAAATAAGTTGAAATAGGTTTGAGGAGAAGATACTCTCATAATAACAAATGCATGACTTTCATTTCATTTCAATCTGGTTATTAAAGATGATTATCAATTATCAAAAATGAAAATTCAGTCATCATTTACTCACCCTCATGTCGTTCCAAACCCATAAGAATTTCTGTCATCCTCGAAAACACAAATTAAGATATTTTCAATAAAAAAACCAAGCAATTTCTGTCCCTCAATAGAAAGTCTCTTCACCCAAAACGCTGAGGGTTCAAACACTCATAAAGAGATTTGTAATAAATAAATAAATAAACAAACTAACCATTTAAATCTGTGTATGTGTCAAAATAAGACAATCCACCACACAGCCTTAGACACAATGTTCATTTGGCAATGTTGTCCTTCCTGTATGGTTCATAAATGTGACATCATTGTTAAGCTTGCACAAAGAGTCATATGTTTCAAAAGACGCCCGCACACACATGCACGTCCACACACAAACATGCACACGCCTATGCAAAAACTATGAGTGCGTTGCACTGCGCTAGTTACAGAATGTATCGAGGCCACATGTAAAATCATCAAACTTGATCTGCATAACTTGCTTTCCACGAAACTCCTCCCTAAGCAATTCCACTCATTTCCACCAGGAAACACCTCGACAGGGCACAGCAGTGAACTGATCTGAAGTCAGTGTTTTATACAGATCTGAATGAGCGGTTAGGAGACACAGCCGATACCAGACGAGACGGGCCACAGTGGAAGACACAGCCGGTTCTGCCGCATGCCGTCTCGTATAGGCAACAGCAGAGCAAATATGAGCATGCTGAAAATGGCAACATGCTAGAAACTAAAGAAATGTTGCTCAGCCTCACAATTCTCAAGTCTCAACACTCTTTGGTCACTACAAATATGCATAATGTGTTTACTTGGACTAAGGAGTCACCACACTAAAATTAAGATATTAAACACTAATGGCATTTAAACATTCTGAGGGATCAGAGAAAATTCAAACGTGTATGGAAAATTTTCTTGTCTTACTAAATGAGTCAAAGAAAAGCTGACTATCCTCGTGTATAAATAAATGTTGAACTTCTGCACTCGCATGGTTTAAATGAAATGCATGAGCAGCAAACTTTAATGTGAAGAGTGCTTTGGCAGGTGTGTAGAGCCAATTTAATCAGCTGTAATGTTTGTGGCAAAGAAACAAATGAATAATTTCATTGCATCCCCAGATGCAATACCTCTACTACAACTTCTACCTCTAGGAAAAAAAAAGTCTGCTCAGAAAAAAAAAAAACAAATCCTCAAAACCTGAAAATCCATTTTAAATCACTTTTTTTTTACTATCTAATTATTTTCAAAACTTCAACTAACCAGTCATTTTCATTTACACTGTAAGAATTCATTTATCAGCATGCATGTATCACTTTAAGTAAGCATCCTTCATTTTTTTTCTTTAAAAGGTTTATATTTACTTGAGAAGCAAAAATGTGTACGACAAAAACTAGTTTAATCTTGATCTAAGCAAGAAAATAAATACATTCAGTGGGGTTTATTTATTTATATTATTATATATGACTTATTTGGAGAAAAAAGTCAGAAAAATAACTTCTCTACAAGTCTAATATATTGTGTTTTTTTTTTTTTTTTCTTGTTTTAAGAATGTTTAGATATTTTTTGTGGAAATCAAGACAAACAAACTGATTAAGAAAATTATTTTTAAGCTGGTGTAGGTGTACCACATGAATCTTGTCTCAAATACCACTATTTAAATATCTGAATTTCTAGTTTTAATGTTTGTTTATTAACATTAAACGCCATTTCAATGAAAGCAAGACAAGAAGCACAAACACTGCTGTCAGTAAGACAAGTTTCCCAATTTCATGAGGATAACGCAATAGTAGGGATGAGTTTCATACATTTAATGAATTCAACTCAGCTTTGCATAGTATTACCATATACATGTATCAAAGCGGATTCATACTCAGCAGCATTAACGTCAAGTGGTGCTTATATTGAAAATATTGACGTTGCTTTACACACACGTATGTCGCAACATACACGAGCTTTGTACTAAGTACAAAGCAAAACATTTAAAAATATAAAAAAAGACAATTTAGGGATTTGTCACGTAAAGGTTCTAAATGTAAAGTAGCGAAGTAGCAAGTTTTGTACTGAAACGCTGAGGCGCGTCTACCTGATTCAGGTGCATTTCCGCCACATGCGCAGTAACGAATGAAACATGGCGTAGAAAAGTTTGACCAAAACAAAATGTACTGACATGACAAGAGACGTATCTACTCACCGCGTGGACAGCAAATGACTGATACTCCTCTCCTTCTTTCAGTGTCCAGTGAAATAGTTTACTAAGGATCAAAAAATCCCATTGACTCCTGCTGAATTTCGGCGTTAAACTGCTAGACTGAAAAGCGGAAGCGACAGACGACGCACGAAAACACACCGGTAAAGATGTACACTACACTACATAACACCATAAGCGCCTTCGCTCTTATATCTTCTTATTGTGTTTTCTCTTTCTTTCTTTAGTTAGTTAAAATCCTGTAGTGTGAAGTGAAAGGTCCCTGCAGTAGTCCTGTGTGCATTACTGATGTGAGTTAACTGACTGACTGACTGACTGACTGACTGCGGGCACCTGAATTTCCAGCTGGTTTCGGTGCTGAGGTGAAACTCCGCCTCTGCTCTTCTACACTACAGTATGTACTGCAGTCTGTCCCTGGGCAGCACGACGAAGGGAGGAGTTTCTCCTGCTTTCTCACACTTTCCTCTGCTGTGTCGACACAGAGCAGCTACTTATTTTTGTGGCTCTGTTTCAAACCTCACGGAGATGCAGAAATGTGGAACTGTTCATCTGTACAAAGTGATGTGCGCAGAACAATATTGAAAGAGCACTTGTAGTGTAAATTAAATCTTAAAAGTATATATATAAAAACACGTGTACTTGAAGATAATATAATATTAATTAAATTGTCATTTATGCATACTTAAAGAGAGTACACTTTTGTTTCTTAACACACTTAAGTACACTTAAGTGCACTTTGTAATAATGTCTAATGAAAAGTCATCATGCTTTAATCTTGTGTCATGCTTTAACCCTTAAATGCATCAATGTTTTGCCAATCATTATTACATATTCGGGTCTTTAGCGACCCCCCGGATCTATATCTAACACGGATTGATCTGTCGCGATACTATAAAACTCTCCCGATATTAGAATAACAATTACAGAAGAATAAACTAAAGCATATTTTGTTACCTTTTGGAGGTTGGAAGGGTTCAGTTTGAGCAGATGTTTTATACCATCGTCACTGTCCTCGTCAGAGCTCATTTACCAGTACATTCAGCATCTGGCTCATATTCGCGATCTCAAACATATTCTCAAAACTATCATTTTCAACATCTTCAAAATCAATATTTTTATCGCTGACAGCTTCTTCACCAGATCCACCATCAAGTGACAGTGACACTAATATTTGATGGCGTTCAGTACTTGCTCTGTAGTAAATCACTGAGCCATTTCAGGTTTTGCTGATGATTCTTCCTATTCTTTTGTTTTCTGCCTGCGGTAACTATGAGTGAAATGTCACTTCGTCATTGTGTATCAGACATTGTCACCTTGTGGAATAAAGGTGAATTGCACTTATTCAGTCATCAAATATTCAATTATTGTTGTGCAGAAAAAATATACTTACACTGTTACACACCTTAGCGGTCCTTAGCGACCCTATACGATTTTTTACAAAAAAATGAATGGGAAAACAGGCATTATTTCATAATTTTTTTCTTGTTTTATCGTTTATAATAAATTGATTGAGGAATACTAAGAAGGTTGGTGTCTAACTTTAAAAAATGAATGAGGAGGGTAGTGAACGACGTCCTGGGTCACTAAAGACCCGAGGTATGCGTTTAAGGGTTAAAGTAGTAGACTTATTTTGATGTGTTGACTAACATATAAATAAGCACGTACTTGATTATAATTTGAACTCCAGTGTGATATTCAATATTTAATGCTAATATATTTTAAATGTATCATTACAAAACTGTAATTAAGAATATATCTAAATACATGACATACAAGAAACGACTTTAAAGTATAGTATTTCACCATAAATGGATGTTAGTACATTCGACAATACACTTTAACCATATTTTAAAGACAATAGAAGTAATAATGAAATTACGTGTACTTCACTCTAAAAATGCTGGGTTGTTTCATCCCATGTTTGGGTCAAATATGGACAAACCCAAATTAAAATTTTATTTAAAAATTTAAACCAATGGTTGGGTTTGTCCATATTTAATCCAAACATGGGTTGAAACAACCCAGCATTTTTTAGAGTGTTAAGTGGGCCAAAATGCACTTTAAAGTAATTTCATTTAGCCTACTATAAAAACTATAATATACTATAAAAATAAACAAACCATAATACATTTTTATGTAATTGTAATTAACATGCAAAAATTGCAAAAAGAAAAAAAAAACATTACATTCAATAATAAGAATGCTACTCTTTGGTTACAGTTTATTTTAAGGTGTCTTTGTTATACTGTAATTATACAATTAAGTACTGAGTAATATTAAGTAACTACATGTACTTACTATAGGGTTAGGATTAGGGTTTGGTTTGATTTAGGGTTAGTTGCATGTAATTATGCATAATTTATAGTTATTACTATAGTAACATGTAACGTGTAACAATGACACTGCAAAATAAAGTCTTACCTACTCTTTTTAAAGGTATTCTAAAGTGTACTTCTTTTTCACAAGAGGCCTTAATAGTAATGATCTAGAACAAGGGCCATGTACAGAATAGTATACTAATATACTACTACTGTACTGCTAGTTATCTGTAGGGAAGACAGAGGCTATAGTTGTTAAACTTACTTAAGTTAATATTTACCAAGGTAGGTTTATTTATGAAAGTCAGGCACCTTAAACTCTCAGGGGGGAAATAAATACAGTTATTTTTACAGTTCTACTCAGCTGTAGTGGGGTGTGTCAGTACAGTATATGGGGTAAAATGTCACAATGGAGTCTGGGATTAAAACAGACTTTTCAGCAAAATGAACAGTAAAAAAGTAGGAGATACGAATACCAAAAATATAAATAGCAACATAAAAAAGGATGTTTTGGCCAATAAATATTGTAGTTAAATGCTTATAATATTTAAGACACATGCCCTGACCTGACAAGACAGAAAAAAAGAATACACTTCAACCTTTCAATTAAAATCTTGTGAAACTTGGCGTATTTATTTAGACTAACTGGACTATTGCTTGTTTCGTACTGTTTTACATTCAGTAGGTAGCACTGTCGCCTCTCAGCATAAAGATCCCCAATTTGAATCCCGGAGTCCTTTCTGTGTGGAGTTTGCATGTTCTCCCTGTGTCTGCGTGGGTTTCCTTTGGGTACTCCGGTTTCACCCAGAATCCAAAAACATGCAGTATGGGTGAATTGGAGACGCTAAATTGTCCGTAGGTGTGAATGCGTGTGTGTGTGTGAGTCCCAAGCCATGTAATGGAGAGTGTTGTAGAAAGACCTGGCAACCTACCCCGAAAAAAATCATTGCCAAGAAAATTCATGGACAGTCTCTTGCGTATGGCAAGAGATGGACATAGAGTTGGATAGGACTGAAATGGTTATAGAGATGCAGTATATTCTGGGCAGTAAGCAGTACTCTAATATTCTATTGTGAACATATCTGAAGGGTTCCCATCATCATATAGTTTGATCAATGCTCATGTATTGCCATCTTTAGACCTTCAGTGGCTTTGTATTATTTATACTCTTCTATCTGGTGAAAGCAGTAGCCTTGTACGATGTGATGTAAGACTGCTGTTATCTGGACACCATCTGTCCAATCCTGTTACATAAAAAGATAGGGGAAAATATTTAACTGTTTGAACCATGTAGTCCATTACAATGTGGAATGCTGCTTCACATTTGAGTCATATATCCATTAAATCAAATAGCTCTTTAATAGGAGGTACAGTAAGTACTTTTGCAAATATGCCCTGTGGTTTGACAAGCAGAAATCCATTCAGTGCTTGACCATTGTGCTGCACTCGATTGGGCCAGTGGAAAGGGAAATCAGGCACATTATTTGAGTGCTCTTAGAGAGGTCATAGTGTATCGGAACGGGACACTCCTTTCCCAAGGAAGTACTTGGAAAGCCCATTTAAGAGACAATGCATTTTCCTTCTGCAAATCGTTTCCCCTAGGAACATATAATGTTTCCTTTTCTGATATTCAAGGTCTTGAAATGACTTGCATTTAAGGGATAGTTCACCAAAGAAAAAATAAAAAAAAGTTTTTTTTTCTTCTGTTGAACACAAATTAAGATATTTTGAAGAATGTTGGTAACCAAACAGGTGCTAGTCCCCATTGACTTCCATAGCATAAAAATCTTTTTTTACTATGGAAGTCAATGGGGACAAGTAACGTTTTTTCTTTAAAATATCTTCTTTTGTGTGAATTATTCCTTTCAGTGTGGTGCAAAGTTTGATTATATAAATGTGAGGGGGCTGTGAGTTTATAGTTTTTTGATGGGATTCAAAGAACTAGCAGTTTTTCCACTTTGGAGGACCAAGGGTTTAATGATAATAAGGACATAGAGAAGATTATAGAAGATCATTAGTGGCTAAATCGAGCGTACATTTTCAGTTTTACCAGCTGCGTTTGAGCCATGGCTTATGAGCATTAATTGTGTTAGTTTCATTACTCAGTTCTCATGTTAGAATTATGGCTTAATTATATTTCACGTTTGCATTAACTGTGTGGTTAGTTCATTTGGCCCATTGCATTGAAAAAATTTTAACTGGGTGAGATCCTGAAGGCTTCAGGTCTTTAAATAATTGGGCTGGTGGATGTGTGCCACCTGCTGCTATTGATGTGGGGTGAGGCCAAATCAGTTCATGCTAGTTGAAACTTGATGCTTTGATTTGTTTATGACCTTGCTTTGGTAGTGAGTACAAGTACAATTTCTCTAATGTCTGTATTCTGACTGATATTATTGCCCAAAAAATAAGTGGGCGACATCGGCCAAAAAAAGTAATTTCAGAAGCGGGGCAATTAACATGCAAGTTTTTATATTTTGATTTAAAAAAAATCAATAACACCTATAGGAACCTACACTCATTCACCGGCCATTTTATTAGGTACAATTGTTCAACTGCTCGTTAACGCAAATATCTAGTCAGCCTTATTGCAATGCATTATGTCTAGGCATGTAGACAAGTTCAAACTGAGCATGGGGAAGAAAGACGATTTAAGTGACTTCGAATGTGGCTTGGTTAAAGGTGCCAGACAGGCTGGTCTGAGTATTTCAGAAACTGCTGATCTGCTGGGATTTCCATCCACAACTATCTCTAGGGTTTAAAGAGAATGGTCTGAAAAAGAGAAAATATCCAGTGAGCCAGACTGGTTCCAGCTGATACAAAAGCAACAGTAACTCAAATAACCACTCGTTACAACCGAGGTCTGCAGAAGAGCATCTCTGAACGCACAACACGTCCAACCTTGAAGATGGACTACAGCAGCAGAAGACACACCGGTGCCACTCCTGTCAGCTAAGAATAGGAAACTGAGGCTACCGTTCACACCGGCTCACCAAAACTAGACAATAGAAGATTGGAAAAACATTGCCTGGTCTGATGGGTCTTGATTTCTGCTGTGACATTCAGATAGTAGGATCAGAATTTGGCATAAACAACATGAAAGTGTGGATCCATCCTGCCTTGTATTAACAGTTCAGTCTGCTGGTGGTGTAATGGTGTGGGGGATATTTTCTTGCCACACTTAGTATCAGTTGAGCATCGTTTAAATGCCACAGCCTTGCTGCTGACCATGTCCATCCCTTTATGACCACAGTGTACCATCTTCTGATGGCTACTTCCAGCAGGATAACACATCATATCACAAAGCTCAAATCACCTCAAACTGTTTTCTTGAGCATGACAGTGAGTTCACTAAACTCAAATGGCCTCCACAGTCACCAGATCTCAATCCAATAGAGCACCTTTGGGATGTGCAGCCGACATCTGCAGCAACTGTGTGATGCCATCATGTCAATATGGAACAAAATCTCTGAGAAAATGTTTTCAGCACCTTATTGAATCTATGCCATTAAGAATTAAGGCAGTTCTAAGGCAAAAGAGGGTCCAACCCAGTATTAGCAAGGCGTACCTAATAAAGTAGCCAGTGAGAGTAACACTTTAGTTTAGGCTCCATTTCTCACTGTTAAGTAGTTGCTTATTAGAATGCGTATTACTATGATATTGGCTGTTTATTAGTACTTATAAAGCACATATTAATGCCTTATTCTGCATGACCATATTCTGCATCCCTTAATCCTACCCAATACCTAAACTTAACAACTACCTTTCTAAGTAGTAATAAGCAGTAATTAGGAGTTTACTGAGGCAAAAGTTGTAGTTATTAGTTTGTTAATAGTGAGAATTAGACCATAAACTAAAGTGTGACCAATAAAACAAATATGTTCTTTTCTCAAATGTTAAATGATTTTAATCATCTACACCGCATGCTTGATATATGCCTGCTCTTTTATCATGTGATACATTACTTCTGATGTGATTGCTAGAAAATACACAAAGATGTCTTTTAAATGTAATTCAAATGAACCCGCCTGCCATCTGTGGTTGTTAATAGCCCAACATTATTTGCACCAGACAAATAACCCTGACTTTAGTAAGATGCAGTCTATAATGAGCCTAATAGTTTCTGTTGAAATTGGAAGTACAGTGAGTGTCATTTCAGTGCATTTAGCACCTGGTTAAACTAGATTGCGGGTGGTTAGTAAATAAGAGGCAGGTTTTTAATGATTCTGTTGAATGCAACTGTTTAGTAAATTCACCCCTGACTGTTTACCAGGGGATGACTGTGATATATTTTGCTTGTATGTTTACTGTAGTCATGGTAGCACTAGCACTTGCTGTAGATATCACCGGCTGTCTTGGTACTGGCAGTTAGAGCAGACAAACTGGCTCTGATAATTAGGATAAGAAACAATTTTTTCCATTGACACATCACTGAGAAAAACTAGGGGTGTTGTTGCCTGAAACATATTCAGCTACAGTCTCTCTCTTTCCACACAACTTTTTCTTATGATATTTATATATATATATGGAAAGTTTGCATAATGCATCAATGCAAAATGTAGAACTTTATTGTGATGCCTTTCCACTAGAGATTCTTATGTCGACTACATTAACCCCAAGTGTATTGGTCACACTCTAGTAACTTATGGTTACAAATGATTTAATTGGACTCCTGAGAATGCCATTATACTAAAACAAAATACCTTATCCTGCATCTGCACTCTGTATATTCCCTATATATACACTGATCAGGCATAACATTATGACTGATGAAGTGAATAACACTGATTATCTCTTCATCACGGCACCTGTTAGTGGGTGGGATATATTAGGCAGCAAGTGAACATTTCAGCAACAACAAAGTTGATCTGTTAGAACCAGGAAACATGGGCAAGCGTAACCTTGGGTCCTGCCATCCATGTGGATGTTACTTTGACACGTACCACCAACCTAAGCACTGTTGCAGACCATGTACACCCTTTCATGGAAACGATATTCCCTGCTGGCTGTGGCCTCTTTCAGCAGGATAATGCGCCCTGCCACGAGCAAAAATGGTTCAGGAATGGTTTGAGGAGCACAACAACGAGTTTGAGGTGTTGACTTGGCCTCCAAATTCTCCAGATCTCAATCCAATCGAGCATCTGTGTGATGTGCTGAACAAACAAGTCCGATCTATGGAGGCCCCACCTCACAACTTACAGGTCTTAAAGGATCTGCTGCTAACATCTTGGTGCCAGATATCACAGCACACCTTCAGGGGTCTAGTGGAGTCCATGCCTTGACGGGTCAGGGCTGTTTTGGCAGCAAAAGGGGGACCAACACAATATTGGGAAGGTGGTCATAATGTTATGCCTGATCGGTGTATCCCTGCTGCCATTTTGAAGTGCGTTCAACTTCGTCAAGTGGGCGAGAGAAGTTTATTTGGACAGACCATCGACCCCTTGATTTTAACCGAGGAACTGGGTCTACTCAATATGTACAGTTCAGGCAGATCCATAGACCACAATGCAACACAATTGTGATGTCACAGCATATCGTACTTAATTTATCCCTACCTCACACAACTCTAGTGTATGATATTGGAGTTATTTTTTGATATTTAACTACATTTATTACTTGTACCTTAATCTGACTCTTGTTTTACACAGTTATAGTTTATTGTATTGTTATTTTCATTTGTGTATTTTTTATATTTTATATTTAAAATAATTATATTAATATATTAATATTTGTTTATATTTAGTTTTCCAACAGCCCAAGCATACATACAGGTCTATAGAATGGTGTGTAAACAATTTATAAGGAAAAAAGTGGCGTTCCATTTTAAAAAATGGGCGTTCCATTTAAATCCATTGGGTTCCGCCAGTAGTGGGCACTAGTGCAACATACATCCAAGTTAACGAGACGGAGGGAAGACAAAAGATAAAAAAATTGTGATTTGTGAAGCTCCCAATCTTCTGTATCCTGTACAGGAGTAAAGTGTATCAATGAGGCCTAAACAACTACATGCACTTACAGTTGGTCACACTGGATCTTGCACCCACCTCCAGAGGTGGGTTGAGTGATCGGATTGCAGTACGTCTCAAATTTGCACTGTACCACCTATGAAATTCTGAAATTCTGTTGCTTTTTTTTTTTTTTGCACCAAACTTGTCAAGTTACACACCAAAGTTTGTTCAAATCTCTAAGTATGAGCAATAAGTAATAGTATGCTTGCTTTAGAAAGCACCACTAATTACATTACATTCAGTCTTGAATGGCTGCTGCATGTTAGTCATAATCATATTGTGTCAGTTTATGTAATGGCAGCGTGCCAGAGATCAATGCTTGACTTGATGACTTAAACACAGGAGTTGCAGGGGCAGTTTAATGCTCAGTAGGGACCTTTACACCTTTCTACCATGTCCCGGCAACCTGCTCTTGACCTTTAGTTATTTTTCGTTACACCCAATTCCATTTTGGATCAACAGTGCACTGGCCTTGTGTCTGTAGATCATGCTACCTTCTTAAGTTATTTGACCACCTGGTGTGACTGTTCAATGTCCAGAATGCAGGCCAGTTATTAGCAGCCATTAGTTCAGGAGGTTAATTGACTGTTAATATCTAAAAACAGCAACCGAACTGGCAGCATGTGATGTTGGTTTGTTAATGTGAATTAAATATCAACCACTAAACAGGATGTTTATTCCTCAGAGCAGAGCGGCACAGAGAAGATTATATAAAACCAAGCAATTTAAAAATAATTAAAATAGCTGTAGCAAATATAAGAATGGTTTATTGCTGTCCATCTTTTTTGATACTTGTTCGGAACAGCATACTAGCATGCTTGCTGTTTCTGCATGTCTGTATACTGTGCACATTTTCTGTGTAGAATACCTAAATAACCAATTACATTTGTGTAGTATACAAAAAAGTACACAGTGGTACTAAACCCCACAATGCACTGCATGGCCCCAACTTAGCCTTTCATTTCCAATTTCAGAATTTTAGAATTAATGAACTTTAGAGTGCCTTTTTTGTACACTTAATGCCCACACACAATGAACTTAAGTAGATCTTTATATGTAATTTATGTCATTTCATAATTATTTGTATTGTCTTTGAAATATGGTTCAAGTGTACTGCTGAATGTGCTGACAAGCATTTATGGTAAACTAAAATATACTAATTTCTATTGAAACTTGTATGTCATGTAGTTATATTTTGAATTATAAAAATGTGTAATGATGAGTTTGCAATTTAGTACAAGTAAAATATATTATCTTTAAATGTAATATTATTGAATAACACTAGTTAAAATTATAATCATGTACTTTACATGTGCTTTAGTATGTTAGTGCTATTAAAAATTATTAAAATGGAAAATATTGTTTTTATTTCTAAAAATGAGTTGACACCATGTTGAATTAAACAGATCATACAGTATTGAGATCCTGTGACAACAATATGCAATGCATACTATTGTTTGAAATGTTATGTACTCTTTTATATATCATTACTATTTTTTTTAAATAGCAGTCAATATTTAGTGTATACTGCACAGTATGCAGTACACTAGTATTCCATTCTCAACATAATAGTCATATATGCTGCCTAATTAAATGCTTCCTAGTTAAAAATGGGACATGAACGCATTCTCAAGTCGTATTTACCACTGGGATGCTAGGGGATCATTTTGATACCCAAGTTCCCGAGTTTGGCATGCCATAAACTTTAAACATGGCGGAAGGGAGAACGATTGCTGCTGTGACTGCTACTCTTTATTCGTTTTTTCACAACAGCTACATCGCCTTGTCTCATCATTAAAGTAGTGCGTATTTACATATATGAATAACCATTTGAAGCATACTGTATGTTTTATACACAGCGAAAATAGCCTTTATTTAAAATTACAGAATCGTCTGCAAGCTGACGATCTAGATAGCGTGGTAAATGTTTATATGGTTGTCAATGAATGAGATGCTAAATATCATTTTGGTTTTAATAAGATTTTCCCAATAAATAGGCAAGAATAAACATGGTGTCCTCCATGATTCCTGTTCTTTCCAACAACAAAGCACTAGAATGGGAAGTAGGACATTTCCAATAGCACTTGAAGGCAGCATTATTGTCTGTAGCCTAGTCCTTCCCTCAGGTGTTATTTGTGTATATTTATTTCTTATTCCCCTCAAAAAACCTGAACACACTAGTGTAAACATAACTGCTGTCACCATTAAATCAAAACTGACAATTCTTATTTTTATGGAATGTTATGAATACTTTATCCGTGCATATTGACATCCCCTCAATTCCTGATGGACAAAATCAAGTCCCGCCCAACCATTTTTCTCGCTTGGGAAACATCACAACAGGGGAGAAAAGTTGAACACAATTTCTGTTTCATGACGACTTTAAAAGTTTGCATTGATAATCGGTGCATGGATGTACAAGGAAAAGAGCAATTGCAGTGACAGCATGATGTACTGTACACCGCCAGGAACGTCTTGTATTTTTACTGCATTTACTGTTTGAAGACTTTACTAGCTGTGCCCAAAGTAAAGAAGCTAAGAGGAAGTAGTCCAGTGTAGTTTTAGATCTGACGTTAGGGAGGTGGCTCTCGCTGCTCTGGCTGATCAAAGAAGTACTGGAACTTAAAACGCCCAACTTTTCTTTACACCATAGGCTACTGAGTTCAGTGATTTATAGCTTTTGGCCAAAAAACACCCCCATGGTGCAAACAGGTATGTTTAAAATATATTTATTATCACAGCTTTAATATGTTATAAAGATACAAGAGAGTTCCGCCCAACCCTTGATAAACAGTTTCAAAAGAAACCCGGGGTTACTTGAGGGCCAGTGTAGGAATTCAAAGAAGCCTGTCAGAGGGGGACGACTTGAGTCTTTCCAACAGCAATCAAACAGACAGCGTTTAGGAATAAAGCCATGTCCACTGCGAATGGGATATTGGGTATTTCCTATTATAGCATTTATTTAGTCTGCTGCATAATTTGATGACAGTATGTTTCTAAAAAACTGTACCCACTCTAAACAAAAATGTTAAATATTATATATTTAACATTTATACCTGACAATATAACAAATATACCTGAATATTAAATATTATTAAATTCCAAAAAATATTTTTTACTTAAAAAAGAGCTTATTTTTAGGACCTGATTTCTTGAATGGTGGTATTTGTATGACAATTATGAAAATTATTACAAAAAAAGTCCTCACTTGCATTAGTATTTCATTTGCATTAGTATTTCATTACGGTAATGAGAATGACGTTTTTCTAGCATTATGAAAATGTGAATGAGCTCGTTTTTTAACATTACGTTAATGAGATTTTTAACAAGATTTTTATTACTGCATTATGGAAATGAGTTTCTTGAAAAAATCCTAATGGTAAAATTGCCTTTATTTTTTGTTTAGTACTGGGAAAACAAAAACTAATTATTTAATAATCAACCAAAAAAATGGGTCTTTATTATGTTTTATTTTCATGTTTTTGAACAGCAACATCTGCCACAACACAATCTCATGGCAATCCGTAACTATTTTAAATTGTACGAATTCATACGAATTAGACAATCTCATTTGTACGTTTTCGTGCAACCTGTTTACACCCCAGTGATAGGTATGTTTAGGGGTGGTCCTTTATTATTACATTTAAAAAAAAGTTTTTGTACGATTCACATTGTACGAATTTATACAAAAGTCCCACCTCATAAAATTATGTTTTTTCATGGGATCACAGTGCACATTTTTAACCCACAGCACTGCTTCAGCATTTATGTAGACTGTGTAGAGGTGAGCATGTGTGTCAACCATATAGTAGACTCACAGTGCATCATTTATTATCCAGTTAGATCATCTGAATCTGCAATCTACACAACAAACACACAAAGGCAAGCAACTGAACATCAGCATGTTTTCTTCTGACTCAGGCTGAGGCTAATTGGTTGGCATTTCTCCAGCAGCTTCTGTTTGCCTACACACTCAGTTAGCTATAAGGACTTTACTCAATGTTTTGCTGCGGTCAAGGATTTCAACTGCTCAGTGTCTTATAATTAAGCAGATATGACATGGCATAGTCCTGTGCATCCCATTGTCCTGGCTTTCTAAAAGAAACACAACAACTTTGCTTTCATTTAAAATACTACATACTGTAATATTAGTCTGCAACTGCGCATTTACTCTACACTCTTAGAAGAAAAGGTTATAAAATTGAACCTTAAAGATTTCTGTCAGACACTTCAAATACAGTATGTGAACCGCTTGCAGAAAATGTGAATAATTTTAACAAAATGAAAGAGATCATACAGAATGTGTTATTTTTTATTTAGTGCTGTCCTGAATAAGATATTTTACATAAAAATGTTTACATATAGCCCACAAGACAAAAAAAATAGCTGAATTTATTAAATGACCCGTTAAAAAGTTTATGAACCCTTGATTCTCAATACTGCGTGTCGTTATGATCCACGGCTGTTTTTGTGTTTTGTGATGGCTGTTCATGAGTCCACTGTTTGTCCTGAGCAGTTAAACTGACCAATGTTCTTCAGAAAAATCCTCCAGGTCCTGCAAATTCTTCAGCTTTCCAGCATCTTTTGCATATTTGAACCCTCTCCAGCAGTGACTGTATGATTTTGAGATCCATCTTTTCACACTGAGGATAATTGAGGGACTCAAACACAACTATTAAAAAAGGTTCAAACGTTCACTGATGCTCCAGAAGGAAACATGGTGCATTATATTTTGAACAGGATGAAGATGTCCAAATTTTTCTTTTGTTTAAATATCAATTTTTTTCATTTAGTACTGCCCTACGGAAGCAACAAAAGATACTTACATGTTTCCTGGAAGACAAATTAAGTACAATTTACCTTGATCTTCAAATTCAAAAAGTTCTAACACTTTTAGAAAGTTTTAACACTGGGTCGGTACTTCCACGTACGTCCCGTGCGTGACCTTTCCGACGTGATGACGTCATACGTCGTGAAGAAGAACAACACCGAAGTCGCGCATTTGAGGTTAAAAAGTATATAAATGTTTATTTTTTTTGAAAATGACAGATGGTTTTACTAGATAAGACCCTATTCCTTAGCTGGGATCGTGTAGAGCCCTTTGAAGCCCTTCAAAGCGCTTTGAAACTGCATTGATTTGGACGTTTAGCCCGTTGGTTGTCATTGAAATACATTATATGGAGAAAAATCCTGGAATGTTTCCCTCAAAAAACTTAATTTCTTTTCGACTGAAGAAAGAAAGACATGAACATCTTGGATGAGATGGGGGTGAGTAAACTATCAGGAAATTTTCATTTTGAAGTGAACTAATCCTTTAAGAGATATAACCAGTTTAGATCTCAAGCTGACTAACTGAAGACCTTACTGTAGCTATACCCATTAACTCTTTCCCCGCCATTTACAGAATTTTCTGGCTTTCCATATTTTCACTGTTATACGGTAGGGGGCACTATTACACATCTTCTGAAAGAGTACAGAATTTCCTGATCAAAACACAGGCGAAGAAGCAGAAACGACCAATATCATGTAATCATATGCATATGTAAAATAATATGATCACCAACATTAAACAGCATATAAATCAAAACTGTCTAATGTTACTTTAAATGTTGACCCAGGACGAGGTATAGGACTGTGCATGTGGACTGAACATTTCAAATCCTTCAGTTCTTGCAATCTCTGAAAAGCCAAGCCAGTGTTGATTCTTGTTTTATTACAAGCTCTGTCGCGTTCTCTCTTTGCCAGCAGACTCTCCTTTGTTTGGCGTTCGTTTAAAACGGGTGATTCCCTGGAGGTTCGAGATTTAGCTGCTTCATGTCGACCTTTCTCGCTCGTTGTGACAACTAACCTATGCCACTCACACACCATACACACGTCAAAGTAGCCGGAGCAACTTTTCTCTATTTACGGATATGACGAGACACGCACGGGCGAGTGATGTATGTGCGCAATTTCCCCTGAATACCATCCCACTAGTTCTAAAATATAAACACTTCAGGCCCCGATATACTTAAAACAAAATTGAAGAACGAACTGATGTGACGTCATTTCGAACAAAATCAGGCCGAAACGAAGTTCATTTGGAGTTCGTTTTGGAAGTTCGAAACAGCTTGCCAAAAAGTTTGTTTCAGCTGGTAAACACCTTCGTACTACCATTGGTCCATGGCTATTACGTAAGGTAGGTGTGTGTAGAGGCTCCGCCTTCTTTCACATGGATAATCTTTTCCAGTTCATTTCTCCTCACGAGTTTGTGGAAGTCAGACGTCCGTGAATGAAAACACGAACACACTGGAGAGCTGCTTTATAGTAGAAAACAAAGTTGTACTTCAGACGAAACGAGACACTGACACTGTTTTTCATGTTTAATACGGTAAATCTGCTTGATTTTAAGCAATCAATTGTATAAAGTGCTATAATATAAACTTGACGCGACTTAACTGGAGTGCCGAATTGCAGAGCTAGTGGAAACAAACATATCCACGTTGCTATGATCAGATGCTTTTCTTATGCTTTATTAAAATGCTTGCTGTTTTCTCAGTTTTGTTGTGTGTTTATTTTGTTATTGAGAGGAAAGCGTGCAGCACATATTTACATATTCATCTCAACTCCGCTCTCAGCAGTGTGGGCGGCGTCGGATGTTCGCTAACAGTACTGTATATCGCTGGTCACGTATTTCGAACTTCGTTTTACCCCTAAACGAAGAACGAAAAAGAACTTCACTTGAAGTATATCGGGGCCTTTATAATAGGCCTACCATAGCGAATCAGGGTAAGACAAAAACACATTTGGGAAGAAGAATTAATGATGTATTGACTCATTATTTAAATTTTGTTCATTTTGAACAAAAAAAAAGTTACATAGTGTACCTTTAAAATTAAGTCAAGAACCCTAGGGTTCTATATAGAACCACATTGAACTTTTTTTTCCTAACAGACATGTTCTTAGCAGATGCTTTCTCACCAAATAGAAAATCTGTACCACACAGACAGCAAAAACCTCGTGAAACAAACCTATAATTTTTCAGGGTTGAAACAGCAAAGTAGATAATCTGTTATGCATAATGTACATATAATAAAACCCTTCCAAGTTTGCTTTGCTTTAGGGTCTAATGCAAAGCAAACTCGGAAAGGGTTTATTTTGTCATAATGACAAGCTGACTGTATGCTATCCCTCTTATTAAACAGCTTAACAAATGAATAAATTAATAAATACTCATGAAATATTAATTTGAGTTCAAATTATTTTACTTTATGAGATGAAAGAGACCACAGAGTGATGTGAGAAACATTAAACTAGCACCACACAAATCGTTTTTTAAGGTCAATTATTCAAAAATATTTGATGGTAGAAGGTCGTGATCAACCAATCAGAATCAAGTATCCCAGAGAACATTGTAGATGATGAAAAATGGCAAAGCTGCTTCTCGTTTTCCCTTTTATGCCATTACATCTATTTTATATTAAGCACAGACCCAGCTGAGGGTAAACGGGCTGAAGTTGAGCTGTGATGGACGTGTGCTGTGCCCATCAGCGGCTGTCTGATCGAATGCAAGAGACAGCAGCCTTACAAAAGGCAAGAGACTCATCGCTCATCTCAGCTGTGTCAGGAAAACAGATTCAATTTGTCGGCCCCGGAGACTCTAACCTTGATAGTGAAAAAAATGACACAAGCATACAGTGCATACAGTAGGCATGCACTACTGGATTCTAATTTACTACTAGTGCATAATGAAAATATGTTGTGTTAATACCAAAAAGCTACTTTTGAAAACACAAGTTCATTGAATGCTTTGTTTATTCGATCATTTAAATAAATGTTGATAAATACGTATTTACAGGTCTATATGGGCAGATTGGCAAGCCCTTCCAGTCTTTGGGTTACATTAGCTTAGTGAAATGGTATAGATCAACATTAGGAGACATTTCCAATAATCCATCAGAAATCAGTCACTGCATGCCATATAATAGCCTTACTTCAGTGTCTTACGTTTTCAGTATGTATTACGTTATCATGTATGTATTTGTCTACATATATTCCAGTTGTTTCACACTACCGGCTAAAAGTTTGGAATAATTACGATTTTTTATGTTTTAAGAAGTCTCTTACGCTCACCAAGGCTGCATTTATTTGATCAAATATACAGTGAAAACAGTACCATATTGTGAAGTATTATTACAATTTAAAATAACTGTTTTCGACTGTAATATATTTTAAAATGTACTTTATTCCTGTGATGCAAAGCTGAATTTTCAGCATCATTACTCACACAGTACCACATGATCCTTCAGAAATCATCCTAATATGATGATTTGCTGCTCAATTATCATTGGTACTCAATTATTAATAATGGTTCTTATTCTAATCAATCAATTTGTCAGAATTAACAGTGGTGCTGCTACATATTTTTGTGGAAACTGATGCAGTTAGGATTCTAAGAAAATACAAAAGAACAGCATTTATTTGAAACAGAAATGTCTTGTAACAATATATATATGTCTTTACTGTCACTTTTGATCAGTTTAATGCATCCTTGCTGAATATAAGTATTCATTTCTTCATCTTTTTTCTTTTAGTCTTACTTACCCCAAACTTTGGAATGGTAGATTATCATGGTTTCCACAAAAAATATTAAGAAGCACAACCTTTTTCGACATTGATAATAATAAGAAATGTTTCTTGAGCAGTAAACCAGCATAGAATGATTTCTGAAGGATCATGTGACACTGAAGACTGGAGTAATGATGCTGAAAATTCAGCTTTGTATCAAAGGAATACATTAATTTTACAATATATTAACAGAATTTTAACTGTTACTGTATTTTTGATTAAATAAATGCAGCCTTGGTGACATAAGAGACTTCTTTCAGAAACATTTATAAGTATTAATCATTTGTCCAAACTTTTTACCAGTAGTGTGTATTCCAGTGAAAATGAAGATCACAAAAACAAGGATAATGCTCAGAGGTCGTCTGACTCTGGGATAAATGTGGAAGACATGGATGATATGGGCTCAAGGGGGATGCTGGGAAGTATCAGAGGAGTGCTGTCAGCAACCCAGCCTGAGGCTGTTCTGTTGAAGGTGGGCCGTTTGACCACGGCAGGTGCTGCGACCATGGGACTTGGAATGGCGAGGCCGGGTTCCACATCAAGAGGTTTAACAGGGGCTTTGGGTGCCTTGCCGAAGCCACCAAATGGAATAGCCACCCTTTGATTAGAAAAGTGACAGTTAATGAGAGCTTTGTGGTTTTGTTAGACAACACAACAGTCTTACAGCAAAAAGTGTAGCATATACTGTACCAACCCTGCAACATTTGAGATCATTTTACCCACTTCATCAGATTATCTTGCTGACTGACTCTAATCTAAACTGCTGGATGGCATCGTTCCGCTCATTAAACACGTTCCTATGTACAGTTCAGGCAGGTTTCCAACATATATACTTAAAAGTCAACATAGCACAGCATTTGTAAACCATTTTATTTTTGTAATTTGACATATTTACATATGCGAGCGGATATTCAAAGAGAAAAAGGGCCTGGGAATTAGGAATTTATTGGATTGTGAAAACTGGGCATTACATATCAGAATGGACCAGTGCAATAAGCTGAGCATGATCTGTAGCAATGTTATTGGTAACTAAGGGTACGTTTGCACGACATTGGAGACTTTTTCCATTGCGTTTTTCACGTACAGATGACAATGTTGAAAAAAGAATCCCCGTTCACACGGATCTGTGAAAACGACTAAAAACGCTGTATTATTCATGTCAGGCCAGTAGTTGGCGATGTCACTTTGTAAAGAAACTAGTGCTGTCAATCGATTAAAACATTTACGAATTAATTACACTTTTTTTTTTTCAATTTTTCAGTTTTTAATATTTTTATATTGTAATAATTTCACAGTTACTCTCCATATTAATGTAGAAACTACTTAAAAACAGTATTTTTTAAATATTTGTTGTAATGGCATCTTTTTATGAATGAAGGCCAGTAGCACTGATACTAATACTGCTACTGATGTCTCTATGAAAACATTAATGATAGACATTCAACATTACAGTATAATTGAAAGCGATATCAACATTTATTAGGCTTTAAAAAAACAACAACTTTTAATTTAAGTGAACTTTAAGTTAACAACCTTCACATAAACCCATTATAATAAATGTCATATTTACCTGTGGCCTTTCCTACCTGTCTAACAGAATGAAGTTATCAAACAGGACATTCACAGACAGTGCGTTCTCTTTCGACTTGTTGCGCTTTAATGGTTTAAAAGCATTTGCATGAATAAGAGCGTGATCATATAATGTTAAGCTAGCCCAAGGATGACAGAATGGTGCGTTAATTGTGTTAAACTGAAAAAATGAATTGCATGCGTTAATTTTGACAGCACCAAAAAAAAACTATGAGCCTATAGACTGAACACATAATGCGCCTGACGTCACCATTTTCACAAGTTCACGTTTTTTTGTTTGCATGAAGACGATAATGGTGTCGTTTTCAAAAACGTGCACTTTGAAACCCGTTTTTAAAAGTTTGCATTTTTTAGGCCCCCAAAATACCATTGTCATGTAAATGAACGGCCAAAATGGATAAAAAGTTTTCTGTTTTTATTTGAAAATGGCGTTGTGCAAATGACCCTTAAACCTACAAGTATTACAACTCATTTCTTTTATAACTGAAATAAAGAGGAAATAATATAAAATACAAATATAGATTTGTAGAACTTTTTATTATTAATGAAAATTATAAATAATTCCTTGGACACTAACTGAAATAAAATAAGTTTAAGTTAAAGTAATGTACTAAAATAACTAAAACTGAAATATGACAAAAAGCACATGAAAAAAATAAAACTGAAACTAAAATTAAAAATAAAAGCTGTTAATAAATAAAATAAAAAATGTTAATAAATACTATTAAAGTATATAAATAATACTAATATAACACTGGTCTGTAGCGGATTCCTTTGTATATATATATATATTATACACACCGATCAGGCATAACATTATGACTGACAGGTGAAGTCAATAACACTGATTATCTCTTCATCACGGCACCTGTTAGTGGGTGGGATATATTAGGCAGCAAGTGAACATTTTGTTTTGATTTTAACGAGTTTGGCAAGGGCCAGATTGTGATGGCTAGACGTCTGGGTCAGAGCTTCTCCAAAACTGCAGCTCTTGTGGGGTGTTCCCGGTCTGCAGTGGTCAGCATATATCAAAAGTGGTTCAAGGAAGGAACAGTAGTAAACAGGCGACAGGGTCATGGGCGGCCAAGGCTCAATGATACTCGTGGGGAGCGAAGGCTGGCCCGTGTGGTCCAATCAAACAGACGAGCTACTGTAGCTCAAATTGCTCAAGAAGTTAATGCTGGTTCTGATAGAAAGGTGTCAGAATACACAGCGCAGCACAGTTTGTTGCGTATGGGGCTGCATAGCCGCAGACCAGTCAGGGTGCCCATGCTGACCCCTGTCCACCGCCGAAAGCAGCAACAGTGAGCACGTGAGCATCAAAACTGGACCACAGAGCAATAGAAGAAGATGGCCTGGTCTGATGAATCACGTTTTGTTTTACATCGCGTGGATGGCTGGGTGCGTGTGCGTCGCTTACCTGGGGAACACATGGCACCAGGATGCACTATGGGAAGAAGGCAAGCCGGCGGAGGCAGTGTGATGCTTTGGGCAATGTTCTGCTGGGAAACCTTGGGTCCTGCCATCCATGTGGATGTTACTTTGACACGTACCACCTACCTAAGCATTGTTGCAGACCATGTACACCCTTTCATGGAAACGGTATTCCCTGGTGGCTGTGGCCTCTTTTAGCAGGACAACGCACCCTGCCACAAAGGAAAAATGGTTCAGGAATGGTTTGAGGAGCACAACAATGAGTTTGAGGTGTTCTCAATCCAATCGAGCATCTGTGGGATGTGCTGAACAAACAAGTCCGATCTATGGAGGCCCAACCTCGCAACTTACAGGACTTAAAGGATCTGCTGCTAACATCTTGGTGCCAGATACCACAGCACACCTTCAGGGGTCTAGTGGAGTCCATGCCTCGATGGGTCAGGGCTGTTTTGGCAGCAAAAGGGGGACCAACACAATATTAGGAAGGTGGTCATATTGTTATGCCTGATTGGTGTATATTATGCGCAGATGAATGAAACACAGTTAGTCCAAGAATTTGAATAAAGAAACTAAATGTTGAAACCATATAATTAAAAATCTAATAAACATTGCATGTATGGTTATTTACATTTCTTAAGAGATTTGAGTATAGCACAAACCTGTTAAAGCTCTTGTATTGAGGTATCTCATGTCTGCTTTCAGGTTCAGGCAAGCGGGCGACCAGCGTTTCGGCCAGAGAGGGGTCACTAATGAGGGCCTGCTCCCAGGGGGACTGGTAGGATCTGGGCATTGCTGTACAGTTGAACTTCTCTGCTGGAACATCCTTCAAGGGACCACCATAGCCTATTGAAAGCATGGAAAAACTTTATTTGACCATAAAGCTTGGTTTATACTCGCCGCGTCCGCACGAGTGCGAAGGTGCGCGTGGCAAAAATGACGTCATCACGGAGTCAGCGGTAGTGCATGTTGAGTGCGCAAGACCCCATTTCGTGTGGTGGTGTGCAGCGCATTTTTTGTAACTTTCCGCGCGGCTCCACATCCGAAGATGCACGAGTTCGAGGCGAATCTAGCCGAGCATGACGTCTCGTCACACCGGCACCCAGTTTGCACGTACAAATTAGTTGCTTATATTTACAAAATGAGCCTACAAAAGCAGAAATAAGCACTTTTATTGAAAATAAATGTTTAATAAAAAAAATGTTCACGAAACTAAATGAAAATGTTTAGTGAAATTAGGAAATATTTAAGAGATCGTTAATTTAGTTGTATACATGTTGTTCTAATGTCACAAGTAATAATATCAAGGTTTACTGAGTTTTACACGATTCTTTTGTAGTGTGGTTTTTGGTGAAGCGTACTAAAATAAATATCGTCACCTGTGTACATTACTTCTTCTCACCGTTTTTTTCTGATAGTTTATAGAACAATTACTCCGAGTCGCCCTCTGTCGTTTCAAAGAATAGTACAACGGCGAGCGCGTCAAGTATACACGCCTCGTCCGTTTGGGGAGGAGCGCGCACAGTCAGCGGAGGCTCGCGCTGCGGAGCCAGGCGAAAGTATAAACAAGGCTTTAGGCAGTCCATGAACCAAAAAACATTTACAAGACATGCTGAATGATGAAAAACTGCTGATAAAGAAAAACATGGTAACACTTCACTTAAAGCATTTATACAGTGGGGAGAACAAGTATTTGATACACTGCCGATTTTGCAGGTTTGCCCACTTACAAAGCATGTAGAAGTCTGTAATTTTTATCATAGGTACTCTTCAACTGTGAGAGATGGAATCTAAAACAAAAATCCAGAAAATCACATTGTATAATTTTTAAGTAATTAATTTGCATTTTATTGCATGACATAAGTATTTGATACATCAGAAAAGCAGAAATTAATATTTGGTACAGAAACCTTTGTTTGCAATTACAGAGATCATTCGTTTCCTGTAGTTCTTGACCAGGTTTGCACACACTGCAGCAGGGATTTTGGCCCACTCCTCCATACAGACCTTCTCCAGATCCTTCAGGTTTCGGGGCTGTCGCTGGGCAATACGGACTTTCAGCTCCCTCCAAAGATTTTCTATTGGGTTCAGGTCTGGAGACTGGCTAGGCCACTCCAGGACCTTGAGATGCTTCTTACGGAGCCACTCCTTAGTTGCCCTGGCTGTGTGTTTCGGGTCGTTGTCATGCTGGAAGACCCAGCCACGACCCATCTTCAATGCTCTTACTGAGAGAAGGAGGTTGTTGGCCAAGATCTCGCGATACATGGCCCCATCATCCTTCCCTCAATACGGTGCAGTCGTCCTGTCCCCTTTGCAGAAAAGCATCCCCAAAGAATGATGTTTCCACCTCCATGCTTCACGGTTGGGATGGTGTTCTTGGGGTTGTACTCATCCTCCAAACACGGTGAGTGGCGTTTAGACCAAAAAGCTCTATTTTTGTCTCATCAGACCACATGACCTTCTCCCATTCCTCCTCTGGATCATCCAGATGGTCATTGGCAAACTTCAGACGGGCCTGGACATGCGCTGGCTTGAGCAGGGGGACCTTGCGTGCGCTGCAGGATTTTAATCCATGACGGCGTAGTGTGTTACTAATGGTTTTCTTTGAGACTGTGGTCCCAGCTCTCTTCAGGTCATTGACCAGGTCCTGCCGTGTAGTTCTGGGCTGATCCCTCACCTTCCTCATGATCATTGATGCCCCACGAGGTGAGATCTTGCATGGTGCCCCAGACCAAGGGAGATTGACTGTCATCTTGAACTTCTTCCATTTTCTAATAATTGCGCCAACAGTTGTTGCCTTCTCACCAAGCTGCTTGCCTATTGTCCTGTAGCCCATCCCAGCCTTGTGCAGGTCTACAATTTTATCCCTGATGTCCTTACACAGCTCTCTGGTCTTGGCCATTGTGGAGAGGTTGGAGTCTGCTTGATTGAGTGTGTGGACAGGTGTCTTTTATACAGGTAACGAGTTCAAACAGGTGCAGTTAATACAGGTAGTGAGTGGAGAACAGGACGGCTTCTTAAAGAAAAACTAACAGGTCTGTGAGAGCTGGAATTCTTACTGGTTGGTAGGTGATCAAATACTTATGTTCATGCAATAAAATGCAAATTAATTATTTAAAAATCATACAATGTGATTTTCTGGATTTTTGTTTTAGATTCCGTCTCTCACAGTTGAAGAGTACCTATGATAAAAATGAAAACCTGCAAAATCGGCAGTGTATCAAATACTTGTTCTCCCCACTGTATATAATGCATAATTAAAGGAGTTTATTACGTCTTTTTTTTTTTTTTTTTTTTTAAATAATGCATTAATTATGCCTTACAATGCACCTATGATCTCATGAATAATTGTAACCATAGTTATAATACATTACTGCCAGGTTTCACAGACAGGGCTTAGACTAAAACAGGATTAGGCCTTAGTTCAATTAGGCAATTTAAGTAGCTTTTATAAACGTGTCTTAGAAAAAAACATTACTGGTGTGCATTTGCTTTCAAGTTGCTTTCAATTAAAACAGCACAAACATTTTAGTCTTGGATTTAAACCTCGTCTGTGAAACTGGGGGTATAATATACTTATCTATTCATTGAACACACCTTTAGAAAATATAATACATTAAAACGCATGACAAACAACCAATTTCAGATGCAACAAGGAATCTGCAAATATCATAATGGACTTTAACTTTGGTTATGTGCTCAAGTGAAAAAAAGTGGCAGATCAAGACAAAGCACATGACAGGAGATGAAAAATGAGCATTATAACAGAGAAAACAGTTGTAGAGATTTCTAATTGAATTGTTACTAGTAAGAATGGAATTGCAGAGTTCTTTAATCGCAACTGTTACTAATAACAATTGAATTGCAGAGCTCTCAAACTGAATTGTAGTAAAAATGCAATTACTATGAATAATACTGGGCACATTTAATGCTAAAACGGCTTGCCATACAGTGACACCTACAGGTCAAGGAGACACATGGGCTGCGTCCGAAACCTGGAAAATACTGCCTTCGGAGGACACATTTCAAGGTCGGAAGGCATCAAGGCACGTCTGAATCTAAAGTTAGCTTCACTTCCTGCCTCCTGAGAGACCTTCATCTGATTGAGTTTTGAAGGTGGCATAAATGTATCCTTTGCTGCCTTTGATATCCCACAATCCTGTCTATGCGTTCCATTCTGTGACAGTTGAGCTAGAAAAAAAAGTTGCGTTTGCTGGTCAGTTTGTGTGTAAATGTACGTTTATGACCAACGTTTTCCACTTCTGATGTAATTTCTAGCGAGAAATTACTACTGTAGTAATTAAATATTTGTTTAGTTCTCACCAAAGCTCTCTCCATTTAGCTGTAGATCATTAAACTGTTACACTGCCTCAGAAGTCTGTCCGAAATCAGTTTCGTGAGGTGCCTTCATGCACAAACGCTGCCTTACAAGTCATTGCCTGATAAGGCAGCGAGGCAACAAGTCAGCTGCATAGGTTTTCGGACGTAGCCATGGCCTGCTTTGTCCTCACGGGGAAAAAAAAGATGTAGCCTGTTCTAGACACATGTATTATCACTGTTGATACAGTCATACAATTATTTCATTATATTAAGTAAGTTTAAACTGTCAGGATGCACATTGATATCTTTTCTTATTTTTAATTTTTTAATAAAAATATATTGACCACATGTATGCCGTCATAATGTAAGGCAGACAGCAGCATTACCAGTGCAACTCAGTGTTTGTGGCATATATCCTATTTGTTTGCATTGGTTGTGAAATTTATTAGAAAGATCATCTCCAGTCCACAAACAACAAACCCAGCTTCTTACACCAATACAATCTATAAACCCTTGTAAAAAAAAGTACTTATTTAACTTTCAATGTAATATTGAATAACACTAGTTAAAATTATAATTAAGTACTTTACACATGCTTTAGTATGATTGTCAACACATTAAAATAAGTATACTTCTTTAAGAAACATAGTCATGAAAGTGGTCTCACATTTTGTCAAAATCACACACTGAGCTCATATTTTTCTCCTTATCTTGAGAAACTGGATCACTCATGGTTGTCTCCTCCAAAGTTTCAGACAATATCTCAACAACATCAGAAGTATTTACAATATTAGGAATATAAATGTAAAATTTAACATTTCTCCTAAAATAAAATTGAAGACATCTGAAGACAAATCTGATACCTAAATGAGACATACACTCACCTAAAGGATTATTAGGAACACCATACTAATACTGTGTTTGACCCCCTTTCGCCTTCAGAACTGCCTTAATTCTACGTGGCATTGATTCAACAAGGTGCTGAAAGCATTCTTTAGAAATGTTGGCCCATATTGATAGGATAGCATCTTGCAGTTGATGGAGATTTGTGGGATGCACATCCAGGGCACGAAGCTCCCGTTCCACCACATCCCAAAGATGCTCTATTGGGTTGAGATCTGGTGACTGTGGGGGCCATTTTAGTACAGTGAACTCATTTTCATGTTCAAGAAACCAATTTGAAATGATTCGAGCTTTGTGACATGGTGCATTATCCTGCTGGAAGTAGCCATCAGAGGATGGGTACATGGTGGTCATAAAGGGATGGACATGCCCAGGTAGGCCGTGGCATTTAAACGATGCCCAATTGGCACTAAGGGGCCTAAAGTGTGCCAAGAAAACATCCCCCACACCATTACACCACCACCACCAGCCTGCACAGTGGTAACAAGGCATGATGGATCCATGTTCTCATTCTGTTTACGCCAAATTCTGACTCTACCATCTGAATGTCTCAACAGAAATCGAGACTCATCAGACCAGGCAACATTTTTCCAGTCTTCAACTGTCCAATTTTGGTGAGCTCGTGCAAATTGTAGCCTCTTTTTCCTATTTGTAGTGGAGATGAGTGGTACCCGGTGGGGTCTTCTGCTGTTGTAGCCCATCCGCCTCAAGGTTGTGCGTGTTGTGGCTTCACAAATGCTTTGCTGCATACCTCGGTTGTAACGAGTGGTTATTTCAGTCAAAGTTGCTCTTCTATCAGCTTGAATCAGTCGGCCCATTCTCCTCTGACCTCTAGCATCAACAAGGCATTTTCGCCCACAGGACTGCCGCATACTGGATGTTTTTCCCTTTTCACACCATTCTTTGTAAACTCTAGAAATGGTTGTGCGTGAAAATCCCAGTAACTGAGCAGATTGTGAAATACTCAGACCGGCCCGTCTGGCACCAACAACCATGCCACGCTCAAAATTGCTTAAATCACCTTTCTTTCCCATTCTGACATTCAGTTTGGAGTTCAGGAGATTGTCTTGACCAGGACCACACCCCTAAATGCATTGAAGCAACTGCCATGTGATTGGTTGATTAGATAATTGCATTAATGAGAAATTGAACAGGTGTTCCTAATAATCCTTTAGGTGAGTGTATAAGAGAATCAGCACTGAGCTTAGAGAAACCTCTCTCAGAGCCATAGCCTTGTGGGCAGCACATGGACATCAATACACAACTGCATCTCAGACAGTATGAGTTCAAGTCCCAGCTAAAGATGCTTTCCTGCTCCCTTGTTTCCTGTCTCTCCTTCTATTGTCCTGTCCATTAAAGGTGAAAAACCCCAATGTAATCAAAAATAAAAGAAAAGAAAGAGCAACCTATGTGTCACGTTACGGAGCGGCTTAGAGAAAATAAAGAGATGTTCTATGTTTCTTCCACCACATTCTCAGTTTTAACTCCTTTTCTCTCAAAAATTTCTCATGTCTTGTGTCTACTTTTATTTCTCCTAAGGAATTTTAGGAGAAACATCTGAAGTACTGTTGATACTAAAATGAGAGATATATGAGAATCACAACTAAGTCTCCTGAGCTTAGGAAAAGCAACCACTTAGTTTTCCTCTGAGTACACCTAAGACTCATTTTATTTTATTAATATTATATTATCTGCAAGTACAGTTTTTTTTAAAGTTTTCAGATTTGAAGTACACTAAAGTGCACATTCAATGCAAATAAGCCCTCTTCTTTTTCACAAGGGAAGTGAAAAAGGGAATATGACTACATTTTATGAGGGTTTATCTCTTTAGCTTACTGTTACGCTACAGTACCTTTAGGTTATTGTTATGCTGTATGGACTGCTAGCACACTCTGTTAGCTACTGCTAGTGTATTGTCAGCTTCTACAGTGATATATTACTATCTGGTCATCATTTAATCTGCAGTAAAAGGCTTCACAAAGTTCTAAAGCATGCTGTGGAGGGGCGGAGGGGGACCCTTCAAAAAGAGTATAACTCAAATTGCTGTTCACTGGCAGGGCCAGCAAGCCCAAAACAGTTATGTAATGTGGGTGTTCTGTCACATACCACCCTCATACTGTGGACAATCTCCTTCCTGAATTTATTGGCCTTAAGGAAGCAGCAAAAAAAACCTGCATATTTCAGTGCTGAGGGTCTGGCCAGTTCAACGGGCCTCAGAGAAATGATAATAACAGCAGGAGGGGGTTCGTTTTTGGACACTGTTTTCATGGGGCAGTGCACTGACACATCAAGACACTGATGAGATATTAAACATTTCTCATTAGGAGGCAATTTATGCTTGCTGGCTAGTGGCTCAGAAAAAGTAATTCACTCAAAAATGTTGAAAGATGATGTTAAATCATATTTGAGATAAAATTCCTTTTTTTTCCTTTCTCGTAACTGCCAAGTATGCCATGCTAAATCAAATAAAAAATTCAGATTTGGTTTAACAGTAAATTATATCAACTAATAAACATTAGGGGCCAAAAGTGAGGTCCAGCCTAGGCAAATTGACATATTTACCCTTTATTTAAATATTATTTAAAAAAATTGTTAAAGATTTTGTAAGCATATTGCATAGTTGTGCTTGGAGACAATTGTTTGTTTTGTGATAACGCAATGAAACATGCCAAATTGTGCAGACATAATTTTTGGTCAGGCTGTACAAAGAAATTATAAACGCATGCAAAAACAAGAGAGAACCAACAAAATATTAATAACTGCTTATGTTGTAGTCAATGTATATTTTTTCCTGTGAGCTTTTTGTTTTTCTATGCATTTTTTTGCATGGTAAAAAAACCTGCAGTCATAGTTTGCCCTTTTTGCCAAATACTTTTGTCAGATAAATACCTTAACCAAGATTAGTGTTTTGTTCTATATAAAATATAAAAATTACAGTATATATTTTCCCCTCTGGATATCACTTTTGGCCTCTACTGTGTGTTTGTGTGTATATACATAATATATAATAAAACTGCATATCGTGAAACCAGTGGCGGCTCTCTCTCTCACACAGTGAGAATTTGGGCCAGATTTACTAAATGGCAAATTAGCGTGAGAGCGCAATTCCAAAAAAAGTGCTGATGGGAGTGGAAAGTTCTACGCGTGATCTACTAATGACACACAAATTAAAGAGCACAGGCGCAGCCGTATCATTTCCATAATGACCAACGCAATCTACAACCAATTAACGTCTGATTTAAGACTTTTTTTGGGCGCTAAATAATGGTGCAAAATACCAGTAAATTGACTAGTGCAAACCTTAGTAAATCACCTTGCATGATTCATTTAAATACTCTCCTCCCATAAATTTGGCGTCTGAAAGGAAACTCCTACAAATACATATGCAAAAATAACCTTTTCCACGCCTTTTCAGTGCTAATTTTCCACTGTCTGTCTTTAGTAAATCCTGACAATAGGTTTTTAACAGCAAAAGAGGGTTTGCGCTGGCGCAAGCTGTTAGTAAATCTGGCCCTAGGTTTGATATTAATCTTGTTTATTTATAATCAAAAATTCATCTGCCGGTCTTCATATCATCCCCTCCCCATCCAAATGAAGCCTCAAAGACACTAAAATAGCAGGACGTACAGTAAATGTGTGCTCATCCAGCAATCTAAAAAGGGTGGCCAAGCCCCAAGGCTAGATCAGGCCATGGGAGTTATAAGGATAGGATCTGTTTAAGATGTTATCGTGGACAGCTGCGGCTCTGTGCCACCACTTAAAGGACACAGGAAACACTTAAGCTTCCTGTTGGAGCACTACGGCCACTGTTCACACAGGAATTAAGATGTAAAAGATGTAGTGTGCAGCATTTAACAGTAAATGTTGTATACTGTATAATTTTTTTATTTGAAAATAAATAAATAAATAAAAATACATCAAAGAAACAGTGCATTAATATTTCAAAGTTTAGATTCATTTTCATGTGTAGTCTGTTTTGGTTTCGGTTTCTCTGTGTTCTGTTACTGTTTTACCCGAGTAAAAAAAGTAGTTTCCTTTGTTATTAATTAGCTACACCTGTTCTGTTGTATCCTTCATTATGTTCCCTGTGTATTTATTCTTTCAGTTATGTTTGATCAGTTGTCCATTATTGTCAATGTGATCGTAAGTGTGTTTGAGTAATTATTACTGCTATCTCCTGAGTTTTCCCATTGTGGATTATATTTAAAGACTGCTTTTTCCCTGTACTCCTTCGTTGTGCGCTCAACACCCTAACGTAACAGAATAACAGACCCTCGAAATGAGTATAATGGACTTACCAGCAGTCCAGCTGCTCTGCCTGGAGCAGGGGCAGCAGTCTCTCGAGACCCACACCTGTGGACTTTAAAATCTGGCATGTTTAACTAACTTTCCAGACCGTTCTCTGTGCACTTTCTACTACACCAGCCTGAGTGAGGAAACAAAAACACGCCTGCCCAGTGTGGGTCCTGGTAAACAATGGATATGCGTTTACCATCGGCCCTTGCGGACATTACCAGCCCCACTCCTCATCCAGAACCCAGCCAGCCAACTCTGAGCTGCACAGAGATGTTGCTAAAGCCCACCGCAGACAGTGAGACCGAGCATGCCGCGACGCACGAGCCAGTAAGAAACAGGACTGAGCGAATCATCGCCCTGGAGCCCGAGCCACACAGAAAGTCTGACCAGGTGCGTGAGCCGGCTACAATGTCCGTCCCTGTAGGGTGGCTTGTGGAGTTAAAGGGCATGGAGGGAAGCCCTTCTCACACCCTCGCCGCTGTGGAAGAGTTATGCCTGGCCTCTGGAAAGTATTTTGATTTGGAAGAGGATGATTTTCCTGTTTGTCCTGTCAAGCACAAAGTCTCCTGTGCCCGCGCTGGTCCCGTCCAGCACGAAGTCTCTTGTGTCTCCTGAGATCCCAACCAGCCATCAGCCCTGCCTCTGCTGGTTCTCTTCAGCCCCTTGGCTCCTCTTCTAACACTGCCTACAGCCATTGATCCCGTCACTCCACCTTGGTCCATCAACCTGTCGGCTGCGCCTTGGCTCCTCTCTCCCTTGGCTCCACCAGATACCATCGTCCTTGCGGCACCTCCGGGCTCCCTCATCCCTCCGGCTCCACCTTAGTCAGATGTCGCCCTGCCTGCGCCACTTTTGAGGGCCGTCCACTGCACATCTTTCAACCCCTACATCTCTGTCTGGCTCCACCTTACCTTCCGGCTCCACTTCGGTCCTCGGTCCCACCAACTGTGCCTCAGTCCTCAGGCACCCTGACTCCACCTTGGACACTCGTCCGGCTCCATCTCGGCCTCCAGGACCATCAGTGTCGTCCGGTGTCGTCAGCCAAGTCTCCACCATGGCTGCTCCCTCCGTCGTCTCTGCTGCGGGCTATCTTCCTGGCTGCGCTCTTGATCTCTGCCTGGCTACTCCTGCTGCCGCCTCGTCCCTTCCTCCACTCCCCCATGGACTGTTCTGCCTGCCCCTGGCTGGTTACATTACTCTCCTGTTCCACGTCCTCCTCCAGAGCCCCCTCCCTCCCTCCCTCCCTCCCTCCCTCAGTTGGACCGTTTGTTACAACGGGGGGATGCGCCTTCCGGGAGGGTGTGTAATGTCGTGTAGTCTGTTTTGGTTTTGGTTTCTATGTGTTCTGTTTCTATTTTACCTGCCTGAGTTTCTAGTTAGTTTCCTTGGTTAGCTCTACATCTGTTCTATTTTATACTTGATTACATTCCCTCTATATTTATACTCTCAGTTCTATTTGATCAGTTGTACTTTATTGCAGATTTGATCGTAAGTGTAAGTAATTATTACTGCTATCTTTTACGGAGTTTTCCGTTGTGGATTATATTAAAGTCTGCTTTTTCCCTGGAACTCCTTCGTTGTGCGATTCACTCAACATTCAACATTCAACGCAACATTCATGGCACTTGTATACTTTTATTTCTAGGTTAGATTTAGATTGTTAGTATAGAGATTTTTTTTAAATAGAAGTCCATGAGAAATAATATTATGTCTGCTTTGGTGCCAAAAATTTAGTAATGTCATAAGTGGACCACAGAGAGGAAAGAAATGAAACAATGATTAAAAAAACAAACAGTGGCACGTATGCTGGTTTTCATTTTAAGTACTTCAATTGAGTTTAAGAAAAAAAACAATTAAACAAAAAAATTACACTTGTTATTGACATTAAATTTGAAAACTTGTTTTGTAAAACTCTTGCATTTATGGTTTTGTTATAAATTTTTCCTTTATAATAAACCATAAGTTTGGCCGAGTTTGGACACCCCTACTTTAGGGGCACCGTAGTATCAAGTTTTGTTCATTGCACTGAGTAGTTGAAGGTCATAATCAACATGGGCGACACCAGACCATTTAATTGTCTTATGTCTTTATCAAAATTTTGACAACTTTCATCTGGGTTTTGGGATGACTTGTGGGGGTGCCTGAGTAGTGAGGGGGGATTTGGAACCATCCCAACAAAGTTTGATGTCTCTACGACTTGATGTCTCTACTGATGCCCAGACACTTTAGGGCAGAGTTCTTCAACCCTCGAACACACCTGAATCAGCTAATCAAGCTGTTCAGGATAACCTGAAAGTCGCATTGGTGTGAAATTCAGGTGTGCTGAAGCAGGTTGGATATAAACTTTGCAGGACAGTGGGGCTGAATCCAAAATCGCCCCCTATACCCTCAAATAGGGGATTATTTGAGGGGACAGCCATTTGTAGTGGTGTCCGAAACCATAGTATGTGCTCTCATTCAATCCCACACTGCACCGCAATAACGAGTGTACAGTTGATGTACGTTCAACGGCTGTCCAAATTCGCTCACTTGTTTTCATTCACTCCTTCAAGTAAACTGTATTAGTGGACTAATGTAGGGAATAGTGATTGAGGGTTTAGGGGGCGATTTCGGATTCAGCCTGGGTCTCCAGGAGCAAGGTTGAAGACATCTGCTTTGGGTCAGAAAAAATAATATTTGGCAAAACAGTATAAGTACAGTAGGATCCAACACCTTTGGTCCTTGGACCCCTAAAAAAAGAAATTGCTATGGACAAACCTGGGGCCATAGTCTCAGGGTTGAGTGTATTGTGTGCCTGGTCAACTCCAAGACAATTTTCATGACTTAAAATGTTTGTCATTTCAGCACTTGGGCCCAGAGAAATGGCATCAATCTGAAAAAAGAAAAATGGAATGATCACTACAATGATAATTTGTGGTTATTTGGATTTTATATAACCACACACCGACCTTATGTGCTTTTGGACCATGGACTCTGTGTTCTATGTAACAAATGACACTTACACTGTGCTGTGTGTTGGCTTCATTCTGAATGCTTTCAAAAGTGTATTTCTCTGAGCGCTTCTGACGCATCTTAAAGAGACGGGAGCCCCTGTTTGATGCTAAGGAAAGTTCCTCCAACATGATCTCCTTTGGTGCGCTAACTTTCCTCCCTAGATCCATCTCTGCTTCTGTGGAAAAAAGAGTAAAAAGTTTACAAAATAAAACACAATAACATTTTGAAAATGGGCAGTTGGCCTAATGGTTGATAATGGGCAGTCAAGGCCTAATGGTTAGAGAGTCAGACTGGTAACCAGAAGGTTGCGGCTTCGATTCTCAGTCCTGGCAGGAAATGACTGAGGTGCCCTTGAGCCACCTAACCCCCAAAGGCTGAAAAAAATGTCTGCCCACTGTTCCGGGTATGTGTGTCCACGGTTGGAGTGTGTGTGTCTGTGTTTACTACTCACTACTCCTAATGTATGTGCTCTGACTTGGATGGGTTAAATGAAGAGGACAAATTCCGAGTAGGCTATGGGTTACCATACTTGGCCTTCACATGTCACTTAATTGACCTATCGGTAAGCCCAGCCCCCCTTAGTTACTGTTGCTAACTCGGACAAACAAACAGAGTTGCTAACTGTCTTACAATGACAGCTGTCAGTTTGAGAACATTATCCCAAGTTGTTTTTGGACACAGAATGTAGCGGAACCCGTCCGAATGATGGCCAAACTTTACTGATGGTTTATAAAGTTTATTGTGTCCTTTTTCACTCCAAAAAAAAATCACCGTAAGAGCTGAACAAACAAAGCATAAGTGCACATTAACGTCTCATTCACAAACTCTCTATCTCCGTTGGATTATCATTAACATACACAGCAAATTCCCCAAAAACACTCATACAACTAACAGTAAACAAACATATACAGACCTTATGCCTTTTCGGGAGGTGCTAATAAAACTTTTTATCTGCAAAACAACGCCGATAAACTGAGAGCTCTCCCTTTCACTACCCGCATTGCTCCGTAGACTATAATACCTATCAAAATAGGAGTTCCTCCTTAGTAAAACAGATAATGCAGACCTTAAGCATATCTAAACTCACAGAAATATCAAAAATGTATACAAAAACAAATTAGAAGATAAATCACAATAAAATCTGTAAGGACCACCTCTTGTCGAGGAGTATTCAAGTGGGACTTAAATATGCCATGGAGGGATATATAAAAGATTTTAAAATAAATATGGTGGGAGATTAATTTGGAAGCAAGGGTTTACAGATCTCAATGCAAGTGGGAAAAGCTTCATGTTACGGCTGTCACGATCGCAGATGACAGCATCCGGGATCAACACTGTTCATGTACCACAGGGTAAGATTAAATTCATTTACATTTACCAGTTTAATATGGAGAGGAACTAGACCTTTGTTTATGTGTTTTGACCTACACTGTACATGATGTGAGAACAGTTTGTCATTTCAGTTTGTACGTTAGCACAGACTCACTAACTTTAATCGTAACTTCGACAACCAGAAAATCCTCTCAGGATACCTGGAATCGGTGTTACAGTACCCCAGGCACATCGTTTTACCATTTTTGTAGCATAAACACCATCAAACCGATGAGAGCTTCGGATTTTCCATTGTTTCTCTATGGCGCTGAAACCTAAAGATGTCCGAGTTCCGGTCCCCATGCAACTGATACTCAACTGCCATTGGCTCATCTGCGTTCGAGGGGAGGGGCTTACCGATAGGTCAATTGTGCAGCCATACATTCTAAACCAGGAGTGTCAAATACACTACACAATTTTCAAATAAAAACAGAAAACTTTTTATGCGTTTTGGCCGTTCATTTACACAACAGCGTTTTGGGGGCTTGAAAATGCAAACTTTAAAATGATACCGTTATCGTCTCAGTGCAAACTACAAAAACAAGAATTTGTCAAAATGGTGAGGGCATGCATGTGCGTATTACGTGTTCAGTCTATAGGCGCAAAGTCTTTCCTTACAGAGAGACATCGCCAACTACTGGCCTGGCATGCATAATACAGCGTTTTTAGTCGTTTTCACATACTGGTGTGAAAGGGAATTATTTTGACAACCTTGTCGTCTGTACACGAAAAACACAAAGAAAAAACATATCCGTTTTTAGTGCATCGCTGACGTGCAAACATACCCTCAGTTCCTGGAGGGCCACAGCCTTGCAGAGTTTAGCTTCAACCTTAATTTCAACTTGTTTTTGTAGTTTATACAGAGACGATAACGGTATCATTTTAAAGTTTGCATTTTCAGGCCCCCAAAACGCTATTGTGTAAATGAACGGCCAAAACGCATAAAAAGTTTTCTGTTTTTATTTGAAAATTGTGTAGTGTATTTGACACTCCTGGTTTAGAATGTATGGCTGCACAATTGACCTATCGGTAAGCCCCTCCCCTCGAACGCAGATGAGCCAATGGCAGTTGAGTATTAGTTGCACGGGGACCAGAACTCGGACATCTTTAGGTTTCAGCGCCATAGAGAAACAATGGAAATGCACCTGATCTAGCTAATCAAGGCCTTCAGACATATTTGAAAACTACAGGCAGAGATTAGCCACATTTCAACCGTAGGAACTTTCCCCCAGGAACTAGGAACTTTGGAGTGGTACTCTGTGTTTCGACCGCAGGGACCAGGGTCTAAATAAAGTTCCCCCTCAGAAAGTCTTTGCTCTCGAGGTATTACTTTTTCAAAGTTCAGGTACTTTCAGGGGTGGGACTTGGGTGCTGAACATGCTGATTGGCTGAGTTCATGCAGCATTTTGATTGGTTGACTCCATGCAGCATCAACCACCATTTTTAAAAGTCTGTTGTGGTGCGTGCAGTAAGAGTTGTTTGCAATTCGAATCAACAATGGAGTTGAGAAAATATGACAGATGAACCTACGACGAGGTTCAGGCTTTATTAAGCTTATATGTGGAGGACGAAATTTCCAGGAACTGGAAAGTCGCACGCAGTCCTACGTCACCGGACTAATTAGCCTAATCTTCACGGTACTTTAGACGATGGTCTGTGATGGGTCTGTGGCTCTTACCTATCATATAATGGCAGTGACGTCAGTGGCAGAGTTCAGAGTTTTATGACAGTCAGTTACAGCACAGTTTCTTGTGGATTAGCGCTTTTGTCTTGTGAATAATGTTCTATATTTGGTGTTATATCGCTAGTAAACGTACATTAGGATTGCAATTTTTGTGGAATGTGCTTTAGTGAGCACGAATACATTTGTTTATTCAAATCTTTATATTTTGTTTACCTTCATTCATTAAAAAGTGTTATCATTATTAGGCATATACAGTAGTCATACATCATTACAATTCAAGTCTAATTCATTTGTTGAAACCTAGAAGCCATAGAGAGAATGCATCATTATTCAATCTTGTCATTAAACAACAATATAATACAATATTTATAATTAAATTATTAATTTTCTCTTTATTCATTAAAATGCATTATACAGTGGGGAGAACAAGTATTTGATACACTGCTGATTTTGCAGGTTTTCCTACTTACAAAGCATGTGGAGGTCTGTAATTTTTATCATAGGTACACTTAAACTGTGAGAGACGGAATCTAAAACAAAAATCCAGAAAATCACATTGTATGATTTTTAAATAATTAATTTGCATTTTATTGCATGACATAAGTATTTGATCACCTACCAACCAGTAAGAATTCCGGCTCTCACAGACCTGTTAGTTTTTCTTTAAGAACCCGTCCTGTTCTCCACTCATTACCTGTATTAACTGCACCTGTTTGAAGTCATTACCTGTATAAAAGACACCTGTCCACACACTCAATCAAACAGACTCCAACCTCCAATGGCCAAGACCAGAGAGCTGTGTAAGGACATCAGGGATAAAATTGTAGACCTGCACAAGGCTGGGATGGGCTACAGGACAATAGGCAAGCAGCTTGGTGAGAAGGCAACAACTGTTGGCGCAATTTAGAATTAGAAATTAGAAATTAGAAAATAGAAGAAGAAGTTCAAGATGACGGTCAATTTCCCTCGGTCTGGGGCACCATGCAAGATCTCACCTCATGGGGCATCAATGATCATGAGGAAGGTGAGGGATCAGCCCAGAACTACACAGCAGGACCTGGTCAATGACCTGAAGAGAGCTGGGACCACAGTCTCAAAGAAAACCATTAGTAACACACTACGCCGTCATGGATTAAAATCCTGCAGCGCACGCAAGGTCCCCCTGCTCAAGCCAGCGCATGTCCAGGCCCGTCTGAAGTTTGCCAATGACCATCTGGATGATCCAGAGGAGGAATGGGAGAAGGTCATGTGGTCTGATGAGACAAAAATAGAGCTTTTTGATCTAAACTCCACTCGTCGTGTTTGGAGGAAGAAGAAGGATGAGTACAACCCCAAGAACACCATCCCAACCGTGAAGCATGGAGGTGGAAACATCATTCTTTGGGGATGCTTTTCTGCAAAGGGGACAGGACGACTGCACCGTATTGAGGGGAGGATGGATGGGGCCATGTATCGCGAGATCTTGGCCAACAACCTCCTTCCCTCAGTAAGAGCATTGAAGATGGGTCGTGGCTGGGTCTTCCAGCATGACAACGACCCGAAACACACAGCCAGGGCAACTAAGGAGTGGCTCCGTAAGAAGCATCTCAAAGTCCTGGAGTGGCCTAGCCAGTCTCCAGACCTGAACCCAATAGAAAATCTTTGGAGGGAGCTGAAAGTCCGTATTGCCCAGTGACAGCCCCGAAACCTGAAGGATCTGGAGAAGGTCTGTATGGAGGAGTGGGCCAAAATCCCTGCTGCAGTGTGTGCAAACCTGGTCAAGAACTACAGGAAACGTATGATCTCTGTAATTGCAAACAAAGGTTTCTGTACCAAATATTAAGTTCTGCTTTTCTGATGTATCAAATACTTATGTCATGCAATAAAATGCAAATTAATTACTTAAAAATCATACAATGTGATTTTCTGGATTTTTGTTTTAGATTCCGTCACTCACAGTTGAAGAGTACCTATGATAAAAGGTCAAGTATCAAATACTTGTTCTCCCCACTGTATCAGCATCATAGTGCATGGCAGTCATAGTCATTCAAGTCTTATTATAATTAGTAAAACCTGAAAGCCAAATAAAGAAAACATGGATATTGTTTTTTTTTAGACAATATACAAAATCACTGAATATTACACAACACCTATTATTAAATTCTACTACATGGTGGTAATGCTGTAGATGAGTCCTACCTGTCGCGTCATTCCCTACTCTGCCTTCTCTTAAAAAATAACATTTTCATCAAGGTAAAATCTACATATAGTTCCCAATGAAAGTATTGTTTAGTGTAAAACATGTTGAAGATTAGCAAACAGGCTGTTGATTCATTAAATGATAAGCTATTTCCTCACAAAAGCTGTTTATTCAGTGTAGTGAAACCTCTCCTCCATTGATATCCATTAAAAAAAATGGCCTTTTGTCTCCTTCCCTGCATATCGACACAGTTGTAGCATTAGCATTAGCAGTTACGCTTTTTTGGCTAAAGGTCGCAGGCTTGCCTTCCAGTGGCTTTGCTACCAGTATGTGTGTTGAGGCAGGGTTGGATCTAAACTCTGTAGGACTGTGAACCTCCAGGAGTTTGACCCCCCTGTTCTAAACTGTGATGCTGCAGTGTTCTTAATCACTGATCAACAATTCAATTTAGTTGTCAGTTGTCTTTAGCAGAGGCCCAAATTGAGTTATTAGCCTACTGAAGACTGTAATGCAGGTCACACGGGGAGCTCTTACAGGCAAATCAAAGGATGAAAATATATCCTATTGGTATGTTCTTACAGCTGTCAAGCATCATCTCTTGCAGTCAGCCACCGGCCGATCAGTTGTCCGCTCCCCGAAATAGAATTTCAAACAGACAACTACAAAAGGATTAGTTGCTCTCGGCAGTTATACATCTCTACGGATTAGTATTTTTAGCTGTCCAGGGTGTGGTTAATCTAATAACTACAAATGTGAATACACAAATCTTAATAGTGTTTTAATGTCTAAATGTACTATAATTATTCTAGCTTGTTTGAGTTTACAGTATGTTTATATTACAAGGTTTATATTAACTTAAAAGCCTTTTGTTTTTAAAGAAATTCTTCATCAAGGATGCAACAATTAAAAGTGCAAGTAAAGACTTTTAGTATGCTATAAAAGATTTAAAAAGATATAAAAGAATCATGGGAAAAATTTACCACGGTTTCCACAAAAAATATTAATTGGCACATCTGTTTTCAACACTGATAGTAATAGAAATGTTTCTTAAGCATCAAATCAGCATATTAGAATGATTTCTGAAGGATCATGTGACACTGAAGACTGGGGTAATGATCTTGCATGGTAACACTTTCCTTTAGGGTCCAGTTCTCACTATTAAGTAGTTGCTTATTAGCATGCATATATTACTATGATATTGGCTGTTTATTAGTATTTATAAAGCACATATTAATGCCTTATTCTGCATAACCATATTCTATATCCCTTAAAGGTGCAATATGTAGGATTTTTGCAGTAAAATATCCAACCACTAGGCTAGTGTTATATATTTTGTTCTGTTGAGCACTTAAAATATCCCAAATGTTTCCAACTATTTGTAAATTGTGAGAAAATTGCGATTTTAACCAAGGAACCGGGATGTGTGAGGAAGTTGCCTGTCAATGGCGTCATATCCACGTTACCCTCAGTTTCCGCTTTTACTGCTGTATAAACCATGTCAACAGACGTGGACATCTGCGTAACGTCTAGCGGCACGCTGTTGTAGTTTCTTTCAAACATTATGGACCTTTATTAAATTTCAACTATATTACTGATCTGCTCGCATTGACACTATATGATAATTGAACTGAGCTGATGACATCACCGTTTTCACCAGAGCGGCTGTACAGCCGAATCAAATTCCGTTGCATTATTTTCCTGTTACCACTGTGAAGCTGCTTTGAAACAATTGCCATTGTAAAAAGCGCTATATAAATAAAGGTGATTTGATTTGATTTGACCATGGCAAGCAGACTTTGGAACAAAATGAGAAATCAAAAGAGGACCAGTATCAACGTGCCGTTTTCGAGATGGCGAGAGCTTCGCAACAAACTTCGACTTGACAGAGATGCGGCTCTTGCATGTGCTTTATTAGACAGGTGAGAAAATGTACATAAAATGTATCAATGTTATGTAGCTCAACACGATGAAATATTATAATATCATCAGTATGATGTTCTAATGTTGACGTAGCTTACTGCTACAGCCAACAAACTAACACACAGAATAACATTATAACTTTCAACACACTCAAATGCAGTTTAGATAGTGTAGACCAAGTGAAACAGCATTGCGTTTCCTCACAATTTTAATTTGTTAAATAAACTGACCTGTATGAGTAGTAATTCAGCACTTGCAGGTAGTTCGGTACAATGAAATGTCCTCATTTCTTTATATCCCCCGGGACTCGCATTAGATCCATCGGTATGACAACAATGATTCCACGCTCATTAACTGCGTCATCAATCTACGTCTTTGTTATTGTTTTAAGAGGTTAGCGACCCCTAGCAGCGAAAAAATACATATTGTAGCTTTAATCCTAATAACTAAACCTAACAACTACCTTAATAATAAACAGTAATTAGGTGTTTATTGAGGCAAAAGTCATAGTTAATAGTTAGTTTATAGTGAGAATTAGACCCTAATGTAAAATGTGTATGTACACACACACACACACACACACACGGGTTAGTAATAAATCAATGCTAGTACCGTCAGTGGCATGGATCTCTCTACAAATAGCAGCCGCCTGCATTTTCCTCTCCTGTGTTGACATCAGAGTATGCTGAGACATGCTGTCTGTGGAAAACAAAGTTAGAGAATGTGAATCTCCAACATTTTGCCCCTTGCAATCTCACACCTTTTCAACCACAACACAACAAACAAACAAACAAACACATAATCACATTCATAGTCCAGCGGGTGACATTGATTACACCTGCTGAAAGGCTGACACTAGCACATCCCTTTAAATAACCCGGAGCAATTAAACATGACGTCCGAGCAAATGCAGCGCTCCCAGTGTAGTTCTGCAGGGGACTGTGAATCGATATGCCTGATATAGACCCGGACAGGACAGGAACGTCGCAGGCTCGCAGCCGAAGGGTGTGATGTCACACCATGCGAGTCGCCCATGGGAAAGGTGGTAGTTTGTGTCCACATCCATTACTGTGCTGTGCTATTCGCTAACCATGTTACTAAAGACCTAAAGACTGTAATCTCTAAAGGAAAGCTTCTCTAACAGGGCTTGTTATCATTAACTAAAACTAAAACTTAACTAAAAAAAAAAAACTAAAACTAAAAATATTAGATTAAAAACTAAGAAATGATTTTAAGTTTTAAAATGACTAAAACTAAAACATGCATGTACCATGGCATTTACATGGTACTTCAAAAGAATACTAGAATACTAAAGAATGGTACTATGGTTCAAAACACAGTATAGCCTATATATGTCAAAAAATGCAATATTGTGAAAAATTATTTAAATTATTTGTATTGTACAGTATGTGCGCTTGTAGTACACTTTAAATCTTAAAAGTATATTTAAAAAAAATTGTACTTGCAGATAATATAATTATGACTTAAAAGTCCAGTTAATTGTACTTCTGTCATGGCAACTCTGATAGATTGGCATTATAATGGATATGGCACTGTTAATGTATTTGGTCTTGGCGGAATAGATCTGCTACACTGCTGCTGCAGAACAAGTACAGAGACTTGCTACTGCCAGTACATTCACAGACATGCTGCTGCTGCACATATAACATAGATGAAATAACCCCTGTTGCAGATCTACACAGGTGGAGCTGGGGAAGGTGGAGGGTTTCTGAAAGCTCGCTGCAGGCTGCTAACAGCAAACAATGACAAGTATTTGAATGTTGAGCAGCGAGTTCATTGGCTGCTGATGTCATAGCAACCAATCAGCTGCGCTATGTAGATAACGATGTGATCGCTAACAAATCGAGTTAAAGACCTACTGTATCACCCTGCGCCATCTAGAGTTTCATGACAGAGCTTTGTATTTAAAGAGAGTACACTTTCATGTACATTATGTTTTAATAATCTTTTGTCGTGCTTTAAAGAAGTACACTTATTTTGATGTGTTGACTTAAGCCCTATTCGGATGGGATTAGTTTTACATGGCGAGGTGGGGTAAAGTAATTATTACCAGAGCTTCTCAGTGATTTTAGTCTTGTCCGAATGTGCCATCTCAGTAATCATTACGGAAAATGTCAGTAAAGATTACAGTGACTTTTACCTTCTGTAAAAGGGCCCTATTTTAACGATCTGAGCGCATGGTCTAAAAAAGCGCATTCCGCAGGTGCACTTAGAGCGTGTCCGAATCCACTTTTGCTAGTTTAACGATGGAAAAAACGGTTGGCGCTCCAGGCGTATTGTCCAAAAGGGTTGTACCTAGTCTCTTAATGAGTCATGGGTGTGTTTTGGGCGTAATGTGCAATAAACCAATCAGAGTCTCATCTCCCATTCCCTTTAAAAGCCAGTTGCGCTTGCATCATGGCGGATTCGCTATTTACATGCCGGAATTTGCGAGTGGAAAGACTGAACGCTTCTCCAGAGAGAAATCCTTTTATTTTTAATATTTAAAAATGTTTGTGTGCTGCTGCGCGTCCCTGTGTGTGTAATAAGTGCATTGTGCACCCACCTATAGGCGCATATTACTAACGCGCCCTTTAAATAACACAAAAAATACTGCGCTATTGACTTTAGACCAGGTTTTTGTTGGTCAATGGTGCAGTCGATTTCAGTTGCCTCAAAATAGCAACGCGCCAACAATGCGTCTGAACACACCTCGTTTTTATACCAGCATGCCCATGGGCGAACAGATGGGCGCTAGTGCATTCGCTATAAACAACGTGGTGCAGGACGTGAAAATGATAACTGCGTCGGTCTGAAATTAGCAAAAAACACTTGTGTCGCGTCTGGCATCGCATTGCGCCGGGTGTATGATAGGGCCCAAACGTTCCGGAAAAATGACCTCAGGTAATGCTAATCCTGTGCGAATAGACCAGTACGTAAATATTTACGTAAATATAAACGTCGTTTATAAAAGTAGTTTTCTGAGGTTTTTAAAGTATGGAGGCACTTGAAGAAGCATTCAGTTGCGTTCTAGGCGATGGGACAAGTTTGTGGCAAACCTCAAGTGTTTTCCGCACACCACTGAGATAAAAAAAGAAGGTCGAAAGCACTTGTTGGAGGCACGAAACTTCCTTTAACTTTAGGTAAGTGCCTATTATCACCAGAATCCAATCAGAATTTAATTAATTTAATTTAATCGACCAGACCTGTTTTCTTTTTTTTTTCTCTTTTTTTATTTTTTATTTATAGGTTATATACATGATATCAGAAAGCAACGTAATACGCACATGACAACAGGGGGGTGACGGTGGTGCATAAATCGAGTTACCCCTCCCACTTCTGGTAGTTTTTACTGAGATTTCTTATCCCGTGCGAATTGGCCATTAATATCAAAGACGTCCTGTGGTAAAATCACATTACTTCATACCCTTGTAAAACTAATACTGTCCAAATAGGGCTTAACATACTAAAGCACATGTCAAGTACTTGACTATAATTTGAACTGTAGTGTGTTATTTGATATTACATGTTACTACATTGATATTACAAGTTAATATATTCTAAATGGCAATTTCTTCATTTCAAATGTGTAATTGCAAATATATTTAAATACATGACATAAAAATTTCAACAGAAATGACATTAAAGTATATTTTAATTTACCATAAATGCAGTACATTCAGCAGTAGACTTTAACCATATTATAAAGAGAGTAGAATTCCATAGAAGTGAAATCATTTAATATAAATTTAAACTATAGTAAATTTTTATTTAATTGTAAATAACATGTAATTACTGTACGTGCCAGAAAACATTACATTCAGTTTGCACTTATGTAAATTATTTTTAAAATATATTATTTACGTAATAAACAAAATACCAAAGTATTCTAAAGTTTACTTCTTTTTCACAAAGGACCATGTTCCCTAACCCCCAACCACCCCCCCCCCCCCAATATTTAATCTAAGGCATTTTAGATCGTACTCACAATACATTTAATTTGCTAAATACACAAATTACATCGATATGTGAAACCAACAGCGTGCACATATCATAAATGACCAGAATAATCAGTACAGGCTAGTGCAGTTTATCCTCATACGCTGTCTATCAGGGCTAGTGACAACTGAGACCATACCGTACTGCTTTGAGACATTATTGTATATCATAATATGTAGATGATGGCAGTCAGAAAAGTTGACAGAACTTTTGAACACACTGTACACACAACCCACACATCCCTGCTGCATAAGCACCTAAGGCAGGGGCTCCTTACCTGCAATGTGTCAGGTTGTGTCAGTATCCTTTAAGAGAGGTAAGTGGGGTCAGTCTGGATCAGTGCAACCTGTGCTTGTTCCCTCTCTGACCAGGACTGAGGGGCTCTGATCGAGCGGACTACAGGGGTGAGTGGTGTGAGAGGGAGGGCCAGCTGTTAAGTCTGTCTGTTTTAACTAGCATGCGTTATAAATAGCGCTGATCACACACAAACAGACATACGTTAACACTTTTGAATGTAATGGACACAGCAGGTGTCTGCTCAGGTTATGACTTCACGGTATTTGTACAGTTCATTCATCAGAGGGCCATTTTTGAGTTTCAGCTTGGTCAACCAAGTTTTGGTTAAAATGGTCAATGGCCTAGTTTCTATGAGTAAGTATATTATGATTTGGAGCCAAGATATAAAACACCCTATAACCGTGGCATGAATATAAATATATGATATAATATATATATATACAGTAGGCTATATATACAATATATATATATTCATCATTATTATATATTATATATGTTAGCAAGGGTTGAGGGCAGGAACACGAAGAAGTCCATGAAAGTCCATGAAAGTGAAACTAAGAACGAACAGAACCAAATATCCCTGACAGAATGCCCCCTTAATAGAAGAAGTGAGGGAGGGATGGAGGGGGCTTTGAAGGTGGCTGAGGTGATGACGCAGGGAAGGAGACAGGAGATGGCTAAGGGATGGTGAAGGGCTGGCAAAGGGTAGGCGAACCGGCAGAGGATACTGGGGAAGGTTCAGGGGGAGGACGGCTGACCGGTAGGGAGACAAAACTGAAGGATCCAGGGCGGTGCTAAAGATGGTGAAAGCCAGGGAGGAGCCTTGAGTAGGGCCATGATGGCAGGTGCCCAGGCCACAGCCAGAACTGTGCTCCATGTTGGCATTGACGGAGTCAGGAGCCATGTTGGTACAAGTCCTGACGCCACCATGGCGACAGCCAGAGACGATGACGCTGGAGAAAGACCCCATCGCATAGCCGAAGATCTGATGCGATGGAGCGACGTTGAAGACCCTGGCAAACATGACTGAGCCACAGTGACGACCTCATGCGATGACAGAGTGGGTCCAGAGGACAGAGGGTGAGCTGGGGCGTCCGAGGGCGGTGGAGGAGCCTGAGGGACGGCTGAGCCGAAGGGGTGGAGGGTCAAAGAGCAGTGGACGGCCCGCAAGTCTGCAGTGCAGGTGTGGCAAGGTCTGACCCAGGTGGAGCCGACTCACCGATGGAGCTCGGCGAGGCCGAATGGCCGATGGTCCATGCTGGAATCGTGGGCGGGAGGAGCGTAGATGAGGGAGTCAGGGAAATGGGTCGAGGTCTACCAAGGTTGTAGGTGCCCAGGTGGAGACGGTTCCCAGCTGGCCCGAGGTGGATCAGCGCCACTGAGAGGAGGAGTAGACACAGAGGGAATAGTGGGAGATGGTGGCGAGTGGGTGGCAGTGAAATAAAATAAAGATAATAGGTCTGAATGAAGTGCTGCCAGAGTCACGCTCTCAGTAGTGGGAGGGTGGGCAGGCTCTCCTCCTTGCCCTCCGATTCCACGACAGTTTCCTCGGTGGTGGAAGGCGCAGCCGGCATGCGCACCTGGTCAGACTTGCGCTTCACAGGCTCCGCAGCGATGTTGTACTCACACGCCACCGACGGCTGGGGCTCGCAGCATGCGGCGGAGAAGGGCTCGACGTCTGCGGTGGGCTCAAACTACATTATCCCGACCGATGGGTTCTGGCTGTGCACTGGGTTGGGATTGGGGCTGGTGAAGTCATCAGTGGTGAAGGATGATCCACAAGATACCAGCACCCACTCCACATAGTCGTCGAAGCTCCCTCAAGGAGGTACCCCAAACAACTGCGCTTGCACACATAGAAACGTGCAGAGGCAGTTGTCCGGGAAAGTGGTCTGATATGCCAGATCCAGGAACACCTCCAGGTGTTCCTCAGGTCTCCCTGCTCAAGGCAAAGAAGCTTGACAGCAGGGATATCCATGACCGACGGGAAAAACCAAAACAAAACACGAACTGGAAATGGAACAGAAATACGACAGAAACGCCACATCGATACTTTCCACTTTAATTTTAGGTCCGGTCTTCTGTTAGCATGGGTTGAGGACAGGAACAAGAAGAAGATGATGAAGTTCAATATGCTTTGATAAGCTTTAAAGATGCATCCAAAGACAGGTAATCACACACACACACACACACACATATTGGTATACAGTAAATACCCTTAAGAAGTACACTTAAGTATAGTTTTAATAAGAGTACTTATTACGTAAATAATATACTTTAAAAGAATATACTTAAGTGCAAACTCAATTTAATGTTTTCAGACACTTAAGTGCATTTTAATTGCAATTAAATGAAAATGCATTACAGTTTAAATTTATATTAAATGCAATTAGCATTTAACATCTTTATATGTAATTTCATAATTACTTCTAATGTCTTTATAATATGGTTAAATTGTACAGCAGAATTGATAAACATTTATGGTAAACTACTTTAATTTATTTTATATTGGAAGTGGAACTTGAATTTAAATATATTCGTAATTTCACGTAATGATGAGGTTTTCAATTTAGTACAATTAAAATGTATTAACTTTAAATGTAATATTGAATAACACACTACAGTTCAAACTATAATCAAGTACTCTACATATGCTTTAGTATGTTAGTCAACACATCAAAAATAGTGTACTTCTTTAAAGCACAACAAAAGATTATTAAAACGATGTAAAATGTGCTTTAAAGTAAAACTTTTCATTTGACATTATTACAAAGTTTGAAAAGTGTACTTAAGTCATGAAAGTGTACTCTCTTTAAGTGTTATGTTATCTGGAGGTTATATTTTTTTAAATATACACTACAAGTGCATATTAAATACAATTAAGTGCACTTTTTTTATTCGCTCAAATAGTTTGACCAGAGTAATAACCAGTTGTTTATAATCTGTGATCTTAGTTAAGCAAAACTGAGCCATTATATGCATAAAGCATAGAAAAAGTCACGACTAATTTTATTGTGTATATGTTTTTGTCCAGCATTCTAACACTCTCATTCCCTTCATCCTTCCCATAAACAACAAATAAAAATGTCACTCCCAGACATGTGACATAATCAATCATTGCACCGCAGGTGTGAGAAAATATTTTTTTACAGTGTAATCACTCATGTCCTTGTACTTTTACAAGTATATTTTAGTATACGACTATAAATAATATATTACAAATAATATATGAATCATTTACGTTGTTATATAAATAATTATTTGCAATAAAACAGGAGTGGCTGACACTGACTGTAATTTACATGTTTCCTCCAGTGTATATCCCAAATAGCAGATTAATTGCAGAACCCTATTTTGAACACGGTTCAGTCTTCAATGTCCAGTCTGCCACATAGCTTGGTTGTCTGACAAGTACAAGCTTGGGAGTCGAGCCAAGCCTCCCAAGCCATTATATAACAAGACAGCAACTTGTTACAGACTACTGGGCTGAAAGAGACTCTCCCTTAGGCTATGCAGCATACTTTTTCCCTCCAAAAAAACTCAGCAAAGGTTCCATAAAACAATGCAGAGAGATTTCTACACGTGTTACTTTAATAGAAGTGCAAGCATGGTTTTATGTCAGTCACATACAAAAAGTGGAGCTGTAGAGTGTAAATCAAACAAGCTACTTAATATACTGAGCTATACTTAGGCAAAACAGTATAAAGCAAGCTGTTTGCTTCTCTCTGTGTCAGATGACGCACTTGACAATTCAACAAATATCCAAATATATATTTTGTATCTTAATCAACATTTTACAAAAACATGTCAAAGTTTAGCTTTCTGATATCCTTCTCATACGTTCAGTCATGGAATTAAGAAATATAAGCATGTACAAATGTTTTTAAAAGAGGAATGAGAGCATGCATTGTCACATATGAGAACCCACATACATTCACAGCAAAATACATTTAAGGAATGTTCATTAAATAACCTTTTTTTTTTAAATTCATCATCAGCAAGTAGTAGTGAATTTGTTTAAGTGTATCAGAGTCTGGGGCAACAGGGCGTGTGCTAAAGGGTCAGACCGGGTCACTAAAGAGTGATTTAATCTTTTCAAGAGAAGCTTATGTAACAAGTTCGACTGTTACTGATTCAACAGTTTCTGCTTTGTAGCACACAAACAAAATTATTTTCTCTCTTTCTCTAATTTTATGACAAACAACTGATACTGGTTCTAGCTGTCATCACAACTGAAACACCCTCATTACTGAATTATTTTAATGCAGTCATTTAAAATGTGCAACTAATTAAATACAGACAGCACTGAAATGTCTCACACAAGCATTTAAGTACTATGAAGACCTATTATGTTTTGTTATTTCTTTAGCATGTATCATGCATAATCACTTTGCCCCATTCCTTAGTGCAACACTTTAAAACTGATTGTGTGACCCTTGTGAAAAGAAGTGAATGTAGTATTGAATGTGCACTTTTAGAGTACTTCAAATCTTCAAGTTTTTAAATGTTGTTTATACTTCTATGTGGTGTTTTTAATATGCTTTAAGACAAACCATGTGCAAATTCATAAGTAAACACCACTGTTGAGTATTTTCTACTTAAAAGTCCGGTGAACCTTGGTTTGAAATTACTGGTGTTTCTGACATCACAAACTACCTTGTAACCAATCACGTCAATGTGTGGGCGGGATTTAGCATATTATCAACTATTCTCAAGTCTCAAGAGAAGCCAGGTTATCCCGGTATATTTTTCTGTCGATATGAAAAATCGGGTACATTTAGCAATATAGCAGGTTTATCAGGTTTATCGGCGAACGGGAACATGGTTTGTGTAACATTAGCAACACATTATTAGCTGTTTGATAACATAGTCAAGCAAAAGGTTAATCATATTAATCAGCGTTATGTGTCCGACATTGTAAAGAGCGATACCATTGTGCAGCGTTTACTACAGTAAAGTTGAGAGTGGATCTCTGAGCTGGTGTGAGGTGGGGCTAATTTGCATATTCACGGTCCGCGCGAACTAAATGAAGCAAGGGTTTAGAGTTACATTCAAGCTATTTTTAAGGCATGAAGAATTTTTATTCACAGGTAAAAACGTTTAAATATGTCATTTTGGTGATCAAAGATGAGTTTTAAGGGATAATATTATTGACTACATTTGGGACTTTAAAAGTATTTAAAAAAACAACAACAACAAAAAAACACTACTTGCAGATAATATAATATGTATGAAATAAAATGGCACTTAAGTGTACTTAAAAAGATGGGACTCAGAGAGCTCTCGGATTTCCTTTGTGTTCCGATGATGAACGAAGGATGAACGATGAACGTCATTCTTACGGGTTTGGAATGACATGAGGGTGAGTAATTAATGACAGAATTTTCATTTTTGGGTGAACTAATCCTTTAAATGGTTCAAAAAGCACTCTAAAGTTAGCTAATTACATTTAATAGATATTTAAACTATAATACATTTTCATTTAATTTCAATCAACTTGCAGTTACGTGCACTTAAGTATATATTTTTAAAGTATATTAGTTCCTGTTTTAAACGTATGCTAAAGTGTACTTCTTTTTCACAAGGGAATAATCAAAATTAGTGATTGTTGTATTGTAAGTGTAAGTTTCAAAAGCCAACTGTAACACTCTGTCTACTAATATAAATAATCTTTATAAACAACTTCTAGTGCCGACTTCTGACTTTCGCGGACCCTCATTCTGCAACATCAACTTCTCTGTCTTTTTTTTTTTTTTTTTCCGTTCAATAGTAGCCATAAGAATTTTACTTTACTCACTTTCCAGAAAAAACTCCCCTCTATTTGATTTGACTTTCACAACCTGCATAAAATGGGTTTCCCGGCTCTCCTTTAAAGGGTTAGTTCACCCAAAAAATGAAAATTCATTAATTACTCACCCTCATGTTGTTCCAAACCCGTAAGATCTTCAGAACACAAATGAAGATCTTTTTGATGAAATCTGAGAGCTTTCTGTCCCTCCATTGACAGCTACACAACTGACGCTTTGATGCTTCAAAAAGTTCATAAAGAGATCCTAAAACTAATCCATATGAATTGAGTGGTTTAGTCCAAATTTTCTGAAGAGACTCGATCACTTTATATAATGAACATTGAATTTAGGCTTTTAGATTTCATCAAAAAGATGAAGATGAACAAAAGCTTATGGAACGACATGAGGATGAGTAATTAATGACAGAATATTCATTTTTTGGTGAACTATCCCTTTAACGTCTACAAGAACTGCTATCATTGGCTTTATAGAGTCTCAGTCTATGAGGCCCCATTTCCATCGGATCACCCTGTGAAGGCCCAAGATTAGCTTCTGTCATTGACCTTTGGGTTTGACACTGTCTAAAGGGTGACCCATACGGGACAGGACCAGCTGGAGCTGACGCTGTGCTCTTGGTTGGGGACAGAAAAGTCAAGGGTGATTGACTCAAACTGTCTTTTTGGTTTTTCGGTGGAGGTTCATATGCAACCTTTGCCTTCCACTCGGCCGGGGGCTCGGGTAAGAGCTTACTCTGAGCGGCATAGCGCAGGCTGGAGGCAATAGACTGCTGAATGTCCAGAAATGTAAAAGCTTCATCCACGAGCCCCAGTGGGTGGCGTGAGGCAGCTTCCCAGGGGGTGGGTGGCTTGTGACCCCTGTCTAGCCGGGCAGTCTGTCCCACCGCTGGCTGAACAGAAGCGGGTTGTGATGCAGGTCTGGGTGATGGAGAAAATGAAACCGACCTGGGACCTGCTGCTGAAAGTCTAACAGGTGGTGACAAGGATGAGCTCCTAAGCCCCTGAAATGAGCAAACAAATATGTGTAAAACAATTTTCATGGCAATAAACAATCGTAGTTGCAGATTCATATCAATAGTAAAGACACAGAAAACAACGTTGGTGTAGAAACAACTTTCACTAGTAAATTTTTACAATTAAATACAAAGAAACAGAAAGTAACACCTTGAATTAAATGTGAAATTTGCAAGTGGAAAGACTGAAATAGTATTTTCTATATTTCCAATAATCTTTGTTTTATTTACAACTTTGAAAAATATTTTTTTACAGTGTATGTGGATGTGTACAAAGACAAATTTCCTCTAGGTTGCACATGGACTGAACAGATACCTAAGCTTAACAAGAAAGACTGTGCTGCCACCGTCTGGTTATGATATGAACATGCAGGGCTGTAATTACTTCAGTTCACTAGATAACCAGACTCTCCGAGATGAACAAAATTAGCATTTTGAAAAAAACTATCCATGCTCTTTTGCTTTTAGAAAAACAAGGACAGGCGGTTATGAACTAGTCATGAAGACATGGGATTCTATTAATGATAACTTAATTTTAGTGAGTTTGTAATATGAAAAATGCTGTTGCTAAAATCTACGGAGCCCCTGAAGGGACATGGTGGTGGAAAAAAAATAAGATGGGAATAAAAATAACATGTAAATGCTTTTGCAATTTCTTGCAAATGTTTTGTGTTCCCCCGAGAAACTTCGCTCTTTAGAGTTCTTTGCGAGTGAACGCAAAGTTTCTGTGGGGAACGCAAAACTTTTGCGAAAGAACACAAAAGCATTCAAAATATATTTTTTCCTCCAGTCCCATTTTTTTTAACACCACCACGTCCCTTTAGGGGCTCCGTACTACGGGGAGTGTTTCCCGAGGAATTTAGCTACTTTTACACTATTGCCGCGGGGTTTTGAAGCAATTGGGCTGTTTTTTTTTACACAAACCTGGCAACCCTGACATAAGGGAAAAAATATTTGTCAATGCTTTTGCATTCTCTCACAAATGTTTTGCGTTCCTCTGAGAAACGTTGTGTTCGTGCGCAAAATAATTGCGTTCCCCTGAGAAAATTTGCCTTTGCTCGGAACGGATGCAAAAGCATTGAATTATATATATTTTTTTCATCACCATGTCCCTTTAGGGTCTCCGTAAAAATCAAATGTAATCAGATTAAAAATTATTTATTTATTTTGTACAATTAATTTAATGTTTTAAAAAGCCAGTATTTCTAAAATGTTAAATGAGTAATAGTCTCATTAGTTGAATGTTCAATGGCAGTAATGACTGGCTTAATGTTGACAAATATAATATCATCTAGGTGTTGCTGTTGCACATTTTCATTGTATAAAAAACATAAATGAATAAGTCTAAAGTAATATAAAAGTGACAGGTGCCATAAAGCGAAGTGCTCTCCTTCCCTGCTTTTAAGTCATGGGACCAGAGATCATATTTCTCCAAATATAGCTCCTGGAGCAGGCCTTGCAGGGCATTCATTCATATCATTTCCAATTTTCCCCAATTATGAAGTATGTCTTAGCTCCTGAAAGTATGATGCAACACAAGTTCAAATTTAGAACAATACTCACAGCTTGTACTTATTTTAGGCTGTCAAATTATTATTTTTTCCCCATGCAGAAATGAATCACTTTCCTGCAAATACAACTTTTGGAAGAAGGATTGAATAGGATGTAAATAATAATAATAATAGAAAATATAATTTCATATGGATTTATAAAATTGCATATCTGAAAGGATCTTATGTTAAATGTAATCTCCTACGTTTATTGTTGGAGAGCAAGGGGGATTGAGGATTCAGTTGTAACTAAATTTATCACAATCACAAATAAGATACTGGTGGTATTGAATAATAAAAAAAATTATAACTGAATTGAATGATTAAATGTTTTATAAACATTATTCCGTTAAAATATCCACTAACATATTTGTTGTAGTAACGTTAAGTCTTTACTTACCTTATATAAACTCACAAGTAAAATATTACTGAAAGATACTTTGAAAAGGATTATGAAAGCAAAGAATAGTGAGAGGTGAAAAAATAATGCAGATTGAAAAGATGGACTTGAGTGAGGTGCATGCAAAATCAAACAAACAAAACTGAAACTGTCATTTTAATGGCACTGTGGTACATGTTACAAATAGTGTACTATGAAGAAAATATCACACAAAGAAATGAACAGAAGACAGCAAAAAAGAACAGAAGACAGCAGTCAAACTAAAAATGAACATTTTTAGAACTTCTTATATCTGTTTTATTTGACATTCTAGTTGAACTGATGAAAGAAATATTAAAGCAAACAAAAAAGCTTAATATAAATTCCTCCCTCAAAAAATAAACAAGAAAAGTCTACTTATCTTCATAAAAAGTAAAAATTAATAGCTCTCCAACTATGCACCAGCTGTTAAACAATGAAATAGTGACATTATTCAACCTACTTGAAAAAACTCACATACTACATTCATTTCTTCTTTTATGAAGAAAGTCTAAAACATTAATTACAATTTAGAAATGTTTTTTTCCTCAGAAGGTGAGCGCTGATTGAACTTCACTTATAAAATATTCACCATAATACATTCCCTCTCAGTTATACTGCATCTCCTTGCACTGTTAGCCAGAAGTTAATACATTGTTTACTTGCATATTCCAAATATCATTGAACTGTTCATATATTTATTTCTGTCTGTCCACTGAGGTATTGTAAAATATTATCACATACGCATATGCTTGTGTGAAAGCTGATACTGCAAATCCCTTTGGAAGCTATGTTAAGTTTTTACACATTTTAAATATGATTATATATTAGTTGGTTTTAAAAGGATTACATCCTTAAGTTGTATTGCAAATCAGTTACTCAGTAGCCCTCATAACAGACCATTATGCCTATCTCTTTTTTCACCTGCAATAATTTTTCCATCATTCATTCCATGTTTCTCTTCTCAAACACACACTCAACACCGAATCCCTTTGACCAAAATTATGTCTAACACATTAAATTAGTCATTTTTGAGCTGACTAAGTACACAAGCTTTACCTGTAGCAAGACAGGCCTATAAAATATAAGTATAAATCAGAGAATTATTCTATAAACATCATGTGATGTCATTTTGAAATGTCTATGCCCTCTTCTTTGTTACTCATTTGGCAGATCTTAACTGTAATTTGTAACAAACAATATTTTGGTTTGGAAATTTTATGTATATGTTCTACAAAAAGTATCTGCATCTTAACTTAGTTCTTGTTTTTACCTTAGTTCTTAAGGTAAAAAACACTGAGGGAAAAATCACTATAACTATTTTTCAGCAGTGCTTGGCTTCCACACCTGAGCCGCACTCTTCTTGGCTGAAAATTTGGGCTTTGGGGCAGCAGTAATACTGCCTCCCGAGATGGAGTCAGCCCTTGCTGCTACTGGGAAAGATGGCACAACATAAGAACTAGGGGCTGGTTGGTAGGACAGTGCAGGTCCAGCTTGATATACTGGATTAGGACCAGCCTGATAGGAGGGTGGGGAGGGCTGTTGGTAGGGAGGACTTGGTGCTTGTTGGTAAGGATTTAAAGGAGGTTGTTGGTAAGTTTGTTGGGGGTTGTATTCTTGCTGAAATGGGACTTGATGAGGATGTTGTTGATAAGCATTTAGGACAGGCTGATATGTGTCAGGGGGGACTTGGTGGTAAAAGCCATCATGCATAGGTGACTGACCAGCCATTCCATAGGGTTGCTGGGCCTGTTGTGGCATAAAACCATAAGGGGGAGGACCTTGGTTATATGTCATTTGCTGGTTTTGATTTGGAGCACCTAGTGCTTGGGCTTCAATTTGGGCCTGGGCCTGAGCCTGGGCTTCAGCTGCTTTTTGAGCAGCTAGCTTTTCAGCTGTCTCCTTTTCTGCAGCAAGTTTCTCTGCTGCTGGGCCATAGGTGAAAAGGGAGGATTTCAGCTGATAGGGCTGATGTTTCATGACATCAAGAACATGAAGAGGTTTCGGGGCAGGTTTTCCCTTGTCTTTGCTTTTGTTTTTGTTTGTTGTTGAAGAGCTAGAGGTGGGAGGCTGCTTGATAGCACCTGGTGGATATGACGGTGAATGAATTGGATTATATGCTAAAGGCGGGGGAGCCCGGCAATTGGGTGAATATTTCCAGGAATTTGACAAAGAAGCAGAAGGTGAAGATGGTCTTGCCTTATTTGACTGCACTGTGGTAGAATCCACAATGTACTTCTCCATTCTGGATTGCCTCTTGGCGAAAAGTTCAGCTCCTTTCCCTTTCAAGGCTGGCATCTCGAAAGCTGAACCAAAACCAGAGGTTGACATACTACTTGTTGGAACAGGGGATGGTACCTTTGTTCCAGGGGTATATGAGTTCATTCGTCGTGGAGGAGTGGGCTGAGTGGTCTGAGATGGACTCCAAGGCTTGATTGGTTGGGACGGCAACTTCTGGGTTGCAGTTTGGGCTATGTTTCCAACTGAACCTTGCTGGTGTTGGGGTGCCCAAGCATTTACAACTGGTTGAGACTGAGATTGTGGCGGTATCCATTGGCTCACAGGTGGCGGTGATGCCTGCTGTTGAGGTTTCGGTGCCCATGGAGGATGCACCTGAGGCTGAGTTGGTGGCATTGGCTGAGCCCAGGGAGGCTGAATTTGATTCTGTTCAGGTGTCCAAGAGTTCATTACTTGTTGAGGATGTTGTTGAGAAGCAGGTTCTTGTCCCCACTGTGGATGTGGTTGGGACTGGACTGGTATTGGTGGCCAAGGACTCATGGGTTGCTGCACTGGTGCTGTGGGCTGAGGTGGTGAATGAGTCTGTTGAGCCCACGGAGGCTGTGCTTGAACTGGACTCTCTGGTTGAGTCCACGCATTTGCAAATGGCTGTGTTGGCTCTTGCTGTTTGGCCTGAGAGACCCAAGATGGTTGTGGCTGTGACTGCCTCTGAGGTTGAGCCCAAGAAGGCTGTGGCTGTTGCTGAGGGGGTGATGCCCAGTGTGGCATTAACTGGGATTCTTGGAACTGTTGTTGTTGGGTCCAGGGTGGCTGTTCCTGGGCTTGATTTTGATCTTGTCGCCAAACATTAATAGGTGGCTGTGCTGGCTCATGGGGCTGAGACCATGGGGCTTGTGGTGTTGACTGATTTGGACTTGGTACCCATGAATTGATTTGGGACTGAGGCTTTGCTTGATGCTTGGGTGGGGGTGAGGTTTGAGGCTGTGTTACCCAAGAAGGCTGGGATTGTATTTTAGAAGGCACTTGCATTTGTACTTCTGAAGGACCCTGAGACTGTGTCATCCATTGTGGCTGTGTTTGAGACTGGTTTTGAGATGGGACTTGCAATTGGACCTCATTTGGACCCCAAGAACTTACTGGAAGCTGTTGATGACCTTGAGTTGGAGCTGGATCCCATGATCTGGCAGATGGATCTGACTGCGTAACAGGTGGTGCAACAGGATGAGCAGAATTCATTTGGAGCTGGGGTTGTTTCTCGTTCCAGGTTTCTGGTTGCTGGTTCAGCTCCATCTGAGATTCTGGTTGTTTCCAGGCATTACTTGGAGCAAGTTGTTCAGGACAGTGTTGAATATTTTGGGATTCAGGGGCCAATGTAGGTTCTACTTCAGACATGGTTGGGGCCCCTGTTTCTGGGGCAGGAGCAGCCTCAACCCCTGTGACTGGAGCTTCTGCAGGTCCTGGGACACTGTTTGCGGTTTGCTCTGGGATGGGTTGGTCACTAGTTTCTTGTTGAATTGACCATGGGGGAGAAGCTGGGTTAATGTGAGGTTTAGGAGCTACTGGTGGTGGAACTTTGTGTTTCATTTTAGGAGACTGAAGAAAGTTGCAGGCTTCAGCTCCTAAGCTTAAATAATCTTCTTCTGGGCATGACTCAAAACCTGCCTTCTTGTCATTCCTGTTGAGGAGATTCAACAGAGCAGGATTAGGTGAAACCTTTGGAGACTCTTTGAAAGTGAACATAGGTTTACTGGCACTCCTCCTCCTTGTATCTTGCAAGATACCAGTCTTGATAGCAGGCACAGATATACGCTCATCACGGGAAGCAATCTGTTCACCTTGTCCCAATGAACACCCAGATTGTTCTTGATTATCTGTACTTGTGGGGGAGGAAAATGGAGCGGCCACTCTATTTTGAATTGAAAATGGTTTGGCACTTCTGTTTGTGACTGCTGGCTGCATTTCATTCTGCACTTGCTGATCGAATGTGCCATTCATATGATGTGAATACTGTTGCACTTGCTGCTGTTGGAAGTCTTGTTGCTGATTGTATGATTGGACGTTTTGATACATTTTTTGTTGCTGGTAGTCTTGCTGTTGTTGATACTGTTGTTGCTGTTGCTGGTATTGTAGCTGCTGCTGGTAGTCTTGATACTGCTGCTGCTGCTGCAGCTGCTGTTGTTGATAGTACTGTTCTTGGTACTGATTATGTTGTTGCTGTTGCTGCTTTTGAGCTGATATGCTGTGGTGTAGATTTACATCCATGTAATTTTGGGTTTCTTGTGCATTCATATAAGCACGTTCCTCCATGTGTTGGTATGTTTGATGTGTCTCAGGCTCCTGCGTCGCTTCAACAGGGATCCCCTTACGTCTCATCTCTTCATGTTCAGCTACTATCTCATCCATGCGCTGTTTGCGCTGGGCAAACATGAGAGCTCCTTTCCCCTTGGTCTCAGGTAGTGCTTCCATATCCTGCTTGTTGTCAAGCTTGCGCTCTATCTCAAGTAATCCGGTATCCCAATCAAAGCTTACAATGCTTTTCTGAACTGAGGCATTGGTAAAGAAATCCTCATCAATTTCTGTTTCACTTGTGGCTAGAACAGTGAACTCAACAGCGTGCTCCTCCTTCTCGTCTTCGTCGTCCTTATAATCTGGCTCGTCCTCACCAGTACCGTAGCTTACAAGTGTATACTTCTTGGCCCTCTGTCTATGCTTCTTAAACATCAACACCCCTTTGTTATGAGGGTTGGGGGCAGGGGCAGACAGCAGAAGAGCAATGCGCTTGCATTTGGACTTGGCCTCTTTCACCTGCTTCTCTGAAAGGCTCTCACTACGCCGGAGCCCTAAGAATGACACAAAAAAGAGTTTAGGGTATGGGTGGGTGAGGTCATAAAGTAGGGATATTGCACATGGTTGGTCCTGGTGGCCTAATTTACTGAACGTGTATGAAGCATATAAATAGCACTGTTATATGAGCAGCCAACAAGTAATTTCATATGAGAGGTCTTGAACTGAGAAATACAAGTATCAATTGAGAACCATGTAGCTAACTAATTTTTATCTAATATGAAACCAAATACATAATTGTTTGTTAAAATATGCATGTGAATACATGCAATTGAGATTTTGTTGTTTAAAATGAAATAATGCATGACAATGTGTATCAACATGTGTATCAAAATGTATTTTAAGAGAGTTGTGGCTTCTCCGCTAATCAAATAATGAATCCCAGATTTAGCAGGTGTTAAATAGAATTTACTGATCCCCTGACCCACATTATTCCCAATGACCCAATAAACTCCAAACAGAGATTTGACAACACCCTCACCAATTAACTAAATCTGTGATCCATGTATAACAGCCAGATATTAACATAAGCCACTTACAGCTGTGAATGTGTCTAGAGCACGTTAGTGAGACTGAGCCAATAGCAGATCCAGCAGAGAGAAAAAAGAGAGTAAAAATAGCCCTGGGGCCGTGTGTGGACTTGCTAGTGCCAGAGAGCTAATACAAGCCCATATGTGTAGCTCCAAAAGCTGTAAAAAAAAAAAAAAAAAAAACACACCCTGTCCTGTTTTAGTCAATATACGTATGAGTACAGCAAAGCCCCATATTCCCACCAGACTGTGTCAGTCCTTTCAAAATAGATTTGGCTAAAACTTGACACATTTCTGATTCTTGTCTTTCCAATCTCAAGGTAGACAGAGCCATAGATGAGTGCTCCTTCCATTTCAGTGCTGCTAAGATGGCCAATTTTAAAGGATCGGGTAACAGGCCAGAGTTGCACATGTTGATGTCTGTCAAATGGCACTTCTGCAAGCATCATTAGCATGCCCATGTTTTATTCTTAACTTTACTAGTCATGTCACCCTGCAAGCCCCCACCCATCACTGCAACAGTGAATCATTGCCATGTTCTTTTTTGTTCTATCTATCTATCTATCTATCTATCTATCTATCTATCTATCTATCTATCTATCTATCTATCTATCTATCTATCTATCTATCTATCTATCTTAAAGTATTACAAAACATTTATGCATGCTCTTGCTCACAAATCACTGAAAGTATGCATAATACAGATCATAATACAGTAACACAAAAATGTATAATAAACAGAGGTTAAAAAGAAACATACAAATTGGACATGTATTGTGTTTAACGTTTTTAACATCATAACTTTAGAAATTACAAGCACAAGCAATCCACAGCTGACTCAGTTCACTGATGCTATATCTATAACCTAAGCTTTTAAAATAAGAAATTATTGCTATTCTTGCAAACAGATACTATATCACACTATAACAAGCAACATACTGAAAATCAGATGTTACTTACTGGCGTGCCTTGCCCGGTGCTTGTTGGGCTTGTTGACCTCCCTCTCCGATTCAGAGTCCCACTCCTCTGAGGGAAGTCCAAAGGACACAGAAGAGGAGGTGGGAGCTTCTTCAATGTGCCCTCCTTCTTCCCCACCAGAATCCAACCGTTCACTGGCCTCTACCCCCTCCTTTCCAGAACTGCTTCCAGATAACTGCTGCACTGTCACCTCCACCTGTCTTGGCAAAGCAGGGGATTTGCTAACCAACACACCCCACTGACCAAGGGGTTGACGGTCTCGTCGGGGTATATATAGAGGGCTATCTGGAGAAAATGCAGTGGTGGTATAGTTGACGCTCTCATCCGTCTTTCTATAATGGATGTCTCCCACAACTCCACAAGCACTGCCTAATGCAGTACAATCTGGCTCTTTCAGGGTGGTCTTGGAGAGCGAGAGCTGCAATTCGACCACAGATCCTGGGGTTACATCCAAACTGGTGTCTCCACCACCCTGGGCATAGGTGCCTCTACCTTTATTCCTAGAAGCAGGTATTTGAACTTGCGTCCGGACCAATCGAGTCCCCACAGGACACTCTCCATCGCTGTCTGTTTCCCCATAATATGCTTCATCCTGGGACTCAGAAATGTATATTTCCTGGGGGTCTGGATGAAGCCTGGATGGAGAAGGGATCCGAAAAGTGGTACTAACCACTTCAAAGCTCTCTTGAGGTTGACTACAGCATCTGCAGGGGGGAGATTTTAGTAAAATCATGTTATTTGCAGTTAATCCGTCCATTCAAACCCCAAGACTTTTTGTAAAGCAAATCATTTATTGGAACTAAGAAAATTACCTTAACTTTTAGTTAACATTAAGAAAAGCAAGATTGAAGCATTCATTTTTCTGTGAATAATGTATTAGTGTTTTATTACCGGTAATCTAAATGAATCTAGGTCAGTGATTTTTTAGTACACAGTGGGTGATTTAGTAAGTCTGGTATTTCAAAGGTCAAGACGGTCATAAACAAGACTTTTAATTAAAGCCACAATATGTAATTTTCCGCCGCTAGAGGTCGCTTATTCAAAACAAAGGCGTAGCTTGGCGCCTTTTATTATGCCGCAGACGACCGCTTCCGCTTTTTCCGGTCATGCGTATGTGGGGTAACGCAGCGCTGTTTTATCATATTAGATACATTATTTGAGTGTGTTGAAAGTTATGTTATAATGCTTCTCTGTGTGTTCGCTCGGCGGCTGCTATGAGACACTTGTTGCACACTGCAGTAAGCTAGATCGATATTAGGCATGGTAAAACATGGTACTCACGGTAAATCATGAAAATGAGATTTAAACAATAAGACTAACTGTGTTAAGCTATAAAACAATGATTAGTTTTCTGTTGATGAATGTATCCAAACAGTTGCTCACCTGTCTAATAAAACACATTATATATTAAAGCGTCTTTGGTGTTTCCATGGTTTCGGAAATCGAGGTTAACGTGGATATGATGTCATTGATAGGCGACGCACGGACACGTTCCGTGTCCTGGTTAAAATTGCTGATTTCTCTGGATTTAAACATTCTTGGAAACATTTGAGATAATGTAAGTACACAAGTCAACAAAATATATAACATTGTTCTAGTGGTTTTTGGATATTTTAATCCAAAAATCTTACATATTGTGCCTTTAACTATACTATAAAATGCAAAACACTAATTTAATGCATCACAATACATAAGTTGCATCTGGTTTATTATGAGTGACAAAAAGGCTTAAATATTGCATTAACTTCTAATACTTCTAGTAATGCTATACCTTTTTTTTGCTAGACTAAAAACCTCATCGCACAAATAAAAGATGCAATACATTGAAACAAGTAAAGAATCAACCACAGTGCATCAAGGAATATTTGCCCAAGCAATAAAATACCTTTTGACAAGCAGCTGTAGACAGTCAGCAGAGGCCTCAATGAGATCAATAGCATCTGAGAGACTGAGGTTAGAGCAAGGCTTTCCATTCACTGACACCAGTTCATCATTCTCACACAATCCAGCTAGGGCAGCGGGACTACCATCTTCTATCTAGAAGAAAGATAATGATCACATATTTATTAAAGGGCAGTTTTAGCAATTAAAACTATATAATTTAACATAAATCTAAAAGGTAGACATTGCAATGCACACAAAAAAGTGTTTTTTAGAATGTTATGAGAACAAACATATTTACTTGAGTAGTATCTTAATGCATATTATTAAGAAGAGGAAATACATTTGATAATGAATAAATTATTTTCGGAAAAAAAAATACAGATAAAAAAGGACAAAATATTTACAGTGAAACATCAATACTGCTGAACTAGTTACTAGTGTGTGTTTGTGTGTGTGGTTCAGGTAAACCTTATGTTATGGGGACAAAGATGGCAATATCTGAAATCCTTGTCCTTGTGAGGACATTTTTTAGACTGGGTAAACCCAGCCTGATCTGCTGGCGATTTGATTTCGCCCTGCAACTCAGTCTGGAAACCTGTACATTCATTTCTACTGCTTCTGTTACACTTTTGCGGGAACCAATCACAGACTGGCTTATCCACCTGGCGCGCTATTGGCGGGTTTAACACGATGACGGATAGAGAAACGATGGGTCGTTGCTTGTTGATCGCGCCTCTTGTGGTCTGATTGGTTGAAGGACTATCCAATTGCGTACAGAGTCATTTGAATTATGCTCGTTGATCACGCCTCTTGTGCAGTAGAAAATACAGAGCAGACTCCCCAGACCAATGTTCAGTCTTAAATTGAGCTTGGTCAAGACATTTTTTAGTCCCAAAGAGGAAAAAAGCTTATAAATCATACTAAGTGATTTTTTTTTTTTGTAAATTTAAAATGTTTTTTGTAATGGGTAGGTTTAGGGTTAGTGGATAGACTATACAGTTTGTACAGTATAAAAATCATTACGTCTAAGGAAAGTCCCTATAAAACATGAAAACCCAACGTGTGTGTGTTTGTAAAACAGTGTGCACATGTGTACTGCACATGGATGAAATAAAGAACTATAACTCCATCCTTGGTTCATAGACAGTGTGTCTTAATTTAGACCAAGAGCCTCTAATTTACGCATCACAACAGCTGCATGTCAAATGACTAAACAGTGCTACTGGCCAAAGCAGGTCTATGACCCATAAGCCTTGCATACAGAAGCAGAGACACTTCAACATAAGATTTAATATAAGCCATCTGTAACTTTAAGTGCTTCACAAATCAGATCTTAACTATAAGGTCAAGTCATAAAGCAGAGTAATTGTTCGTCAAAGATTGCTTGATTTAGCACATGGTATTATTAAAACGTTTATGCAATGCCACAAGATACAAGCTGGCAAGCGAACTGAAATTCTATATTACTCTATATTGAACTACAGATCAAATCTTAAATATTTTTATATGGATGACCTGATAAAAAAAAAAAAAAAAGTAACAGAATAATCCAGTCCTAAGATGACCTTGTTTATTCAAATGTTTGCATTACAAGTCATTCCCAAGTATAATGGCAGAATTATGAAAATAAATCTACGTATGATCATCTGACAGTGATAAATACCTTCACCTAAAATAAACTTCTTAAATAAATCACCTAAGACCTGAAACTACAGATGTCATGTCATGTCTCCTGAGGTCGTCATTTATACAGAACAATTTCAATCAGGAACTGTGAGATTAGTTCTTTTAAACCTCAGTAATATCACAACTCACCAAGCATGCGCACACAGCTGCTCAGGCCAAATAAAAAAATTCATTAATAAATAAAAAAAAAAAATAAACCAATTTGCATCTTTCATTTCAGGTTTGTACAATAGAAAAGGGTGATTGAAACGTTGCTTGATTTGATAAGAATGCTTGAGTTAGCTATATTTTAAGTCACTTTGAAATCAAAATTGACAATTCTTATTTTTTTATGGAATATTTCAGTGTTTATTATAAATGATTTATCCGGGAACATCATCATCATTATTATTATTTTTTTAATTCATGTGCTCTCAGTCTTTAATTAAAATAACTTCCCCTCCCTCTTGCAGTGACATCTCTTCTCTGATGACGTGTTTACTGGTGCGAGGGCGGGACAACCTGTCACTCATATGAGATCAACCAATGGCAAACCACAATTATCTAACCATCCAATTAATTCCCTATGGACAAAATAAAGTCCCGCCCTACATTTTTCTGGCCCGAGAAGCCGTTTCATTCGGATATACACTCACCTAAAGGATTATTAGGAACACCTGTTCAATTTCTCATTAATGCAATTATCTAATCAACCAATCACATGGCAGTTGCTTCAATGCATTTAGGGGTGTGGTCCTGGTCAAGACAATCTCCTGAACTCCAAACTGAATGTCAGAATGGGAAAGAAAGGTGATTTAAGCAATTTTGAGCGTGGCATGGTTGTTGGTGCCAGACGGGCCGGTCTGAGTATTTCACAATCTGCTCAGTTACTGGGATTTTCACGCACAACCATTTCTAGAGTTTACAAAGAATGGTGTGAAAAGGGAAAAACATCCAGTATGCGGCAGTCCTGTGGGCGAAAATGCCTTGTTGATGCTAGAGGTCAGAGGAGAATGGGCCGACTGATTCAAGCTGATAGAAGAGCAACTTTGACTGAAATAACCACTCGTTACAACCGAGGTATGCAGCAAAGCATTTGTGAAGCCACAACACGCACAACCTTGAGGCGGATGGGCTACAACAGCAGAAGACCCCACCGGGTACCACTCATCTCCACTACAAATAGGAAAAAGAGGCTACAATTTGCACGAGCTCACCAAAATTGGACAGTTGAAGACTGGAAAAATGTTGCCTGGTCTGATGAGTCTCGATTTCTGTTGAGACATTCAGATGGTAGAGTCAGAATTTGGCGTAAACAGAATGAGAACATGGATCCATCATGCCTTGTTACCACTGTGCAGGCTGGTGGTGGTGGTGTAATGGTGTGGGGGATGTTTTCTTGGCACACTTTAGGCCCCTTAGTGCCAATTGGGCATCGTTTAAATGCCACGGCCTACCTGAGCATTGTTTCTGACCATGTCCATCCCTTTATGACCACCATGTACCCATCCTCTGATGGCTACTTCCAGCAGGATAATGCACCATGTCACAAAGCTCGAATCATTTCAAATTGGTTTCTTGAACATGACAATGAGTTCACTGTACTAAAATGGCCCCCACAGTCACCAGATCTCAACCCAATAGAGCATCTTTGGGATGTGGTGGAACCCTGGATGTGCATCCCACAAATCTCCATCAACTGCAAGATGCTATCCTATCAATATGGGCCAACATTTCTAAAGAATGCTTTCAGCACCTTGTTGAATCAATGCCACGTAGAATTAAGGCAGTTCTGAAGGTGAAAGGGGGTCAAACACAGTATTAGTATGGTGTTCCTAATAATCCTTTAGGTGAGTGTACATCAGAAGTATACATCAGAAAAGAAAAGACTATCACAACTTCCATTTCATGCCGACTTTAAGGTTATAAATGTCCTTTATTGTCTGCCTATTATGTTGTAGAAAGGGTCCCAATGATGTCACTTTCACGATTTAATTACATATTTTCTACGGGAAACGGGTTTAACAGGATTGCTTTGTTAGAACAAATTGTTTTGTTAGAGAAAACCATGAAAATATACAGTTACTTTTTGTTAATTTGTTGGTTTAGTTGAGTTAGTTTGGCATCAATTGTATTTACAGTAGGTGATTAGAAAAGCGACATACATACATTTTCAATATTTTATCACTTTGTTACACTTTAGATGACAATAAGGCAGTTTACATTAATGTTAATGATAAGTAGGCTACTATATAGCTTATATAGGCTGCACACTCTTGAATCCTGAGCATCAGTAAAGAGATGACACTATTGCAATATTAACTTTTGATTGCCTTATTAAAAAGCATATTTAAAAAAATCCACAGTTTAAAAACACTAACATGTTAAAAAAATGCTTATTTGCTAGGCCTGCTGTCTTTTATATTTCCTATAATCAACACTAGAGGGCAGTGTGCAGTCAATAAAAGACAAATATATTATTATTCTCAGATGAAAAGTAAACTGGAGTAGTGACGTTAACATATATGAGATATATGATAATTGTGATTATAGGTGGTTTGCTGAAAGGTTCTGTCTTCAGTGGTTTGTCTTCTCTTAAATATTTAGACTAAATTGTATGCCTATAAATATAATAATCCAAACTGCACAACTGCCACAGAGTAGAACATTTTTCATTAACACACAGCTGGTCCTTTGTAGCTTTACAACACGCCATTGTGTAAATATTGAAAACATCACACACTTATATTTCCTATGCAAATTCATTACCGATGTGGCCTAAAAATACAGATACTCAATATTTTGCACACAAACAATCCTCAAAAAAGCAAAGCCTCTTAAAGCCACTGGGGTGAAGGTTCTTTAATTGAATAAAAACATGGAGCTGTGGGATTGTTATGAAGCTTTAGGGGGGAAAGAACAGCTTTGGTCACCGTATAAGGGCTTTTCAGAGGGACAGAGACTATATAATCACTGCTCAAATGGATAAGAATACAGCACTTCTCTTCCAAAAAAGGAGGGGAAAGAACCATCTAGCAATTGTACTTGTGACATTTGCTTTAAAGAAGTACACTTATTTTAATGTGTTGACTAACATACTAAAGCACATGTAAAGTACTTGATTATACATTTAGTTGTAGCGTGTTATTCGATATTACATTTAAAGTTCAAAATTTTTACTTAATCATTACAAATGTGTAATTGCAAATATTTAAATACACAACATGTAAATTTCAATAAAAATAACATTAATGTATATTTTAGTTTACCATAAATCCTTGTCAATACATTCAGTAATATACTTGAACCATATTTCAAAGACAATAGAAGTAACTGCATAATGCAATATAATGTTCAGCTAACTGCATTGCATTTGATATAACATTACTTTATGTTATGTATGCTTCTGTATGTTAAAGGGGTAGTTGATTGCCCCTTTTTACAAGAAGTCTCTGATGTCCCCAGAGTGTGTATGTGAAGTTTTAGCTCAAAATACCCCACAGATCATTTTTTATAGCATGTTAAAATTGTACAGAGCCCCGCACATGACATGCAGGAAAAAAAAAAAAAAATAGTAGGCTAAATCGTGAGCACGATTTACTAATTCGTTCCCTCGATTTATAGATTGTGCGCATGATTTACTAATTCGTTCCCGCGATTTGCTAGATTGTGCGCACGATTTATAAATCGAGGGAACGAATTAGTAAATCGTGTGGACGGTTTAGCAAGTCGAGGGAACGAAGTAGTAAATTGTGCACATGATTTATAAATCGAGGGAACGAATTAGTAAATCGTGCACACAATTAACTTTTTTTTTCTTGCGCGTCATGTGCGGGGCTCCATAAAATTGTCACTTTTTGAGGGTGAGCAAAAACATGCCGTTTTTTGTGTGTCCCTTTAAATGCAAATGAGCTGCTGCTCACAGGGCGGAGCTTCAAAAAGTCCAGTTAGCAGCTCTGATTACCTCATGCAGACAGGCAGTGAAACTGTTCAGCCTTTTATGTTCAAACCGGAGTCGGACAATGATGGAGAGACTCAAGAAGAAGTGACCACATGTAGAATGCAACAAGATGTTCCTGAATGGTTAGTTGATGAATTTAATGTAGCTGATGTGGAGTTAACTATCTTCAAGTCATTGATTAGCATATTCTGTCATGATAATCTCACCCCCTTTGTTGTGTGTTCCCGAGGGGCAGGATTTATGTAAATTTCAGGGTTAGTGATGACACTAACCCGGGAGGAAGCTTGTGTAGTCCCTACCAGCCGTTTGTTGTAGTCCTTAAAAAGCGATTTCTTTAAAAGAAAATATCTCCCTTTGCTTTGAACTTTGAGCGTCGTAACTTTGCAGATGTTGTTTATGCTCAAACAGCAACATTACACACTATCTAAAGTTAAATCATTATCAACCACACCTTTAAGCAACACATCAAAATAACTGTATTTTAAAGTATGACAAAACATAATGATTTAAAATGTACAGTAAAGTAAATCTTTTAATTTGACATTACAAAGTGCACTTTTTACTAAGTGTACTATGTGTGCTAAGAAACTCAGTCATGAAAATGAACTGTCTTTAAATACACTTAAGTGGCCTTTTATTTTCTTAATTTGATCTGCAAGTACAGCTTTTTTTTTTAAAATATACTTTTAAGATTTAAAGTACAACACAAGTGCACATTTAATACAATTAAGCACACTTCTTTTCACAAGGGGCATGTAACATATTTTAGGTTACCTGACAAAATATTTAAAAAAATTACATTTCAAGCATTTTCAATCAGAGGAAATCCTTTGTTACCAGCACAACACATTTTTTAACAACATTGCAAACATGGTGCTCATACTATGGAAGCTTTTTCCTCAGAATTGCAAGATACAGTATAGACTCTCAATTGCAAGCTATAAAGTCAAAATTGTGAGATATAAACTTGCAATTGCAACAAAAGTCAGAATTGTGAGATAAAAAAGTCACGATTACCTTTTGTATTTTTTTTCTATGGCGGAAACGAGCTTCCATATGATATAGTTGCAGTACATACTGACATGATCACCAGATGGAGTGCCATTTATATCTACCAGAGGGCACTCCTCCCTATAGTCTATTGCCATTTCAACATGGACTACATTTCCCAGAACTCACTGCCCGGACTCTTAATCCCTGATTGCTGTCAGCTGTGTAATATTAACCTGGGCATTAACCTTGTTAACTGATTATCTGTCCCATGGTTTTGACACAGTTGCCTTTTTTCCAGATTTGCCCTGTTTACCTATCCCTTGAATTACCCTGTTTGACCGAGTTCCTGCCCTGGTATCTGTTTGGACCTTTTGCCTGTTGTGGATTACGTTTTTGGATTACCCTTTAATAATCTACTGCGTTTGGCTCCTCAGCCTTTTCGTCTCCGAGCAGTTTGTAATGCATACTAAGAGTAAAATGAGACAAAATGTTATATATCAAATAAGAATGTTAGTTCATGCAAGTGTGTTAGTTCATGGGTGAGTGTGTAAAGCAGTACATCTTACAGTGAGTCATGAAAAACTGCTGCTTCAAAGAAACCAAAAGCATTTTTTATTCAACACTGATTTTCATTTGTTTGAAAGCAAGGCTGATTACGTCATAGTGCGTTTGCTACTTGGACACTGTAATCAAACATTATTTGGCAGAAAAAAAGGACATTTTTAAATGTAACATTTTGGAAGAGAAAGTCAAAAGCACAATTAGTTTTATTCCCATACCCATACTGAGTAAACACAGTGTGCTGGAAAGTTCTCATGCCTCTCAGCTACTTCTGTCTCCCACAGCTTACAGCAATTATCTTTCAGTGTTTCCAACAGACTTTTCAGGTAAAATGGACCACGGTGGTCCACAGACTGTTAAATCCACATTAGCTGGACTTTCATATACTTGTGCTGCAAGGGTAAGTTGAGTAGCAGTTTAATGCAGCACACAGGAGTGAATCCAGCTGTAATGATGATAGCTAAATGACTTAAGGTTAAGCATTATTCTTTACTACTATTCTTTACTATTATATGTGATATAAACATAATACACATGAATGCATACATACCCTACATATGCTTTATTGTATTGAATGTGCACTTGTAGTATACTTGAAATCTTGAAAGTATATTTTTTTAAAAATTGTACTTGCAGATAATATATTAATAAAGTAAAAGGTCACTTGTGCAGTTTTAAATGTGCACTTTTGTAATAATGTCAAATTAAAGTTTTACTTTAAAGTACATATTAAATCATTATGGTTTAATAGTCTTTTGTTGTTCTTTAAAGAAGTATCCTACACTAATTGTGATGTGTTGACTACTAAAGCAAATGCAAAGTTAATATATTTTAATTGCAACTTCATTACAAATGTGTAATTGCAAATATACTGTATTTAAGTTTCAGTAGAAATGACATTAAAGTATATTTTAGTTTATCATAAATGCTTGGCAATACACTTTAACCTTATTTCAAAGACAATAGAACTAATTATGAAATTACATATAAAGATGTACTAAAGTGGGTCAAAAAGCACTCTAATTGCAACTTCGGCTAATTGCATTTAATATAAATGTAAACTATAGTATATTTTCATTTAATTGCAATTAACATGCAATTAAGTGCCAGAAAACATTACATTAAGTATTATTTTAAAGTATATTATTTCCATAAGTAGTCCTATTTTTAAAGGTATGCTAAAGTTTGCTTCTTTTTCACAAGGGTATGGAAATAATGACAACTGACACACATACAAAGAGCATAAAATATTTTATACTCAGTTTCATGTTAGACATGAACACCATTATGCATCATACTGAACAGCCGTCCGTCATGAACAGTATTTATCAGCTTCATGTTAAATACGTTTTTAGGTAGAGAGTTTGTTCTTAGGTGAGTCAAGTAAAAGTTATGTCTTCCAGATGACTTAGAGGAGCATGGGGTCACTCCACCGAGATGGAAGCACGTATCTGTGAGAACGTTCAGCTCAATCTCTCTCATGACAGCGCAGACAAATATTTGACTGCGGTCAGCTAAAAGTGCGAGATCATGTGAGTCAATTCAGAAATGATATAGATGTAACATATAATTATATGTTACCTAATAGGAAAATCATTGTTATCAGATGCTTTTAAAAAAACTAAAACATTTTGAATAACGAGACATCAGGTATCAGGTATGCTTCTGGATATATGTATTTTAACACTTTAATCTTGTTGAGAGAGTTACATTTGACAGTTTAAGCAAACATAGATTATTATAATATCCCAGCTAAAAAAGAAAACATTTTACTAATGTTCCCATTAAGTTATGAAAATGTTATTTTTTAATGTTCCCTGAACATTCAAAATGTCCAGCTTTTTTTTTTGGTTATACAAACGTTAAGGGAACTGTAACGGTCTACTGTAAGCAACACACACGAACGAGGAATACTACAGTCTTTTATTATAAACACAGAATATCATTACAACAACACACTATGAATAGACAATAACCGACAAAGGACTAAATTGAACAGAGTATACACCGATCAGTGTTGGTCCCCCTTTTGCTGCCAAAACAGCCCTGACTCATTGAGGCATGGACTCCACTAGAACCCTGAAGGTGTGCTGTGGTATCTGGCACCAAGATGTTAGCAGCAGATCCTTTAAGTCCTGTAAGTTGCGAGGTGGGGCCTCCATGGATCGGACTTGTTTGTTTAGCACATCCCACAGATGCTTGATTGGATTGAGATCTGGGGAATTTGGAGGCCAAGTCAACACCTCAAACTCGTTGTTGTGTTCCTCAAACCATTCCTGAACCATTTTTGCTTTGTGGCAGGGCGCATTATCCTGCTGAAAGAGGCCACAGCCACCAGGGAATACCGTTTCCATGAAAGGGTGTACATGGTCTGCAACAATGCTTAGGTAGGTGGTACGTGTCAAAGTATCATCCACATGGATGGCAGGACCCAAGGTTTCCCAGCAGAACATTGCCCAAAGCATCACACTGCCTCCACCGGCTTGACTTCTTCCCATAGTGCATCCTGGTGCCATGTGTTCCCCAGGTAAGCGCCGCACACACACCCGGCCATCCACGTGATGTAAAATAAAACGTGATTCATCAGACCAGGCAACCTTCTTCCATTGCTCCGTGGTCCAGTTCTGATGCTCACGTGCCCACTGTTGGCGCTTTTGGCGGTGGACAGAGGTCAGCATAGGCACCCTGACTGGTCTGCGGCTATGCAGCCCCATACGCAACAAACTGCAATGAACTGTGTATTCTAACACCTTTCTATCAGAATCAGCATTAACTTCTTGAGAAATCTGAGCTACAGTAGCTCGTCTGTTTGATCAGACCACACGGGCCAGTCTTCGCTCCCCACGTGCATCAATGAGCCTTGGCCACCCATGACCCTGTCGCTGGTTCACCATGCACTGGTCGGTTTTGATAGATACCGACCAGTGCAGACTGAGAACACCCCACAAGAGCTGCAGTTTTGGAGATGCTCTGACCCAGTCATCTAGCCATCACAATTTGGCCATTGTCAAACTCACTCAAATCCTTACGCTTGCCCATTTTTCCTGTTTCTAACACATCAACTTTGAGGACAAAATGTTCACTTGCTGACTAATATATCCTACCCACTAACAGGTGCCGTGATGAAGAGATAATCAGTGTTATTCACTTCATCTGTCAGTGGTCATAATGTTATGCCTGATTGGTGTATATAAACAGGGAATAACAAGGAACTAAATAAGAAACACCTGATAATAATTAACCATAGAAACAAACAGGGACATAATCAGAAACTCCAAGGAAACCTAAACTAAACAGAGCAGGGAAACAGGAACTAAGGGAAACACAACAAAACATCAAAATAAGAGTCCAAGACCATGACAGTAGTCCCCCCTCCCGGAAGGCGCAACAACTTGTTAAGTTGTTAAGTAAGCAAAGCATTTTAAGTATAAACATACGTCTTTGTCTCATTCAGAATATTCATATATTCTAAGTAGACACTCACAAAACCTGCTGATATAAGAAAATAAGTTTTATTAATGCTCATAACAAACGTTCTATTAACTTTACTGGAAAAATGTTTGCTCATAACTGTGAGAGAAACTTGCCAGAACGTTAGCAAAGTTCTGAGAATGTTCCCAGTTTGCTGGGATGTCCTCTGCTGATCAACAGTAAAATGTTTTTTTTTTTCAAACTCAATGATGACAACCTAATGACAGCTACACTGGAACGCCTGATTAATGTTTAATGTGAGGGGGAAGGGATGTGATAGATAAGCATGATTTATTAAAACAAGGACCATATTACTCAAACTCGGAGAAACTAAAATGTGCACAAACACATTGTTCATTAGCATGTACATCTTTATCCATCCCAAAGAAGTTTAGAAGTTATTTTAGCAGAATGTATGCTCACTCAGATTTAGAGTCAAGGCTTTGTGGGTACACTGAATTTCTCCAGTATGGTTCACTTTTAAAACTATAATGACACCAGAAAAAGCTTACTTTGCCAGCTATACTTTTATGAGGGTTTAACTTGTATAAAATATCCTTACAAACAGTCAAAAGTTTGCTAATTAGGAGTTTGCCAAAGCTAAATTGTGGGAGTCTATACTAAAACACCCTGTACGGGGCCATTATAGGGACTGAGACCATACTAATGGCTATTACTGTTTTACTGAACTGTAAAATATGACTATATTTTGTGAAAAACACTTTATGGAGCTGCAAATAAATGAGCTTTTCAGCTGAGAAAGAAATTACTGCTTAACTATTTTTCCACTGGCCAGGAACACTGATCATCCAAAATGACCACTATGTGACCTCAGACTCAAGTCTAGGCTTTTATTGTCAATTATTTGTCAGTTCTAGTACCTACATACAGTACATTTACCAGGGTATTTCTTTTGGTATGCTACATATTATCAATTGCATTGCTGGACACGGAGTTGGATTTCAATAAGAAACCTGTGGAAAACATCTATTTGTATTTTATGCAAGAGTAAGTTCTGGTCCTCTAATCTGATTGGCCGAGCGGTGTACAGCCATGTGTGCTGTATTTGGATGTATTTATTCATAGTTTAAATATGTCCAATTAACTTTTAAAGTGTATGAAATTGGTTTACATGCACTGCCCATCCAAAAAAATTTCACTTTTTGGATTTAAATAGGCTAAAGAGTCTATGATTGGATCATTATTGCAGTGTTTATTATGTTTCTAGAATGTTATATATTTGGAAACAGTTCTTCTAACCCTAATTGATGGAGTGTATAACTTTTCATTTCTTAAACAATCATGTAGGAAGACAAATCATGGCCATATTCCAGGATGACAACGTCAAGATTCATCAGGCTCAAATTGTGAAAGAATGAAGAGACGAATGAAGAATCATTTTCACACATGAATCGGCACCATTGAGTTCAGGTGTTAAATTCATTGAAAGTCTTTGGGATGTGCTGGAGGAGACTTTACAGAGTGCTGGACTCTTGCATTGTCAATACAAGATCTTGACCAAAAATGTATGCACCTCTTGATGGAAATAACATCACAACATTTATTTTCATCAAGTGCATTAATTTGGGTGAAAATGGTTCTTCATGCTCCCTCCCAAGTTCAACCATTCTTTTACAACATGCGTCTTTTAAAAAAAATCTGGATGTTTTATCTCACTGCAAGCCATTTCTTTCTCTCACCATTGAGCAAGGAGAAATTCTGTATCACAGACAGGCTGATATTCAGTACAACAGCACTCCTGCGTTATATTGCTTAAACATTTTGCACTTTTTAAATACTATTTCATTGCTTTAAAGATCTTTTAAACTTGTTAAGCTGTTAAGTAAGCAAAGCATTTTAAGTACAAACATATGTCTTTGTCATGCAGGGTTGGAGACTGTGTTGAGCATTATATAAATATAATACTATTATACAACATAAAACATTCAGAATATTCATATATTCTAAGTTGACACTCACAAAACCTGCTGATATAAGAAAATAAGTTTTACTAATGCTCATTATCACTAAATCAATGTTTTCTCTGTAGTAAAAAAAAAGATCAACTAGTAATTCCAGCTTTTCAATACTAACAGTTTAGATTCTTGATATCTATGGGAGTGAAGACAGATAGTCTGTACTTGGCCAACAAACTTTGTTAGCTTTGCTGTGACCATATAAGGACCCTTGCTGAAGTCTGGGACAGGCAGAGCCTGCGCAGCACAGATCTCTCTGTAAAATTCAGCTAAAGAAAAACAACTTTGGCAGTGAACATTTATCAAAACAACTGCCGAATTTGAACTCAGTGGGTGGCCACTATAGATATGTTGTCATTATGCAAGAATCTGTTTACAACATTGCCCATTTCCAACAAAGATGGACACTGTTTTGTGTTATTTCCTAAATAAGAGAACTACATTTATATAAAAACTTCATCCTTGGCCATACATTATAGGCAACTCTCAGGACCAGCCAATGCATATTAACGCAAATGTATTTCAAACTCACCTTTATCCAAGAGCAAAACTTTCATGCTGCCTAACATCAACTTCAGAAAACTTTCACCCTGCTGAAAAGAGCTGTCTAAGTTGGTTTGCTGGTTTTATCTAATATCTCAGTTCACTGTTCACGCTGGTGTTTAGCAATTGGCATCTCATCTGGCCAGCTAAAAGTGCCCAAGACCCCACTAAAGCTAAGACCAGAAAACCACCAGGGTCTTGTGCATTTTTGTGCTTTATTATATAAACCACCTATTGAGATATATAGGAGAAACAGCTAGCCTATAATAAAAGAAAAAGAAAACGATGGATATTCGCCAGCGTCATCATGTCTCTGCCAACACGTACTAAAAACTTAGTTATTAAGACTGAGTCCTCATCATCATAATAGTAGCCTATAGTCTCACCTCGAGCACCTGGAGAGGATGTTGAGGGTCCTGAACGCTCTGGATGAGTCTGAATCCCCACGGCGCGCCGCCACGCAGCGTCACGCATACAAACTCCCCCGTGCCCATCCTCCTGCAGCGGTCCTCCAGTCTGAGACTGAGAGAAGTCAAGTTTGTTCAGTGCGATATCGGAGGCTGCCTTTGGTGGGTGTAAAGCCACAACAGCTGGAGTCCGGCCCTCTTTTCGGCGTCATTCTTCAGAGATCATCCTGAGGAGAGGAACTGTTCTTGTACGCAGGTTTAACCGACACTGAAAAGCAACGCACCACATACAAATGCGTTCAGAGTATTAAAAAACTCCCTGAGGAGGAAAATCTCTTGTTCAGCCTTGTGAAAAGTATGCTACACTTTAGCATACTTCTAAAAAGAGTACTTATTGCAGAAATAATATGCTTTAAAAGAATATATACTTAAGTGCAAACTGAATGTAATGGGTTTTTTTTTGCATGTTATTGTTAATTGCAATTAAATTAAAATGTATTAAGCCTAGTCTAAATTTATATTAAATGCAATTAGATGAACTTTAGGCATTTTTAAATAAATTTAAGTAGGACTTAAGTACATCTTTATATGTAACTTCATAATTACTTTTATTGTCTTTGAAGTATGGTTAAAGTGTAGGCCTACAATAAAAGATTATTAAAACATAATGATTTATGGGCGTGTGGATCTCTTGGCTCTACCGCCGGCCGCTGATCCCACCTCGGCCCATCACCCTTCCTCCCTTGGCTCCACCAGGGACCATCTGGCTTTCGGCTACACCAGCTCCCTTGGAACATCAGGCTCCGCATGGGTGAGATGTCGCCATTCCACCGCCATGGACTTGCGGGCCGTCTGCTGTGCTCCACCCCTATGTCTCCGTCTGGCTACACCCTCCCTCAGGCTCCGTTTCAGCCCTCAGTCACTCCGATTCCACTTAAGTCCTCCGGTACCCCACTTCCACCTCGGGGGGTTGTCGCTGCAGCTCCGTTGCGTCTCCGAAGTCTTCAGTGTCGTTCTGGTCAGTCGGCTCTCTGTCTGCGCCAAGGGCTCCACCTCCATCCGATTCTGTCGCCATCGCTCGTCCCCAAGGTGGCTTTGAGGCCCTCACCACCATGGCTCCTCCCTCCAGCAACGCCGTCATGGGCCGCCATCTTGGCCTGTGCTTTTGTGCCTAAACCTTCATCTTAATTCATCTTCTTGCAACCGAGTGTGGCAATAGCCTTTATTGCATTTTAAATAAATGTTTTGAGATTTTTTTTCTTACTTTAGATACCATTTCAAATATCCACTAAGGTGTTCTTCTCAAAAACAGCATATTTCCATTGTGACTGGACAACATGTCTACCTACACTTTTAGTGAAGTCAGTGACTGAAGTTTCACAGCACTAGCCAAAGCAGTGTCACTGTTAATCAAGATGTTCATTAGCAAAATCAGATTAAATCAATCAGAGACACAAGGCCAGAATACTTAACATGCCAAATGCCACTGTTAATACATGGGAGGTAATAAATCAGTGCTAATATACTTTAATATACTTAAATTGCAGTATAATAAACTTGACAGATCAAGTTGGGCTGAAGCGTCTGAAGACTCTAAGGGTCAGGAGTAATCTATTAAAGACAAACAGAAAGAGAACTTAATTGTATTTATTGTGCACTTTTAGTGTACTTCAAATCTTAAAAGTATATATTTTTTAATTCTACTTTTAAGATATCATATTAATGAAATAAAAGGCCACTTAAAGGGGTCTTTGATTATGACTTCACTTTTTTAACTTTAGTGTGTAATGTTGCTGTTTGAGCATAAACAACATCTGCAAAAAACGTTAAAAAACGCTGCTGTGCCTTCTATATTGGATCCGACAGAAACGGCGCAACACACTTAAAAGTTTTTACTGTGTCACTATTGCTTTGTTGCAGATTGTTTGATATGTATGGATTACGTGTACATGTCTAACCAAAATACCAGTGACCATGATTTCTGATATGTAATGATTCATGTAGGCCTACAGTCAGATGTTTTTGTTTCAAAATCGTTTATTGTCAGTGAATCAAACCAGTGACTAAAACGGTCAACTTCACATTGTTTCTCTCAGTAGGATGAAAATAATCTGTTATTTAAACTGTGATTAAATGATATATAGAAAGCAATCAAAGAACGCTTCCTATACAATCGCTGGAACTGTCAATCAAACAGTACGAGTTTATCAGTGACTCTCGCCAAAACTTCCGTAATAATCAACAAATCTCTTTTTTTTTTTTAATTTACATTATGATGAAAGCATTCGTGAGAGTGCAGAAATCGAGTTACAATGCATTCATGCACTCAACATGGCTGTGATCACTGCAACCTTTCATGCCACAGTCTGAATATAATGCCATAGATCTAAATATAATGCTATAATCTTTTCACAATATTTTAATCTTTTAAACACTTTTCACAATTAGTGAACCTTGAGAGCTGTAATAGTTAAAAAATTGTGCTAAAAGTTTTTGTGAGAATTCCACATGTAATACTTAGCTATTTAATATGCAAAGATGTTAGCCAATCACAGCAGTGGGCGTTTACAATGAAGTCTCACAGCAGACACGCCCCTGCAAACAGAGCTTTCAAATCAGAGGGCTAAAATCAGGGTCGGAAAAATGCCTTTTATTTCTAAATTATGACAATTTTTGATGTAAAAATCATACTAGCTTTATAAGTGCACACCAGGAAACACTATAAAACAATAAAATAATGCAGTTCATGACCCCTTTAAGTGTACTTAAGGAAAGTACATGTTTATGACTATATTTCTTAACACACTTAAAAACACTTTTAAAAAGTAAATTTTTACATAAAACTTTACATAAAGTATATTGTAAATAATTATGTTTTAATAATCTTTTGCCATGCTTTAAAGAAGTAGCCACTTATTTTGATGTGTTGACAACATACTAAAGCACATGTAAAGTACTTAATTATAATTTTTAATTTATATAATTAATCATTTATATTTATTATATAATTATATAATAAATAAATACATTTAAATAAATTTTTTTAGTGTTATTCGATATTACATTTAAAGTTAATAATTTTTAAATGTATCAAATTGCATCTTCAGCTTTACAAATAAATTACAAATTAAATTAAATTAAAAATACATTTCAAATTTAATTACAAATAGGCTATATTTAAATACAAGTTTCAATAAAAATGACATTAAAGTATCTTTTAGTTTATACCATAAATGCTTGTCAGTACATTCGGCAGTACACTTTAACAATATGTAAAAGACAATAGAAGTAATTATGAAATTACATATTAAAATGTACTTAAGTCCTACTTAAGTGGGTCAAAAAAGCACTAATTGCATTGAAAATAAATTTAAATTATATTTTCATTTAATTTAAAATAAATGCAGTTAAGTGTCCGAAAACATTACATTCAGCTTACACTTAAGTATATTCTTAAGTAAGTGCGTAATAAGAATGATTTTTAAAAGTAGGCTGAAGTGTAGTTCTTTTTCACAAGGGTAACCTGGGAGACACAAAACAGAAAGTAGCTATAAAAATAAAAAATACAAAAAGACTGATCAAAAATAGTCCTTAAATTCTCATAGTATACTGTTTGTCTTAATAAAAATAGCGCATTTTGCCAATTTACATTCATTTTTTCATTCAAGAAGCTGTTCTCATTCTCTTTAATGGCCAGTACAGAATGGCATTTGCTCACTACGCACATCTGTGTCCTTGCTGACGTGTAGTGGTTCCCACCAGTGTGCGCATGCGCAGAGGCGCCTACTGTATGACGCCGTGTACGCAGACACCGGTGCGCTGTGCTGGAGTTTGACGTGGCACTCTCGGCACGCAATTCAACATCACCAGAGGAAAGGACGCAGTTCATCGTTTTCTCTCAGGTAAGTCTCTATTCTTTTGGTATGTACTAATAAACAAACAAACTAAAGATGGTTTTTGAAAGGCACCCTTATTTTGAATGTGGTTTACAAGCGCCATTCTTTAAATCATTTTGTAAGTTTGGCTTATATGCCAGTTTCCGTGTCTAGCAGAAAATATTTCGTAACTTTGTATCACTGGAGTGACAGCTGGTGCACGCGCCTCCTTATTAATCAATCGATTCTGTCCACGGCATGTGCTGAAGTGTTTCAATATGGACTTTATTCAGTAAAGTCAGCTGTAGCTCACTGAAACATTACAGGTCTGTCATAACGGTCTTTGACGTGGCAGTTCAGGGCAATGGCAGACTGATACTGTACTGTGTTGTACTGTATCACTGAAGCATTATGTCACCACTGTTCTGATTATCGTGTGTGTTGAATGATAATAAGTAAAACTCGATCTTACCCTGAGAGTTAAAGGCCTCTTGCAGAAATACTGACATGATTTCTCAGACAGGCCACTCTTGAAAATAATTAGAGAGAAAGACCAGCCCATGTTCAGTTTAGTTTCAAATTTGTGTTTAATAAACCAAAGGACAGCTTCGTATTTATTTGCTGGAGTTGTTTTTAGCTCTGCTGTGTTACATATGGAGTTGGGAAATTAGTTTATTAATAGATAAAAAGTATATTTTAACTATGCGTACTGTAGGCCTATAATTACATTGGAGGAATGTTAGTTATTTTAATGCAGATTCAGTACAATTTTTAATTCAGTAAAAACCTGATAAGTGATTAGCTGTGAAAAAACAATATTATATTTTAGAAAACCATGTATTTTATTGATTTATTTGAAATAAACACAAAATATGAATCACCTTTATGGGAAATTCCCTGCATGAACCATCACTGTTTTTTTTTTTTTACCTTGTTTTTGTTATCAGTAATGTACATTGGAGTGTTTTATGAGACATTTTATGTTATGAAGTTGCATTATTTATTTTTTTAGGCCATTTTAAGCAACTTTAAGTCGTCATGTTGCCTTTCATTCTATTACCAGTATTAACACCAGTACATTTAAAGGCACAATATGTAAGATTTTTGGATTAAAATATCCAAAATCCACTAGAACAATGTTATATATTTTGTTGGCTTGCGTACTTACATTATCCTAAATATTTCCAAGAATGTTTAAATCCAGAGAAATAAGCTATTTTAAATAGGACATGGACCGTGTCCATGCGTCGCCTATCAATGACATCATACCCGCATTACCCTCGATTTATTTTGTAGAAACCATGGAAACACCAAAGACGCTTTAATATATTATGTGTTTTATTAGACAGACAAGCAACTGTTTGGATACATTCATCGACAGAAAACTAATCGTTGTTTTATAGCTCAACACAGTTAGTCTTATTGTTTAAATCTCGTTTTCTTGATTTACCTCGAGTACCATGTTTTACCATGCCTAATATCGATCTAGCTTTACTGCAGTGTGCAACAAGTGTCTCATAGCAGCCGCAGAGTGAACACACAGAGTAGCATTATAACATAACTTTCAACACACTCAAATAATGTATTTAATATGATAAAACAGCACTGCGTTACCCCACATACGCATGACGGGAAAAAGCGGAAGTGGTCGTCTGTGGCATAATAAAAGCTCCCCGAAATCAAGGCGTCATTAAGCTATGCCTTTGTTTTGAATAAGCGACCTCTAGCAGCGGAAAATTACATATTGTGGCATACCGAGTGTAATATCTCAGACAGGTTGGTATATTAACAGTACATGATTTAATTAAAGACAGAGTTAAGACATTTAAAATATACAGTTACCAAAATGCTGCCCATTTCAATATATTGCTAGTACGTAAGTTATTATTATTTAATTAATTAATTAATTAATTAATTTGATGGCTGGATACAATAGTCAAACCATTATATTCACATTTTGTATGTACCGGTTTGTATTCTTGGCAAGATAGTGTTATCATAAACTCCTCTTATCTCTTGTGTATATGTCAAAGTGTCAAAGTTCATGATCACACGTGCTTAGGGTTGAGGTAATGCTATCAGGGAAACTCACTGTAGAAAACATTTCATTATCTCATATTTTTACAACAAACTGATTCTGCCTTTCATTCACTCTTGCAAAGGAAACCTTCCCTTCTGAAAAAGAAGTGCGCTTAATTGTATTGAATGTGCACTTCAAATCTTAAGTGTTTTGTTTTTATCTTTACTTGCAGATAATATAATATTAATTAAATAAAAGGCCACTTTCAAGACTGTTTCTTACACACTTAAGTACACTTTTAAAAAGTGCTCTTTGTAATAATGTCAAATTAAAAGTTTTACTAGTACATTTTAAAGTCATTATGTTTAAAGAATCTTTTGTCGTACAGTAACATTTTTGATGTGTTGACTAACTTACTAAAGCACAGGTAAAGTACTAGATTATAATTTTAATCACTGTGTGTTATTTGATATTACATTTAAAGTTAATATATTTTTAAAATTGCAGCTTCACTTAAGTGGGTCAAAAAATCACTGTAAAGTTTAGATAATTGCACTTAATATATATTTACAGTACATTTTAATTTAATGGCAGTCAACATGCAATTAAGTGCCTGAAAACACTTAATTCAGTGTTTTAAGTATAAGTACCCTTAGTATGCTAAAGTGTGCATCTTTTGTTAGTATTGTGCTGAATGCAACACATAGATTTGAAGATTTGATGTTTTAAAACTAAACATTTATGCCTATTTCCTGCATTTTCGGTGTATGTCTATTTTAAACCTGCAAAATGAATAACGTTTGTTAGAATCATGTGGAACGTCACATTGCAAACAGATTGTAATGCAGTCCGTTTTTTTTCCCAGGTCACTTTTTTTGTCCCAGACTGGAATGAAAGAGGTATAACAGTAGGATGAGTCAGCAAGGTTATGTTGCCACCCCTCCATACTCCCAGGCCCAGGCTGGAATGGGGGGATACTCTACTGGATTTGGGAACCCCCCACCTCAGTCGCATTATGGGGCCTATGGATCCACACCACAGGGTTATTCTGCCCCACCAACAGGTAAAATTAATCTTCTTCTTTTTTTTTTTTTTAACTCTTCAGTTCTGTTGTTGTAATACTGGCAAGTTTCATCTTGTTCTTGATATAGGAGTCTCAGCAAAGCAAAACCTAAATAAACAGAGACTTAGGAAACTGCTCTTCATTATACTTCCATCTGATATAACATCCCCCATGTTCTTGTAAAGCTGCTTGATTATGCCAAAAATTCATAATCTCAAAAAATTATCTCGATTAGGAGTGGGCGATATAACCGAAATCTAATTTTTTTTCACGCATCCAATGTATTTCTCAACTGTTTATGTGAATACTCGCCATTTTACAACAGTTACGTTACATGATTTGACTGATTCTGGCTTTTAAGAAGGGACAAAAGTGCACCGCTTAAAGAAAAACAGCAGAATCCGGCACAATAAAGCCTTGTTTATACTTTCGTCTGGCTCCGCAGTGCAAGCCTCCGTTAACTGCTCGTGCACCTCCCCAAACGGACGAGGCGTTTATACTTGACACGTTCGCCGTTGTACTATTCTTTGAAACGACAGAGGGCGACTCGGAGTGAAGAAGTAAGGTACACACACATACTTTAGTAAACTTTGCCAAAACCACACTACAAAAGATTCGTGTAAAACCCAGTAAACTTGAGATTATTACTTGTGACATTAGAACAAAATACACTCACCTAAAGGATTATTAGGAACACCATACTAATACTGTGTTTGACCCCCTTTCGCCTTCAGAACTGCCTTAATTCTACGTGGCACTGATTCAACAAGGTGCTGAAAGCATTCTTTAGAAATGTTGGCCCATATTGATAGGATAGCATCTTGCAGTTGATGGAGATTTGTGGGATGCACATCCAGGGCACGAAGCTCCCGTTCCACCACATCCCAAAGATGCTCTATTGGGTTGAGATCTGGTGACTGTGGGGGCCATTCAAGAAACCAATTTGAAATGATTGGAGCTTTGTGACATGGTGCATTATCCTGCTGGAAGTAGCCATCAGAAGATGGGTACATGGTGGTCATAAAGGGATGGACATGGTCAGAAACAATGCTCAGGTAGGCCGTGGCATTTAAACGATGCCCAATTGGCACTAAGGGGCCTAAAGTGTGCCAAGAAAACATCCCCCACACCATTACACCACCACCACCACCAGCCTGCACAGTGGTAACAAGGCATGATGGATCCATGTTCTCATTCTGTTTACGCCAAATTCTGACTCTACCATCTGAATGTCTCAACAGAAATCGAGACTCATCAGACCAGGCAACATTTTTCCAGTCTTCAACTGTCCAATTTTGGTGAGCTCGTGCAAATTGTAGCCTCTTTTTCCTATTTGTAGTGGAGATGAGTGGTACCCGGTGGGGTCTTCTGCTGTTGTAGCCCATCCGCCTCAAGGTTGTGCATGTTGTGGCTTCACAAATGCTTTGCTGCATACCTCGGTTGTAACGAGTGGTTATTTCAGTCAAAGTTGCTCTTCTGTCAGCTTGAATCAGTCGGCCCATTCTCCTCTGACCTCTAGCATCAACAAGGCATTTTCGCCCACAGGACTGCCGCATACTGGATGTATGCATACTTTTCACACCATTCTTTGTAAACTCTAGAAATGGTTGTGCGTGAAAATCCCAGTAACTGAGCAGATTGTGAAATACTCAGACCGGCCCGTCTGGCCATGCCACGCTCAAAATTGCTTAAATCACCTTTCTTTCCCATTCTGACATTCAGTTTGGAGTTCAGGAGATTGTCTTGACCAGGACCACACCCCTAAATGCATTGAAGCAACTGCCATGTGATTGGTTGATTAGATAATTGCATTAATGAGAAATTGAACAGGTGTTCCTAATAATCCTTTAGGTGAGTGTATATGGATATGAGAACATGTATGTATACAACTAAATTAACGATCTCTTAAACATTTTCTAATTTCACTAAACCTTTTCATTTAGTCTCGTGAACTTTTTTTCATTAAACGTGGACCTTTATGTTCATTAAAAAGGCTTATTATGCTATTGTAGGCTCATTTGTAAATATAAGCAACTAATTTAGACGCGCAAACTAGGTGCCGGTGTGATGAGACATCATGCTCGGCTAGATTTGCCTCGAATTCGTGCATCTTCGGATGCGGAGCCACTCGGAAAGTTAAAAAAAATGCCCTGCACACCGCCAAGTGAAATGGGGTCTCGCGCACTGAACGCGCACTACCGCCCACTCCGCGATGACATAATTTTTGCCGCGCGCACCTTCGCGCTCGTGCGGACGCATCGAGTATAAACCAAGCTTAATTGTTTTATCTCGATTATCATGCTTTTGTAATTGTCAGAGAAGCCAAAATTTAATCTAAAATTTGATTAATCGCACAGTCCTATGTTCTAATACAGTAGTTGCATACTCTGTTGGTTAATTATGTGCTTGCATGAAATTAATGCTGTTTTTCTAGGTGTGCTCAAGCCACCTGCGTCCTCTCCTTCTGGGATGCCTCCACCGCCAGTATCCAGCCAGTATGGTGCTAACATTCAGCAGAACGGGGCCCATCCCCACAGGTAAACACTAGTTCAATGTTGTTGAAAGTGAATCATTTAAAATGTAGCTCCTCCTAATATATTTTTTTACTCCCATTAGTTTCGCTCCTCCTGCTGCTTCAGCTCCATCCATGTCTGCTTATGGGCAGCCTCCTCAAAGTGCTTTTTATAGTATGGCACAAGCCCCACCTCCAACTCAACAGCTGACTAATCAAATGAGTGCCATGAACATTGCAGGATATGGTAAGTTAGATGCCGTTTTATATTAATTTGAAGTTCAGATAGTGGATGTTTAACTGGCCCGTTTTATACCCATTTATCATGATCTTTAGGTCAAAGGCCTATGCAGTCTCCTTCAAGCTCAGCAGCACCACAACAGTTTCAAACATCACCACCACCTGCAATGGGACATCCTCCACTTTCTCCACCTGGACAGCAGCCGTCTTCATTAGGATCTCCTCCACCAATGGCCACTATGGGTTCTATGCAAGCTCCACCAATGGGAATGTCTGGCCCACCTGGACCAGGTGTCCACCAACCACCACTTGGACCCCAAGGCTATCAACAGCAACCAGGTTAAAACTAGGAAATTCTGCAACAATGACAAATAAATAGTTCAAAAATTTACATTTAAAGGTAAAGTGTGTAATTTGATAGTGTTAAAATACCTTCTGTTTTTTTTAAAGCTTTGAAAACCTATTGTTTGAAATATTTATATAGATTTTGTTTGTTTTTGAAAAGTCTCTCATGCCCATTTATATGACCAAAATGAAGTAATAACAGTAATATTGTTAGATATTATTATAATTTATAATAACTGTTTTCTATTTGAAAATATTTTAAAATGTAATTTATTCCTGTGATGCAAAGATGTGTAGCAAATTAGCTCAGAGGGGAAATATGAATAATTATTCATAACTCATTATGATTATTCATTATGATTAATTATGAATATTTGAATCAGTTAAATTAACTTGATGTAGCTACATTAACATTACAATCAATCAATCAGTTCATCCTGTGAACGTTCAGTATTGATTATTAATTAATTCTAAGAAAAGGATATTTTTCATGGCCACAGAAAAATAATTCTTCCTTTGTATTTACATAAGCGTTTAGAGCGCATAACAAGATCGATCATTTAAGTGACAATTTGTTTGCAGGCAGGGAGTCAGAACCAACATATATTGTGCACAAACTTTAATAACTAAATCGCGGACAAGATTAAACGGACATAAAACATACAGACACAAAACATACATGGCAAGAGGTAAAGTTAAAGTGGTTAGAAAAACCGGGTCAGTACAGATGGATGAAGTTATGCAAGGAGTCTAAACCTGGGAGAACCATCCCTGATAAGCTCCTTTGTCTGAGCAAAGAAGTTTACAGTTTTACTAACTACACAGCAACTTGTATTTCTTAGTACATTACTTGCATTTGCCCGGGAAGGCGTCCAGATATACGGTCGCAGGAGAAAGTCTTGATGGCTCCGTCCGATGGCTTTGCAGTGGCGATCGTTTCCTTCCGTGTTGAGCGAAGGAACAACGGTGAGCTTGCATGGTTGCTTTGACTCCATCGAGGTTGAGGAAGTTGCACACGCCGTGAGGAGTTGGGCCTGCTGGCCCAACTGGGCGTATGGTGGCATCTGGTTTCCTGTCCCACACACACACACACGTGAGGCTGTGTGTGTAGGCCTTATCTGGCCTGGCCTGTTGGCCGTCTGATAGACAGCCAAGATGACGCGTCGTTTTGGTCCAGAGGGAGAAGAGAAGAGAGTCTGTGTGCCTCTCCTTAAGAGTCTGCAGGAAGTCCCACCCTTTATGATCGAGTTAACCAATGGGATTGTTGGGATTTCCCAGTGGGAAATTCCTCTGTGGGAGATTTATGGGTCTTTATTTCAAGCAGGATTCAATGGGTCTGTGCCCATTTATACTCCAATTAATGCAACAAACACATACTGCCTCTTACAAGGAAGTGACATACATGAAAGTGTAAGAAATTTGATAGGAGACGCGACATATATGAGGTTACATGAACTAGCAAGTTGCTCATAAGACATGCAGAAACGAAATAACATACAAGGGACACTTTACAAGACAGTTATATGCGTACATACAATGTCTTGGAGTGCATTTATAGACGGTTTGTCTATAACTTGAGGCAAAAGCATGTGTTTTACAGGCTTTGTGTCTTAACTATGGCCTTTTCCATGTGGCCACATTTTTTTAGGGCTATAAAATGTCTTATCAGTTGGTATCCAGGGTAACTGAGGACCTTTCTCTGTTGTGTTGGGGGAAGGTCTGTTACTAAGCACAAAGCATTTAAAACATATTTGTTAAATGTAACAGGCGATTATGTGTCTGATTTGCCTCAGTCGCTACAGATGCATTTTCAGCATTATTTCTCAGTGTCACATGATCCTTCAGAAATCATCCTAATATGATGATTTGCTGCTCAGCTATTATTGGTACTGAATTATTCATAGTGGTTCTTATTTTTATCAATGTTTAAAAGCCGTAATATATTTTTCTCCGAATTTTTCTTAGAATAGAAAGTTCAAAAGAACAGCATTTTAAATAGAGGATTTCTTTTGTAACATGATATATGAATTTTTAATGTGTCTTTGATGAATCTCACTCACCCCCAACTTTTGAATGGTAGTATATGATTTCCACAAAAATATTTAGCAGCAAATACTGTTTTCAACATTGATAATAATAAGAAATGTTTCTTGAACAGCAAATCAGCATATTAGAATGATTTCTGAGTAATGATGCTGAAAATTCAGCTTTGCATCACAGGAATAAATTGCATGTTTAATTATATTAAAATAGAAAACTATTCTATTCTATTACCATTTCAGTCGTATCAGACTCTTGGTGATTCTATGACCATCTCTTGCCATATGCGAGAGACTATGAATTTTCTTTGGCAATGATTTTTCCGGGGTATGTTCGGTCTTTCCCAAACCCTCCCCATTACATGGCTTGGGACACACACACACACACACACACACACACACACACACACACACACACACACACACACACACTCACTCACACACTCACACACGTTGGTGCAACTACATTATGAGGACATTCCATAGACGTAATGGTTTTTATACTGTACAAACTGTACATTCTATCCTCCTACACTACCCTACCCCTAAACCTACCCATCACAGAAAACATTCTGCATTTTTACATTTTTAATAAAACATTGTTTAGTATGTTTTTTTTTTTTAAGCTATTTTTATTACAAGGACACAGGAAATGTCCTCATAAACCACGTTTACGTTGTAATACCAGTGTAATACCCATGTCGTTATACAAATTTGTGTCCTCATAAATCACATAAACAAGCACTCACACTCACACACTCCCACATTCCCACACTCCCACATCCCACACAATTTTAGCATCGTTTTTGGATTGTGGGGGAAACTGGAGCACCCGGAGGACTCCCACACAGCCACCAGGAGAAAAATCCACACAGAAAGGACTCCTGGCTCAGCCTAGACTTCTTGCAGTGATGCAACAGGGCTACCCACTGAGCCACTGTGCCGCCAAAATAGAAAACAGTAATTGTAATCATATTTCACAATATTACAGTTTATACTGTATTTTTGATCAAATAAATGGAGTCTTGGTGAGCATAAGAGACTAATTTCAAAAACATTACAAAATTTTAATTATTTCAAACTTTTGACCGGTAGTATATGTATTAATCCTTAGTCCTTGTAAACACCAATCCACCTTCACAGAGTTTGCTCAATCTTTACCGGTTAGCCACTTAATCCAGCTTCATGAGACAGGCCTCAGCCCAACTCAGCAACATTTACTCAAGCAATAGTGTGAGTTAGGGACAGGACTATCTGTCTGACCAAATGCAGAAGGATGGTGGGTTGTGTTTGCAATACCTGTTTGAAAACGATCTTAATTTTCCACGTGCATTTGTTGGTGTAGAAACTACACACTTCACATCTACACTATTTTTAGGGGCAAATGTTGACAAGCCTAAATAACCGTTCTTTTGGTTTCTGGTCTAAAGGGAGCCCAATTGCAGGCCCGTATGGTGCACAAATGGCAGGACCACAGATGGCAGGGCCACAAACAGGTGCTTTCCCAGGAGGCTTCCCTGGAGGTCCATCCCAAATGGCAGGCCCTCCTCAGAAGAAACTGGACCCAGACTCTATTCCAAGCCCGGTAATAAAAAAAGAAAAAAACATACTGCATTATAGTGTAAAAGTATTTTATTTTGTGCACTTTTCAAGTTATACTGACTTGTCTCCTCCAGACGCAAGTGATTGATGATGACCGGGCTAAGAGAGGAGGCCAAGTGTATGCCACAAACATCAGGGGTCAGGTGCCTCCACTGGTCACCACGGATTTCACAGTACAGGATCAAGGTAGGCAGCTTTGCGCTTCACTCTAAAATTAGCATAAAAATGGTTTAATATATATATATTTTTTTGTTGCCATTTTAAGGGAATGCCAGCCCAAGGTTCATGCGGTGCACAACATATTCCTTCCCTTGCACTGCTGACCTTGCAAAGCAGTGCAAAGTGCCTCTGGCAGCCATCATCAAACCCTTCGCTACCGTTCCCAAAAATGAGGTATGCAGCATTTTATCAGCACTCAAGAGTTTTTGCAGTTCTTCAGTTTTGAGTTTATGTACTAGATTTTTTTCTTTTACATTTATTCATTTAGCAGATATGATTTACAAGTGAGGAATGCTAAAACATAAGCATGACCATAAGCATGACCAAAAACATGACCATTTCTAAGGAATTTTTCTTTTAGTATTATTTAGTTTTACTTGTGGTAAAAACCGTGACTTGGGAAAGCACCTAATGTTTAGTGCTGGAAAAGTATACATATCTTCCCATGTGAAAAAATTACACTTTTGCATAGTTGTGAAAAAGTGTACTTGTATACAATAATATATTTAAGTGCAAACTGAATGTGATGGATGTTTTCAGACACTTAAAGGCACAATATGTAAGAGTTTTGGATTAAAATATCCAAGACAAGGGAACAACTGTTTGGATACATTTATAGACAGAAAACTAATTATTGTACAGTAATACAACATTTTCTCCGTAATACAGTGTTTTAAAATTAATTGCATGCAATTTAGCAACACAAACCATCCAGCATTTATTAATATGATATTCTAATATCGATCTAGCTTACTGCAGTGTGCAACAGCCGCTGAGCGAACGCACAGAATAACGTTATAACATCATTTTCAACACACTGAAATGTATCTAATATGATAAAGCAGCGCTGCGTTACCCCACATACGCATGAGTGGAAGAAGCGGAAGCAGCGACTGTGGCATAATAAAAGTTCCGCTGCTGTCGAGCCGTGTGTCGCGCTCGTCTCTCATTAGCAATCGCTTCAGCGGCCTCGTTCAGCTCCCACAGCGCTCTGCCCTGCTCTGCTTCATACTACAGTAACGTTAATAATCTCATCCATGAACATGATTTCTTCCCGCGTCCCATCCCCATTCTTTTCCACCGGCTGTGAGGTGAAGATGACAACTCCCAAGATTCCGCACTTAATCTCGGCGTCATCAAGCTACGATTTTGTTTTAAATAGCCGACCTCTAGCGGCGAAAAACTACATATTGTGCCTTTAATTGCAGATTAATTGCAATTAAATAAAAAATTTACAGTATTATAGTTTCTTCTATGCTTCTACTGTCTTTCAAATATGGTTAAAGTGTACTGCTGAATGTGCTGAGAAGCATTTATTGTAAACTAAAATATTCATTAATGTAATTTCTATTGAAACTTGTATGTCATGTATTTAAATATAGGCCTATTTGTTACACATTTGTAATGAAGTTGCAGTTTAGTACATTCAAAATATATTAACTTTAAATGTAATATTGAATGAAACTACAGTTAAATTAAGCATGACAAAAGATTGTTAAAACATTATTTAAAATGTACTTTTATTTTTATATGACATTTTTGCAAAGTGCATTTTTTTAAAAGTCTACTTACGTGTGCTAAGAAACAGTCATGACAGTGTAATCTCTTAAGTGGCCTTTTATTTCATTAATACTATATCATCTTCAAGTACAGTTTATTTTTTTTTTATTTTTTTTTAATATACTTTTAAGATTTGAAATACAGTACAAGAGCACATTTAATACAATTAAGTGCACTTCTTTTTCACAAGGGTTATTTTAGTCTTAAAAGGATACTAGGGGTTTTCCAAAATGACAATTAGCTTCAAACAATATGACTTTCCGTCTGTGATATACGCAAAAGGAGATGAAGATTTTTTTTGTGCTCTTTTTCCATACAAACAAGAGAATGATGAGCAGGGACTGTAAAGCTCCAAAAATGACATCAATAAAAGTACCATAACAGTATTCCATATTATTTGTGCTGTATTCCCAGTCTTCTGAATTCATACCATAGGTTTATGTAATGAACAGATCCAAAATTAAGTTATTAACTTAAAACATTTCTCTCCACCGGTCTCTAATCTCTTTTGTGTGTTTTAAATATATACACATATTCATTCAGTATCATCTTAGATTTAATGTGTGTTTTTTTTGTCATGTTTGGACATCATTCACTTTCATCATACGGAAAAGAGCTGTGTGAATATTCTGCTAAACGTCTCCTTTTGTGTTACATGGAAAAAATAAAATAATACAGGTTTGGAACAACATGAGGCTGAGTAAATGAAACTTTGTTTTAAGAATTAACACTGTTGTCCATGGTGTTGTCTTTGGAAAATACTGCCTTTGGAATATGTTCAAAACCTTATTCATGGGTGTCCCCTCAGTTTATTGTTTCAGTAGTTTAATAGTGTTTTTTGATGCCTTCAAGACTTGTTTAACTCTGGAACCTTTCATTGCTTTACCATTATTATGCTTCAGAGCCTTTTTAGGAAATGTTAGTATTCTCATGAGAGGCTAATTATTTAAGTTCAGTCTCCACAGAACATGTCAGATAAATAGTTTATTGTACTGTCAAATAAAGGAGGAAATCAATCCACATTTACACATTTGCATTTACTCCACATTTCCATATTGCAGCATCTATAAGGAACGCTGTTTCGTTTGACTGTGTAAAGGCTGTATAGCACTGAAATGATGATAAAGCTATTCTGACTCTGACTTTCATAAAAGCTCATTGTCTGACAACTCAGATTTTCCTGTCACCTTATTAAAATGACTCCGCAACAATTAAACATTGTTCAACAACAATTTAGAAGTTGACTAAAAACAGAAATTGAAATTCAAAATTGTCAGCTTAACCTTTTTTATTTTTAATTTTATATCTTACCTTTTGTAAACGTAATTTGAACTGCACAGTAACCGCAAATCTACAGATTAGTATGATTTATTTGTTTGTCTTCAGTTAATGAAGGTAACAATTAATTTTCCATCTGAAATGTTAAATGTTATTTAAAAAAATCCCGTTTTGATTAAAATACAGTAAACATAATATTGTGAAATATTATTACAATTTAAAATAACTATTTCTATTTAAATATATTTTAAAATGTATTCCTGTTATGGCAAAGCTGAATTTTCAGCATCATTACTCCAGTCTTCGGTCACATGATCCTTCAGAAATCATTCTAATATGCTGATTTGCTGCTCAAGAAACATTTCTCATTAATATCAATGTTGAAAAGGGTTGTGCTGCTTAATATTTTTGTGGAATCTGTGATACATTTTTTTTTCAGGATTCTTTAAAGGAACACGCCGACTTTTTGGGACTTTGGCTTATTCACCGTATCCCCCAGAGTTAGATAAGTCCATACATACCATTCTCATCTCCGTGCATACCATAACTCTGTCTGATGCACCCACCGCTAGCCTAGCTTAGCACAAAGACTGGAGGTAAACGGCTCCATCTAGCCTACTGCTCAATTAGTGACAAAATAATGCCAACATTTTCCTATTTACATGTTGTGATGTGTATAGTTACATCGTGTACTAAGACCGACGGAAAATGAAAAGTTGTGATTTTCTAGACTGATATGGCTAGGAACTATACTCTTCCGTCAACATAACCAACGTGACAACCTGCTTGCACAGGGAGCGTGCTGGGGACTATTTTCTAAGGTAGGCTAGCGGTGGGTGCGTCAGACAGAGTTATGGCACGCACGGAGATGAGAATGGTATGTATGGACTTATCTAACTCTGGGGGATACGGTGAATAAGCTAAAGTCCCAAAAAGTCGGCGTGTTCCTTTAATGAATAGAAATTCGAAAAGAACAGTTTCAAAAGACTTTGAAATAGAAGTCTTTTGTAACATAATAAATGTCTTTACTGTCACTTTTGATAAATGTAATGCATCCTTGCTGAATAAAAGTATTAATTAAAAAAAAAAAAAATTCATGCTGACCCCAAACTTTTGATGTGTAACTATATGTAAGCATACTGTATAAAATGGTATGGCATATGTTACAGTAGGTCTAATTTTTCATTCTCACTGTGATCTGCTTGTGCTCTATAGACTCCTCTGTACATTGTAAATCACGGTGAGACTGGACCAATCCGCTGCAACCGCTGTAAGGCCTACATGTGTCCTTACATGCAGTTTATCGATGGAGGACGACGCTACCAGTGTGGCTTCTGCAGCTGTGTTAATGAAGGTTGGTACTGTACCATTGGAGACTGCTGAGATTTTAAATCTTACACACAGCATGTGCACACTGTGTTTCCTGTCTGTCAGCATATGGTAGGGATTATTTGTCTGTGCAATCATAGCTAAAAAAATGTGTTTCTAAAAATGTCTTTCCACTACCTTAGTTCCAGTGCAGTATTTCCAGCATCTGGACCATATGGGGAGAAGAATGGATCTGTATGAAAGACCAGAATTGTCTTTGGGCTCATATGAGTTCATTGCCACGTTGGATTACTGCAAGGTAACAATCTTCATAACATCCAAGTTTAAACAATGAGAACGACAAGTTGATAGATAAGTCTACAATAGGCACAGTCAGATTTTAAATAAAGATCTAAATAAATATGGTAATGGTAAGAGAGTGTGTAGATTATTAGAGAATGTGTGTTTTGGCCAAATTGGGTCAGCTTGCCCCAGGAAGCAGCTGAGAAAGGTTTCTTTTTTGGCTGTCACATCACATATTTAGTTCAGGCGTATGCAATGAAGTCTTGAGAGTAAACATATGATATGTTTAAAATGAGGAAAACAATTTATTCTCAGCATACAACAAAAATGACCCTTTAATTGATTATACAGAGTATAATCTGTATAATGAGTGTACTGAGTTAAACTGCTGTGCCAGCAGGTCAGCTGAAAGTTAACTTGCTTTTTTGGAAGTGCATAGAATGTGTAATTGCACAATATGAATGAAAATTCTATACAAAGTCAAAAGTTTACATTCACCTTGCAGTATCTGCAGAATATTAAAAATTATATAATTACAGTAAGCGATTTCACATTACAAAATAATCACTGAATAAAAAAAAAAAATGACCTTGCTCAGAAGTTTACGCTTAATTTATATAACGGTGTCATTACCTGGATGATGCACTACCTGGATGTTCCTTGTTTGTCCTGAGCACAGCAGTGACTGTATGATTTTGAGGGGACTCAAATTAGGGACTCATACATAGCTGTTATAAAAGCTGCAAACATTCACTGATGCTCAAGAGCCAGGGAGTGTAAACGTTTGAAACCTCTGATGCATTGTGCATTACATTCTCACGGTTCAGGATGAAAGGCTGTAATCTCAAATGAACATGATTTGAATTCAGTTATCGGACTAAAGAGATCCATGACACATTTTTGGCCCCCGTCCGTGCCTGGGTTCCTCATCTCAGCCTGACACCATAATCTGCTGCCTGGGCTCTTCTGTTTCTCTCAGATGTTTATTAATACTTGAGGATCAGCTCCTGCAGTGCTTAATAAAATCATTACAGCTGATCTCTACTGCATATTGGGAGTAAAAACAAGGAGTCTTTACCTTGATCCTACTGCTTGTGTTTTGGGACATTGTAATGCATTCATACAAAACATTACAATGAAAAAGCTTTCTCATGCAATTGATGTGCTTATACATAATTGCAAACTTTATATGTATTCTCTGCAAAATGATATGGCTCAAATATGTCTGTAAAAAACAAGCAAGAATAGCACACTTTGAAGTTCATGAACTAACATAATTCTTTCTGTGATGTTCTTTTCTGTCTTTAAGAATAATAAGCCTCCTAATCCTCCTGCCTACATCTTCATGATCGATGTCTCCTACAACAACATAAAAAGTGGACTTGTCAAACTAATATGCGAGGAACTGAAGACATTGCTTGACCGACTTCCAAAGTAAGTTGAGAGATAATGTTTGCTGTCTATATTTAAAGAAATGGGGGAGAGAAAAATTATAAATCATCCTTGTTCTTCATAATAACTCTAATACTTGAAAATTTGTTTCATTGTTGCTCTTGGATTTTGTATTAAGACTGTCAGGTTAAAATCTGTGTTTAGGGAAAATTTATATTTTAAATGGTGTCTGTGTCCTTTTTCACTTTTTGTAATAACAATGTTTGCAGTTTACCTCATATACCTAATATTTTTAATACTCATTTAAATTTTTTATATAATTATAGTATACTTTATAAATTGTAAAATATTGCATAAACAAATTGAGAAAATGTTGTTCAAAGGAGATTAATATGAAGGATGTCATGTGTAGGGCATTGCGGAATCCAGTGGATCCAAATTGAAATGTCACCAAATTTGCCAAAATTTAGATGAATACATCAAAAGTAGGGCCGTACAGTGTACACTTAATCAAATCATGATATGGAGTAATGTTTGTGAAATATTACACCGCAAAAAGACTGCTGTTTGAATATGAAGTCTGCATGTTCTGTGTCTCTGTTTGATTGAGCATTTCGTGTTTGCTAAAGAAATTAAAAGAACTGTTTAAATATTTTATTTTTATTTATTTTTACATTTTAAAAGATGAATTAACCCTCTGGTGCGCTTCGGTTATTTTTGACATGATATGAATGAACATGATTCGAAAAAGTCACACTTGTGCTCCTCGTGGTCAGAAATGACTGCTTTGGAAATGAATGGGAAACAAATTTCATCTAGTGGAAACATTTGGTACTGCGCCCAAACTAAATCTTACTGAAAGCTAATTTTTTTGAGATATCAACCTCAAATTTGGAACACAACTTGTCTAAACATGTTTTGAAAAATATATATTTCATATAAAAATTTAAAATAGTATTTTATAATTTAAACTTCTATAACTTTTTTTTAAAACTGTTTTCACTTCAGCAATAATCTGCCAAGTGTCGTCTTTAAAAAGAGACCAAAAAATTCAAGATTTATGACAGTTTAACTTGGAAATTTCATTTTCACGTCTATGTGCAAAACGTGGTTAACGGGTAATAAATGGATTATAACTACTGCATAAATATAATTTAGTACCAATCACCTAAAAATACAAAATATTAAATAAAAAAACATTATCAAGCTAAAATATAGTACATTAATTTTGATTTAAATAAAAAAATTGTTATTTTTTGACCGCCACGCAAAGGTTACATTTTTGTTTTATGCATTCATTTGATTACCACTGTTTTTGATAATAAATTTGTATTAAATTATAAAACATAGAATCCAGAAAAATTTAAATGGACAACACAGAATTTCTGAAAAAAAATAAAACAAATTCTTAGGGCACTATTATTTTTTTAAAAGTTATTTAAAGGCACGATATGTAAGATTTTTGGATTAAAATATCCAAAAACCACTAGAACAATGTTATATATTTTGTTGACTTGTGTACTTACATTATCCCAAATGTTTCCAACAATGTTTAAATCCAGAGATATAAGCAATTTTAACCAGGACACGGACCGTGTCTGTGCGTTGCCTATCAATGACATCATACCCACGTTATCCTCGATTTCCGGTTTTATTTTGTAGAAACCATGGAAACACCAAAGATGCTTTAATATATAATGTGTTTTATTAGACAGGTGAGCCACTATTTAGATACATTCATTGACAGAAAACTTATCATTGTTATATAGCTCAACACTGTTAGTCTACTGTTTTCTTGATTTACCGCGAGTACCATGTTTTACCATGCTTAATATCGATCTAGCTCATTGCAGTGTGCAACAAGTGTCTCATAGTAGCCGCCGAGCAAACGCACAGAGTAGCATTATAAAATAATCAAGGCGTCATCAAGCTACGCCTTTGTTTTGAATAAGCGACCTCTAGTGGTGAAAAATTACAATTGTGGCTTTAACTATTAAAGTTTTATAAATGTATTTGATTAGACATCATTTTGATTATTACAATTACCATATAACATTATAGAATCCAGAAAAATTAAAACAGAAAACATGGAATTTGTGAAAAAATAACACAAATTTTATAGGGCCTTACATGTGTCACACTGTTTGACATGTCATGTCAGCTTCCCATGTGCGTCTGTCGACTCTGTACTGGCCAACAGGCTTAAATTTGGCAGCGTGAATAGATCATTATGGTAGATTTTTATTGTTTGAACAGTTTAGACTGTAAAGATCCAGGTTTGACTGAAGATATGTGATTGCTTTCATCCCCCATCCCACACACTGACACCCAGCTCCAGGTGTTTGGCTTGGAGGATCTGTGGAGTAATGTTGAAGCCTTGGGCAGAAGCCACCCCTCCATATTCTGTCTGCACCTCTTAGGTTGAACACATGTTCATCTCCGCTACTATCAGCCTGAAATGTGAACGAATCCACCTGAAAAGAGCCCAATCCACTGCCAAATATGGTAATTAGAGAACAAGCAAGAAAAAAAATAGGGAAAGAAACAATTCCAATATCTCATCTTTTGAAAATGTCTGCCTGAAGGAAGTCAGGAGGTTGAACGGCTTTAGAACTGCAATATTTCCAAGTATTTAAATGTTTCGTGGGACACATGGCTCCAATTATGCCGTTTATTTGGGTGACGGCCAGCTGAAAGGTGAGCTTTGATTCACCTCTGAGGAACTTGTGTATTTCAGACTTTAACTCCTTACCTCTCCTCCGCTGGTTCCTAAGGGTACGTCCTTGTTTGTTTGGGAGCTGACCTCACTCTGAAAGCAGTCCGGTAGTGTTCTCCAAATAAGCCTGTGGTATTATATCTGATTTCTCTCTTCTGTTCCTGGCTTAGCTTGCTAGATTGCTTACAGTTAATGAAAACCACATTGGACACCCTGAGCTGATGGGGTCCGTTAGGATGCCTGATAAGATTTGTATTGGAGAGTTTGTCTCTAGTTTAATGGCAGACTTATATGGACTGTGAGTGATTCAAACCACCGCCATGTTTTACAATCTTATAAATGTAGCCATAGAAAGCTACAAACCGCAGATGCAGACGTCAATGTGGAATGCTTGTATTTACTGGCCAGCACAGCTCCGATGCAGCTCTTCACTATCAGCTACTACAGAGTGCTCTGGTGTATGTTAGTTGGTGAAATGTGCACATTTCTTTAAACTTATGGAATACTGAACATTTTAAATAGTGTCATTTTAAGCTCCAGGAATTAGCTCTGTTGCTACAGTCAATGTTTTCCCCCGTATGGTAATATACAAGCAGCCTAAAATAGCATTTGAACACTTAAAGGTGCAGTAAGCGATTTCTGAGAAACACTGTTGAAAGTGGATCGGACCGAGCACCACAACACACTCCAATCAGCAGTAGGGGTTGTGTCCACTCATGATGGGGGAGGAGAGAGAGCGAGCAAGAGGGAGATTTGAAGAAGGACTGTAGAAAGAGAAATGGCTGAGAGACATTACAAAAGAGAAAAGGTCAGGAATATCACTGGAAAAAGAAGGGTTATGATCAGGCAAGAGCTTTAGGATCCGCTTTAATATTAGAAAAGCTTTTCAGCGCTGAAGAGACCTAAGCGGGAAGGCCTGGAAATAGATGCAAAGGTTGCGTTGTTTCTGCTAACATTGGTTTTGCTATGTCTCACAGAACCAAGATATGCTGTTGTTGTAATGTTAGCTATAGTAACAGGACAGTTTTGAGTGTCATTGTTTGTCTGGAGCTGGTGTGCTGCTTGAGATTAACAACCAACTCTCATTTGTAAATACTCTGTAGTGCTATATGTTCATTTTTTTGTTCTTCCTTGTCATTCATCATCCTCGCTTTACTTTTCGTGAAGCATTATTTTGCTTCGCTTCAGCTATGATAAAGAGACATCCACTCTTGCATTGCGTGTTCGTGCATTTTGGGGGCAGAGTAATGAAGGGAGTGGTCTGTTTGTTTGGGTTGATTTCAAATATCAATAGCGTTTCTCAAAAATCGCTTACTGCACCTTTAAACTACACTTAAAAATGTATGAGCATCATTGCCACTTGGTTTGATCTTTTTTCTAATGCATTTACTTAATAAAAAAAGAAAAAAAGTAGTTCCTAGTAGTCAAACGTTAGTGGAACATGTATAAAAGATGTCAACTGCATGATTTATGTAGTGCAATGTAACTATATTATTGCCCAGCTCTTTATATAAGGTTGGATATATGAGTATGTCCAACTTTATCCACAAACACACAGTACACTCTCAATATATTCTATGTAGCATATCTCAACTGCCTGAATTGTTTGTATCATCGCAAAACGCCCACAATATTGACCAGCTATAATCTGCTAACTGTGACCTAAGGCATAAAGATATTAAGATATTATAAACATTAACATCATAATTTTCTGTAAAGCTGCTTTGAATGTGTGTTGTGAAACACACTATACAAATAAATTTGACTTAAATTGACTTACACATGTGGTTACTCTGCTAGGACATCTGTGTGAACCGGAGGAATATATCCTTCAGATATCCACTAAAAATCACCTTGCCACCTGTTCATTAAAAGTAATCGCAAAAAAGGCTTAGAAAAGTGAAGTTCTGAGAAATTTGTTTGCAGATGCAAAGTGTTTTGAGTGTGACAAGTCTCCAAAATGTGTATCTATTTATTATTCTTAGTTCTCTTTTTGGTGTTACTGGTCAATTGATTTTGTTGATACTGGTGATACTGATCGATTTTCTTATGTTCTTTGTCTTTTGAAGAGAGGAGGGAGCCGAAAGTTCAGCCATCAAAGTGGGCTTTGTCACCTACAATAAGATCCTGCACTTCTACAATGTGAAGAGTGCTCTGGCCCAGCCGCAGATGATGGTGGTCTCTGATGTGACTGAGATGTTTGTACCACTTCTCGATGGATTCCTCGTCAACTTCCAGGAGTCTCGGGCTGTCATCAACAAGTATGCTCATTTCTATCTGAAAACACTTCTAGGCTTCTTACATCGAGTCATTTACAGTATTCAGTTTTAGCATTAGTCACCATGAACTCAAAATGTAATTTTTTTTTTTTTATGGAATATTGCAGTATTTATTATAAATTATCTGTGTACACCATTTTTTTTTTTTAAATTCACAATCTTTAATAAAAAACAGTAATTTCTCCTCCCCCTTGCAACAATATCCCTTCTCTGCAGACCACAACAGCAGACCACAACCATCCAATCAATTGCTTTTATACAACAACTTTCATATTACAACAATTTTCATAATGCATACATGTTGTTGTATATATCTGCATATTGGTTATTGGTTTATTTGATACTTAAACATTTACATTAATGCATTTGGCAGATGTTTTTATCCAAAATGACTTTGCATTATGTAAGCAATATGTTAACAATATGTAAGATTTTTGGTTTAAAATATCCAAAAACCGGTAACACTTTATTTTACAGTGTCATTGTTACTTATGTTACATGCAGTTACTATAGTAATAACTATAAATTATGCATAATTACATGCAACTAACCCTAAACCAAACCAAACCCTAATCCTAACCCTATAGTAAGTACATATAGTTAATATTACGCAGTACTTAAATTTATAATTACAGTGTAACAAAGACACCTTAAAATAAGTGTAACCCAATGTTATATTTTTTGTTGACTTGTGTACTTACATTATCCCAAATGTTTCCAAGAATGTTTAAATCCAGAGAAATAAGCAATTTTAACCAGGATATGGACCGTGTCCGTGTGTCGTCTATCAGTGACATCATACCCGCGTTACCCTCGATTTCCGATATATTATGCTTCAATATATTATGTTTTATTAGGCAGGTGAGCAACTGTTTGGATACATTCATCAACAGAAAACTAATCATTGTTATAGCTCAACACAGTTAGTCTTGTTGTTTAAATCTCGTTTTCTTGATTTACCACGAGTACCATGTTTTACCATGCCTAATATCGATCTAGCTTTACTGCAGCGTGCAACAAGTGTCTCATAGTAGCTGCCGAGCGAACGCACAGCATTATAACATAACTTTCAACACACTCAAATGTATCTAATATGATAAAACAGCGCTGTGTTACCCCACATACGCATGACCTGAAAAAGCGGAAGCGGTCGTTTGCAGCATAATAAAAGCTCCCCGAAATCCAGGCGTCATCAAGCTACACTTTTGTTTTGAATAAGCGACCTCTAGCGGTGAAAAATTACATATTGTGGCTTTAAGGTATACATGTATGTGTACATACATATTTTTCATTTCTTTTAATTTTATGTTGCAAAATAATTAATTAGTAATGAAGTGTTTTGCATACATCACTAACAAAGCCACACATGGATCCATTTTGGTGTTACAGGTATGAGCCTTGCCATAGAAATGTATGAATAATGAGTAATTTCTCAGAGAAAGTCAACAGCTCAGACTAGAACTACAGTAATTACTTCCTAAGCATTACTTCCTAACCTTATACTGTACTCTTCCATAATTTAAGCATGCTTTTCCTGCATATCACAAAATTGTTCGTTATATTAAAGAATGGCTCGACTTTGAAGCACAAATTGCCTATTCATGCTGTTAATGTAGTTTTGTGTATTATTTTCTTTAGCCTTTTAGATCAGATCCCTGACATGTTTGCTGACACCAACGAGAGCGAGACTGTTTTTGCACCAGTGATGCAAGCTGGTGTGGAGGCCCTAAAGGTAAAAACAAATCTAAGAGGATGAACTATTTACCAAACAGTTTCTGTTACATCAGTCCATCTGTTCACTCCCTTTCTAAACGTACTTGCATACTTACTGTTTTTTTTTTTTACATTGTTTAACAAAAGTGCACTTTAATACTGCATGTAAGCACACTTTATTTGATAAACACAGTTGTTTCTAGGGTCGTCACTTAAATTCTTAGGCCCGGGACAATGTTCCCACTCATCATCACTGGCGACAGCTCTGCTTGTTTCATAACATCAATGACGTTTTTTTTTTTTGGTCATTGCTCTTTATCAAGTGTTTTTAATCAAGTATTCTTAACGCATCCAGGTCCTTCACATATATACTGATTAAAATTCATATGAACAGATAAAACCATCAGACAATGAGAATGCTTTTGATGATTTTATATTTTTGTGATATTTTTTCTCTCCTCAGGCAGCTGAATCCAGTGGCAAACTCTTCATCTTCCACTCCTCCATGCCAACAGCAGAGGCTCCAGGAAAACTGAAAAACAGAGATGACAAAAAACTAGTCGGTACAGAAAAAGAGAAGGTGAATATTTATTTTATTCAATAAAATTTCCCCATTCAAAAATCTCAGCTACATACTTGCATCTGCATAAAATAGTATTTAACATCAAAATCCTAAAATGAATGATTTGTTTGTCTGTGTTGTCAGACTCTGTTTCAGCCTCAGCGGGGTGTGTATGAGCAGCTGACTAAAGATTGTGTGGCGCAGGGCTGTTGCGTCGACCTCTTCCTGTTTCCCAACCAGTATATGGATATGGCCACCATGGGCGACGTGCCCTCACATACTGGAGGCTCAATCTACAAGTACAGCAACTTTCAGGTACACATGTGCACATACTGAAACACAGATGCCTTGAATATGGTATCAAATAGGGGCTGAACTATTGAAGATTTTTTGGTTGCACTTTATTTTGCAGTACATGCACTAAGAAAGTACTGGGTAATATAATAATATAAGGTAACTACATGAATTAAGGGTAGGTTTAGGGTTAGGTTCAGGATTAGTACCTAGTTATACCCAATTACTGTAATTACTATAATATGTACATGGGGAACAGTACTGTAAAAGTGCTATGGATTTTTTTTTTTTTTAATTGCTGCCCTCTTGTGGTCAAACCTCAAACCTTTATATTTCTCTTTTCAGGTGGAGATTAATGGTCAGCATTTTCTCAGTGACCTCAGGAGAGATGTGGAGAAGTCCATCGGATTCGATGCCATCATGCGTGTCCGTACTGGCACAGGTAATAACATTAGAAAAGTACATGAACATTACGTAAGATTAAACAAACTACTGTTTAAAAGTTGGGGGTGAGTGAGATTTCATTTTATTTTTTCAAAATAAATCAATACTATAATTCGGCAAGAATGCATTCAATTGATCAAAAGTGACAGTTAAGACATTTATAATGTTACAAATAATTTCTATTTCTAACAAATACTGTTCATTTGAACTTTCTATTTATCAAAGAATCCTAAAAAATAATCATGGTTTCCACAAAAATATTAAGCTGTTTTCAGCATTGATCATAATAAGAAATGTTGCTTGAGCAGCAAATCAGATTGAATTCTGAATGATCATGTGACACTAAAGACTTGAGTAATGATGCTGAAAATTCAGCTTTAACATCACAGAAATAGATTATATTTTAAAATGTATTAAAATAGAAAATTATTTTAAATGGTAATAATATTTCAAAATATTACTGCTTTTACTGTATTTTTGATCATATAAATGCAGCCTTGGTTAGGTTTATTTCTAAAACATTAAGAAATCTTACTGACCCCAAACTTTTGAACGGTAATGAATGTTTGACATGTTTGTCTTAACATCTGCATGATTCTCAAGGCTTCAGGGCAACAGATTTCTTTGGTGCCGTACACATGAACAACACTACAGATGTGGAAATGGCAGCAGTGGACTGTGACAAGGCCTTGACAGTGGAGTTTAAACATGACGACACACTCAGCGAGGAGTCTGGAGCTGTGATGCAGGTCAGTCTTCATGTATGCCACTGAGCTTTGAGACAATGACAAGACTGCCAAAGAATACAAAAGACATTTGGGAATACTTACTGCAACAAACCTCACATGTTAAGTCGCTCACTGTTTGACATAATCAGTAATACGATTGTTTGATACATCTTTTTTTTGTTTTTGTTTTTTTTGGTATCTCAAGTACATTGAAGTAGTTTTGATGTGATGTGCTTGGAATTCACTTTCTGGCAAGAGCAACACAAATGAGTTTGTTTCCTCTGGTTTCCCAGTGTGCTTTGCTCTACACCACCATCGGTGGACAAAGAAGGCTGCGAGTTCACAACCTCAGTCTGAACTGCAGCTCACAGCTCTCTGAGCTCTACAAAAGCTGTGAGACAGATGCCCTCATCAACTTCTTCGCCAAGTCAGGTGACCATCTTTCTAACTCTTACATGAACGTGAATGAAAACTTCATGCTATTGTTACCGATTTTTCATAACGTGACATAATGCTCATCTTAAAATGTACAATAATGAGATATTCTAAATCAATCTTTAAAAAACATGCTTTCTGGAAGGTTTTTTTTTTCTTCGATCTGATGCTATCTGATCCTTTTTGTTATGGTTTTATAGTGGAACAGCATAATTCAAGTTTTTTTCCAGTTATGTGCTTTTTTCATTTTTATTTTTTTATTTATTATTTTTTGCTTTAATAAATTTTTTTTACTTCAGTTTTAGTAATTCAGTTAGTTGCTGAAGCAACATTTCTAATTTCTAATATTTAATATTTTATTTTATTTCAGCTTTATTTCAATTAAAAAAAAAAACAGTTTTAGTTAACAACAACCTTTTTTTCAAATGTTTTTATACCTTTATTACCTTAATTTTTAGACCTTTCATTTTCTGCACTTTCTATCTATGCAGCAACATATTTAAAAATGTAAAATTGTATCATGAGTTGATGGTTTATAGTCTCCCTTTGAAGTGATTGTGGTGGATGCTTTTATCCTGCAGCGTATCGGGCCATGCTTAACCAGCCTCTGAAGACGGTGAGGGAAATCCTGGTAAACCAGACAGCTCACATGCTGGCTTGCTACAGGAAGAACTGTGCCACTCCTTCAGCAGCCAGCCAGGTCAGTGTCACACTTCACATTCATGTCCATCTATGTATGTTCATATAAAATGTACATTCTTATAAAAACATCTTCTCCCGTCATTAATGCTTCACACGCATAGCATGTGTAAACTCATTTACAGTTATAATGCAGCAGTGCTATTTTAGTATTTATGTACTATTATAATATTTATTTTGAATTCAATTTTGATGCATTTTCAGTTTTCATTTTAATTTAGGGTATCACTTTATTTTACAGTGTCCCTGTTACACATCTTGCATGTACTTACTATGTACTTACTACAAGTTATGCACAATTACAAGCAACTAACCCTAAACCAAACCCTACCCTAATCTAACCCTAATTATGTAGTAAGTAAACATAGTTGATTAATATTGCGCAGTACTTAAATGTATAATTACACTGTATCAAGGACACCTTAAAATAAAGTGATCTAATTTAGTTTAAGTTTTTAGCAATTTTGTTATGTGCTTTTGTCATTGTTATTAGTTTTCATTTTAATATTTCTATTTAGCTTTGATTTATTATTATTTCACTTTTACGAATTGTTTAAGTACTTCAAAGGCAATATTTAGTTTTAAGTTTTTCATATAATATTTATATTTTATACTTTATTTAAATTAAAGTTTTAGTTAACATTAACAACACTGGAATTCAGAAACCATTTTTTAGACATTTTTGTGTCTTTATTAACTTTATTTTTAGATTTTTTTTTCTTCAGCACCATCTCGTTCATATTTTAATTATTTTTAATAGATTCATATCATCATCTTTGCACTGCAAGACAAAAATCAGTAGAAAAACGTCCTAGCAGAAAATGATCAGTACCTTTTTCCTAACACCTGTAAAAAAAAATCAATTCCGAAAATTCCTTCTCATTCTCATCCTTCTCACGTCTCATTTTTACTGAATTTTTTTGAGTGTGTAACTCTGATTTGACGTGCAAACTGATGGCTCTTCTTGAACATTTTACCCTACAGCTAATCCTGCCTGATGCGATGAAGGTGTTCCCCGTCTACATGAACAGTCTGTTGAAGACGCCATCTCTAGTGGGAAGTACTGAGCTCTCCACAGATGACAGAGCCTTCTACAGACTCATGGTTATGGCGATGGGAGTGGAGGAAACCCAGGTCCTACTCTACCCTCGGCTAATCCCGCTGGTGAGATACACACATAACATGTATATTGCTTCTATCATAAACTTTAAACACTGAGCATTACAGTTTAAGCATTTGCCCTCTCTTTCTCAGCACACTATGGATGTGTCCAGTGAGTCAATCCCAGCTCCAGTCCGCTGTTCTGAGGAGCGGCTCAGCGAGTCCGGCATGTTCCTGTTGGAAAACGGGCTCTCTATGTTCCTCTGGCTGGGACAGGCCTGCTCACCTGACCTCATCCAGAACCTCTTTAATGTACCCTCTCTCTGCCACCTGACCACAGAAGGGGTATGACACACATTTTTGTAAATTACATTTTTGTTATTATACAGTAATTGAAATAAGGTGTATGTAAGTGAGAGATCAGAAATGATAATTGTTGTTTTTCATTTTTCCAATCTTTTCCCACTTTTTTCATTGCAAATAATATTATAATCTATATATATTATTTTATCTATTATTATATCTAAATCCCTTAATTACTTTCTCTGGTGTGCCCAAGCATCAGACTTTTCACCTGAAACATCCAATCTTATTATTGATTTTATATACTTTTTTGAAAATCTCCTACTCTTGCTTTGAACAAAACTGACAAGTTTTAAATCTCTTAATAGAACAATACAGACTGATATTTAAATATCTTAATAGAATAAAACCAACCAATCTCTTAGAACAATACAGACCGATATTTAAATCTCTTAAAGGTGCACTGTGTAAATTTTAGCGGCATCTAGCGGTGAGGTTGCGAATTGCAACCGCCGTCCGCTCACCCCTCCCTTTAGAAGCACATAGAGAAGCTACGGTGGCCGATACAGGACAAAGATGTTGTCGTCTGAGACAGCAGAGAGTAGCTAGCGCTCTGTAGAGCAGTTTGTCCGCTTAGGGCTACTGTAGAAATATGGCGGCGCAAAATGGTGACTTCACTGTAAGGGGACCCGCGGTGTATGTAGATAGAAATGTCTCATTCTAAGGTAATAAAAACATTTCAGTTCATTATGTAAGGTCTTTATACACCACTGAAAACATAGTTATGTATTATATTGCATTTCTGTCAATAGATCTTCATAAATACTACACTGCACCTTTTAATAGAACCAAACCGACTGATATTTAAATCTCTTAATATCTCTTAAATCTACTGTATAGGTAACTAAGTTTACTCTGTTCTTCTCCCAGTTCACCGGCCACTTACTTTTATGTATTTTGGGAGAAGTGGGTGAATTTACGTGTTGTAATTCCGACAGATCCGATTCTCTGAAATGCGGCGCAAACATGGCGGCACCCATCTCACATTATAGATCAACTAACAAGATCATTATAAAAGGTGTTTAAACGTACATTTAAGCAATATGTCAGTCATAAAGCGCTATTGTGGCTGCGTTGTTTCACATTAAGCATGAAGCAATGCAATGGAAATAAGGTGATGTGTTCTAAAATACATCGCCTTAAAAAACTCTCGCTTATGGCTCAGCTAAAATATTTTTAAACTTATGTGTGAAAGGGTTAATATAACAAAACCGAAAAATATTTAAGGCTCTGTTTACACCTGGTATTAATATGCGTTTAGGTCGATCGGATCACAAGTAGACGAGGGAGACACATACCCGTTTACACCTGGTGTTTTAATCCGTCTCTTTTGTCCACTTTTGGACCACTTCTGTCCTGATTTCCTCAAGGGGAGGGTTTACGGGCGGGTAAATGTATGGGTTTTTCAGATCTTCTGATCTAATGGATGAAATAAGCTCACGCAATTTACATATGAACGCGAAAGGAGACGATGGAAAAACACAGAGAGCAGCAGCTTTCGTTTCTGCTCTAACATCTGCAAGACCACACCAAACGCAGTGAGTGCGTGTTAGAAATCAGGAATGTTGAGAGAACATTGTGCTTTACGTTTTTCGTCTTCAAACTAAACTTGTATCTCCAGCCAACAAAGTTTAAATCCCGTCTGGCTAGCGCACTTCCCATAATGTTTATGCATTAGGTCAGTAGGCGGAGAGTAGGCTGTCTTTTATGGATGTTTGAACAGATTCGACCACACGAGCATTTACACTACAAAATCAATCCAGTCAAATGGAAAAAGAAGAAATAATTTATCCTATACATAAGTTTGGAACTACATGTAGGTGAATAATGACAGAATTTTCGGGCAACTATTATTTAACTTGTGCTTGTACAGTACTTATCTTTGCTTGATTGGATTATATCTAAACAATAACCTTTTTCCTCTTTGCACTATTGATCTCACTACTTGTGTTGCTTTAATCAACGTCAGAGCTGAAGTGATAACTGTAGAGGTATAATTGTCTTTCAGCAGACGTCATTACCTGTGCTGGATAATGCTCTCTCCAGGAAACTCCATTCAATCATCTCCAGCATTTCACAGCAGAGGGCCACATCCATGAAGGTACAGCTCACTCTCACCATCTCCTCTCTCCTGCATGCGGTTTCAGCATCTGTCTCTGTCTTTTGATCGTTATAAGAGACTTGGTGCTAATTTGAATTTCAGCTTGTAATGTGCATAATGTGATTGTGAGGCAGTATTAATATAACTAATATAATAATTTTATATTTAATTATTGCAAACTTTATACTAGTAGTAGTTTCTTTTTTCCTGCGATGCAAAGCTGAATTTTTAGCATCATTACTCCAGTCTTCAGTCTCACATGATCCTTCAGAAATCATTCTAATATGCTGATTTGCTGCACAAGAAACATTTCTTAATATTAATGTTGAGAACAGTTTTTGCTGCTTAATATTTTTGTGGAAAATATGATACACTTCCTTTCAAAAGTTTGGGGCAAGTCAGCAAGGACATTAAATTTATCACAAGTGACAGTAAAGATCTTTTTAAAATGTTACAAAAGATTTCAAATAAATGCTAAAAGAATCCTGAAAAAATGTAATATGTAATAAGACCCATTATTAATAATTGATCACCAAGAAGAATTGATGGTAACTGAGCAGCAAATCTGCATATTAGAATGATTTCTGATGGATCATGTGACACTGAAGACTGGAGTAATGATGCTGAAAATTCAGCTGTACCATCACATGAATAAATTATTTTTTAAAGTATATCAAAATAGAAAACTTGTTATAATATTTCACAATGTTACTGTTTTAACTGTATTTTTGATCAAATAAATGCAGCCTTGTTGAGCATAAGAGACTTCTTTCAAAAACATAAAAGAAATCTTACTGACCCCAAACTTTTGAACAGTAGTGTACCTAAAAGGTTTTTTCTTTCTCTGTCCTGATCTGTGATCACCAGTGTAATTTATGTGTGTGTGTGTGTTTGTGTGTGTGCAGCTGCTGATAGTAAAGCAGAAGGACAGAGCAGAGATGTTGTTCCGTCAGCACCTGGTGGAGGATAAGGGTCTTCACGGAGGGGCGTCTTACATGGACTTCCTGTGCTACGTCCACCGCGAGATCAGGCAGCTGCTTACTTAACTCTCTCACACACACACACACACACACACACACACACACACACACACACACACACACACTTAAGAGTGTTATAGCGCACAGCCATCTTCTCTTATAATCTCTACAGCTGCCTATGATATACGACCAAACTCTTTCTGCAGTTGAGTATGATCTTTGTGCTTGATTCCTTTCTGTTTCGCATGAGGGATGCTGGTAAGTGGGTGTTTAGATCGAACACCTTCAAATGTGCCACATCTACCTGTTCTGAGAAGCCATTATGTTGAGATCCTCTCAATGATTTTATTAAATCATCCCTCCAGATTTATTTTACCAAAGGGAAACATTTCTTTGAATCCTTCACACAGTCGACACACAGCAAAATAAACAAAACAGGCTCGTAATGTGTGGATTTGAGTGGAACATCTGTGCTGTGTCTATTAAATTAATAGATGACATCTTTGTGACTGAAACTATACAGTACATAACTTGCAATTTTTTTTCTTTGTATGACTTCAGGGACGAAACCATCACACATAACTGAAATCTAGTCATGTACAAAAATTAAATTAATTTTTTTTAAAGAACATCTTTGTCTTAATTTTTTTTTTTTACTCAGTTATTTTGCGCATCATATGTTTACATTTTGTTTGTATGTTTCCAATACTTCAAAATGTGTAAAGAGACTGGGCTTTCCTGTTTAACCAATAGACATTTAAAGAAACATATCAGAACACGTTCTTCAATCAAAAGAACTGAACGTCCCTTTTATTTTGCAATCAATGTCAGTTATTATTTGTCATTTATACAGTTTTGCTTTTTGAAACATTTCCAAAGTGGAGTTGAGATGTTTTATAAAGTGAGCAGTTATTATACTAAATTTGCCTTATTTTTTTCTGACTTCTAATGGTACATCTCTGGACCAATACTGTATATTTTATTACAGTTTGAGATGGATTTTAAAGACTCGTAAGCAACTATACCTCAGGTCACATGCATCTAGCCTTTGTACCTGCTCATTAATGCTTCGGATCGGACACACGTGGGCTTCTTCGTATTCAACACAGAAAAGATTCATTTCTGTAAGCCGAAAGCAGCCTGTCATGTACATTTCAATTTAAAGCCTTTATACAGCTGTTTTTGAATAAAGGTGTAGTCCCTGTTAACCTTGAAAGCGTGTTTTGTGTTTATCTGAACTCAGATGAATGGCTTAACCCTCGTCCTTCCCTGGGGTCATTTTGACCCAGAACTAATTTTTTTACTAAAAAATTGAGTGTTCATTGGAGTGGTCCAAGACCATAGGACTTTTGTCGCACTTGAACCACGAATACACACAATTTTTTTTACTGGATTCGAGGAGTTATTGTGGTTGAAACTTAAAGTAACAAATCCTTCCCTCGCGGGTCAATTTAACCCCCTTAGGAATGAATGTAATGTAATGCTTCAGTACACTTAGAAAAACCAAAAAATGCTAAAAATTCAAACTAAAAATGCTAAAACTTTACCAAAAATTTATTTTATAATGTCTACATGTATATCTGAATGCATACTGAAGAGAAACTGAGTTTAGGACCCAGGGGAACAGCTCATTTTCTCCATATAGAGCTATAAGGCTATCTAGTGGCAAGAGTCATGAAATATCTTTTTTTTTTCTTCACAAGGCGTCGGCAAAAACACCCAATGTAAGATATTTTGTGCTGAATTAAAAGGGTTATGCATGAAATTGTGAGTTATTTTGAATTTAAGTTGAAAGAATGTGAAGAATGTGCTTAAATTATTATTTATTTATTGATAAAATCTAGTAATTTTAAAGAAATAAAAAAATAACAAAAAATCTCCAAAAAAATTGCATTACAAAATAGAAAAAAATATTATCAAAATGAAATAAGCTTTTTGGGCAAAAAAAGTATAATTTTAGGACTTTGGGTCATTTTGACCCGTGAGGGAAGGATTTGCTACAATGTGCCAGGGAAGGATGAGGGTTAATCATAGCTATTTTGTAGGCATCAGATTACCAATGATCCGTTATACAATGAACCAGCCGTGCAATGTACATTCTGAGCGGTTTATTGACTATGTTACAAAATGCACTCATCTAATTCCACAGAGAAGCTTGGGATAGGCACACAGAGCACTAGATCTGCTCCAGACAGCTCTACCCATCACTAAGGGCCAATCGCTAACACTGTAAAGCAGGAACTGTGGCCCTCCAGATCCATTTTCCTGTAGAGTTTAACTCAAACCCTAATCAAACACACCTGAACAAGCTAATAAAGGTCTTCAGGATTACTAGGCTGTGTCTGAAAGTTTAAAAATGCTGCCTTTGGAGGAACAATAATTAAATATTCACTTAGTTATCTCCTTAGTTAAGCTCTCCTTGTTTTTTTGTAGATCATTAAACCTGTATGCATGTCATTGGATAAGATGTTAAACCGAGGTCCTGACTCTCTGAGGTGATTAAAAATCCCAGGATGTCCTTCAAAAAAAGAGTAGGGGTTTAACCCTGGCATCCTGGCCAAATTTGCCCATTGGCCTCTGTCCATCATGGCCTCCTAATCATCCCCAAATATACTGATTGGCTTCATCACTCTGTCTCCTCGCCACCAATAAGCTGGTGTGTGGTGGGCGTTCTGGCACAATATGGCTGCCGTTGCATCATCCAGGTGGATGATGATGGTGGTTGAGGAGATTCCCTCCTTCCATGTAAAGCGCTTTGAGTGCAAAGAAAAGCGCTATATATATGTAACAAATTATTATTAATTGCCTGATAGAACAGCGAGGCAACAAGTCAGGTGCCTTTCAGACGCAGCCCTAGAAAGCTACAGGCAGGTGAGTTTGATCAGGGTTGGAGCTAAACTCTGCAGGAAAGTGGATCTCGATGGCCAGAGTTGCCCACCCCTGCCGTAAAGCCTTCTTCAGTTTCTACACATGCAGCTGGTTCTCTCGTCGCTTGCAAGAAATTGTGCATTTCAATGTCAATGGGAAACCTCAAATACAGCAATCAATGACATAGCAGATTTCAGAAAAGGACTAAAAAAGGATCATGTTCTATGCTGTAACTCAATTACAATGAAGTCAGACAAAAAATACAGTTTGGGATGAGCGTTAACAAAGAAAGGCACTGATTTCTAGAGTTGGGAAAAGCTCATGCACTCTTCTCCTGGAAAAGCTAATGTCAATCAGGCATGCAGGCATCGCAAAACTAATAAAAAAAAAAAAAAGACAGACAATCAAGTGTTCTTATTAGACAGTATATAGAACCCAAAACAATAAACATTATTTGCATATTCTGAATAAATAAGCAAAATGTAGGATCTGAAAAAAAGAGGCATAAAAATGCTCATTTGTACGGAGGCCCTAAAGGGACAAGTTAAAAAAAAAAAAAAAAAATGAGATGGAGGAAAAAATATTTGTCAATGCTTTTGCGTTCTCTCGCAAATGTTTTGAGTTCCCCTGAGAAACTTTGCGTTCCGCCGAGAAACTTTTCGTTCACTCGCAAAGAGCAAAAAGGTTTTGCGAGCAAAGTTTCTCAAAACATTTGTGAGAGAACCCTAAAGCATTGACTTGTTATTTTTCCTCCCATCAAATTTTTTTCCCACCACCATGTCCTTTTAGGGGCTCTGTACCTTGTAACTTATGAAATATCTACACACATTTTAAATACAAATCAGTGTAATAATTTATTTTCTACAGAGCCCCTAAAGAGACATGGTGGTGGAAAAAAAAATGAAGATGGGAGGAAAACAATAAGTCAATGCTTTTGCTCCCCTGAGAAATTGTGCGTTTGCTCGCAAAACATTTGTGTTCCCCCAAGAAACTTTGTTTTCGCTGGCAAAACCTTTGCGTTCCCCCGAGAAACTGTGCGTTCGATTGCAAAACCTTTGCGTTCCCCCAAGAAACTTTGCGTGCGCTCGCAAAACCTTTGCGTTCCCCCGAGAAACGTTTTCACTCGCAAAACCTTTGCGCTCCCCCGAGAAACTGTTTTCCCTCGCAAAACCTTTGCGTTCCCCCGAGAAACGTTGTTTTCACTCGCAAAACCTTTGCGTTCCCCCGAGAAACGTTGTTTTCACTCGCAAAACCTTTGCGTTCCCCCGAGAAACTTTGTTTTCACTCGCAAAACCTTTGCGTTCCCCCAAGAAACTTTGTGTTTGCTACCCAAAACCTTTGCATTCCCCCGAGAAACTTTGTGTTCGCTCCCAAAACCTTTGCGTTCCCCCAAAAAACTTTGTTTTCGCTCGCAAAACCTTTGCATTCCCCCGAGAAACTTTGTGTTCGCTCCCAAAACCTTTGCGTTCCCCCAAGAAACTTTGTGTTCGCTCCCAAAACCTTTGCGTTCCCCCAAGAAACTTTGTGTTTGCTCCCAAAACCTTTTGAGCACTTTGAGAACAAACATCAAAGAATGCAAAGTTTCTCGCCGGAACTCAAAAGTGTTTCAGACGGAACACAAAGTTTCTCGGGGAATGGACTTAGTATTTTTCCTCTCATCTCATAATTCTTCACCATGTCCCTTTTGGGGCTCTGTACTTTTCAACCTAATGACTGGCCTGTATATTTATACACAATTATAAAACTCTTCTTATTATCTCTCTCTCTCGTTTTCTGGTACACAGGTTATCTTTAGACTTCCATTAAAGCCACGTGATCACTTTGAGCTTTGAGAAATGTTGTGTGGTAACTGCTCCACGTGACCAAAATGCATGTTGAAGGAACATGATTTGCACTCAGGGATTCAGCTAAGATTCGTATACGAGTTATGATTATGATTGTAATGGAAGCTTGTTGCAACTGGGCCCGTGCGTTTCTAAAGACAGCTAGAATATTAGAACATTACTGGAAAATCTAAATATTGACAATTTATTTTGGTAGTGTTATCGTGTAATTTTCCAATTTTTCTCTACAAAGTATGTTGTCAGCCACATTGTGCTGTAACTTAAGTCACTTACCACTAGGTGGCAACAGTGGAGAACATTATAACTCTCTTGGTGAACCACATTTATAATTGTTTTGTTTTTATGATTTGCTCACAGTTAAATAATATTCTATATGTGAAAGTGATGTTTAATGCCAAATAAAGTAAAATACTTCTAAATTAATGTAAACAAAAATTCGGTGGGGGGTAATAAGTTTAAATATCCTGAAATCAATTAAAGACGCTATAAGACAGAGATTTGAACAATGCACTGAAAGACACAAGATACATTTCTTTGACGTTAACAGAGCTCTTTTGCAGACACAAATACTGATGGTCAAACAGAATAAAAAACTCTGAGTGAAAACATAGGCTACTGTACGGCTACAGGCAGCCTGATGCGCTCATAAATAAACCCACACAGCAAGATGCTTTGAGAACAGTGATACAGTGTTGGAAACATGTAAACATAAAGTGACATTTTTCACAAGGACTTTATAACTAAGATACATATAAGCAGCATTACTTTGTAACAGTGTTTCCTAAGACAGATACAACGTGTGCTTTGAGTCGCTACCTGTAGCTTCCAAATCTATACTATAACATCTTGTTCTAGTTGGCAAATGATTCTGAACAAATAAAAAAAAAAACCCCAGTAAAGATCTATTTTAAATATATTTTAGAAAACATACATCTTTATTTTAATCTTTCCACCTGTTTTGGCTGGACCTGCTGTTGTAGTAAGAACATTCTGGAATGATTCTGTAGACATTTAAAGGCTGCAGATTCACCTTTGTACTTATGGAAAGAAGGCAAGAAGTATGAATTATTACTGATTGTTGTGCTTAAAAACACCATGAATCTGTGTTATGTGACGAATTTGTACTACATCATGTTCTGACACATAAGTAACAAATGAGTTGATTTGACAATGAGTATTAAATCATGAGGGCCAACTGGTTGTTCAATCCATGAACAATCTTTGTAAATTGTCTGTCAAATATTCTTTGTAAATTGCTGAAATTTATGAATAGAGGGCAAATGTATGAAATGTACCTCTAGATCAGGGGTGGAGAACGTTGATCCTGGAGGGCCACTCTCTTGCAGAGTTTAGCTCTAACCCTAATCAAACACTGATGTTAATCAAGGTCTTCAAGATTACTAAAGTTACAGGCAGGTGAGTGTTTTTTTCAGGGTTGGAGCTAAACTCTGCAAGAGAGTGGCCCTCCAGGATCAACGTTCCCCACCCCTGCTCTAGATGAAAAATGGCTTGTAGTCATTTCAATTTTCAGAAATTTGAAGAAAAAGCTGATTGATGTATCTATGGAATTGTATGGAATGGAAAAGTATTTCCATCAGGGAATAAATTACGAAAAGTAGTTGCGACTTTCGTTCTAGCAATTGTGAGTTTACACCTTTAAATTTGGAATTTATAATTTGCAATTGCTGGTTTATATCTCACAATTCTGACTTTATTATATTGACAATAGAGTGCAACTGTTGGGTTCCGTAAGTAAAAACTCCATTCATTTTCTCCATATGGAAACTGATTTTTAATGATAACTTACTACTGTGAGCTACGAGGTTGTTAATCGATAAAACTACATTATCCATGATGCTGTTCAAAAAATCCACCAATCAGAGATCAAAACAAGCTAAACGCACCAGAAGAGCTCTTTAGCTCCGCCCACTCCCATGAAGCACTGTGAATCAAATCTGCCTCTCAAAATACTTAAATTTATATTTATATATATATATATATAATATGCATATTTTGCTGTTAGAAATGCTTCATGGGATTGTAGTTCTTTCCCTCACTAAAGCTGATAAGTACACAGTCTTCGTCTTGTACCTTTGTATTTTTGTCTGATTTTCAAATACTTCTTGCTTCAAATCAAAGTTTGTAATGTTGTGATTCACCTCGTAGCTGATTGGCTTGGTTCATGGCTTATAACACTTTAACAAAGACTTTTTTGAAATCCCTATAGGTGAAATGATTGAAATACTTCCGGAACCAATGCTACTGAAAAAGGGGACGGGCACTGTTGCACTCTATTGCAAGTTTATATCTCGCTATTCTGAGAAAAAAAAAAAAATTGTGAGATAAAATGTCACAGTTACCTTTTTTTTATTCTACGGTGGAAACAAGCTTCCATAAATTGCTGTACTTTAAATAAAGCATTGATAAAACTTAAAAAAAAAAAAAAATTACAGGAAAAGGATATGAGAAAAATGTAAAAAAAAATATTTTTCTTTGATATTTAAAATGCTGTTAATTTTGGTTTATGGGTAAATCGCTGCTAGTAATCAGATGTGTCTCATCGAGGACTTAAGGGTTTGTGGAGTATAAAGGTGGTTATATGAGCTGGCCCGCCAACAGAGTCCATTCAGACATTAAATGATGTTCTCAAAAAGCTGCATTGATCTCATGATGTTCTCATCCTGTGGGGAGCAAACGGATAAACACAGGTAAACACTTTAATAATGGACAGTCCTCAGGCTCAATGAACATTATGTAAAGAGATTTTCTCTCTACTCAAGAAAAACCTATTGTGTTTTCAAGAAAGACATTCATGCAGAACATCACATTCATACCAAAAATAGGCTTACATTTTGACAGCAGTCTATAAATTCATCTATAGTGACCACTCCATCCCTGTTTTTGTCCATTTTCTGTCGACACAAAAAGAGTCACAAGGTCAATGTGTTCATTTGAGGTTGCTCATAGATATTTTTCTTGCTTAGAATTACATCTAGACAATCTCTATGATAACATCAGCAGAAACTAGATCAGTAAGATCACAGTGATTTATAACAAGACATAGATGGGAACATTCTGGCAATTAACCAATGTCCTATCCAGTAAAAACTGAGGTGAAGTCCTATTTTCAGTCCCACTTTATATTAAGTGTCTTTAACTTTACTAACATTTAAAATATTAATTTGATACAAATCCCTTATTGTGTACATACATGTACTTGTATTTAATTACAGCTGTAATTACATGGTATTTTTTTAAATTCTGTAATTACATCTATTATTATACTGTTGACCCTTCACTTACACCTTAACCCACACTTAAATCTACTCATACCACCAAACCGATCCTTAACTTTACCCGTTTCCCACCTCAATAGCAGCACAAGTGTTTTGCAATACAACACAATAAGAGCATTGTGTGTGTGTGTGTGTGTGTGTGTGTGTAGTAGTAGTATTTGAAAAACAATCAATACGGAATAAATTAGATATGGGATATATTGAAAAGATTCAATCTCACCTGGAAAAATATCTCCACATGCTGTCGTGGAGTTTCCTCTTTAAGTGTAGGATATGTGCATCTCCCCATCATGTCATAGATAGACTTTATGATATCTAACATTTCCTGTGAATCCCAAACAAAACATAGACATGTTGTTTGTTGGTGTTTTTACTTAATTACTTGTCATATAAGTGTAACACTTTGTAATAAGATTAGTTAATGCATCTTCATGAGCAGACAATTAATACACTGGAAAAATTGTGGTGTAGAAACAGTTTTCACTCAGAAATTGCTAGTAAATTTCACAAACAATTACAAAGAAATTGCAAGAAAAACTGAATTAAACCTGAAAGTTTTGAAAAAATGAAATAGGATTTTCTTGTAAAATGTACTACAATAATGTATAATTTTTTTTTTTACAGCATTTATTAATCTAGGTAATAGTTCCCTTTTTGTCGTTCACTTCATCGTTGTCGAATGAGAGACACTAGGGGTTGCACTTGGGAGCCCCAAACACCTTTGACGTTTTCAGAAAAGGCCAATGGAATTGGCGCGTGGAATTTGCATGTCTGGCCACGCCCCCAGACATATGGGTATATAAGGCGGCCAGCGTGCATCACACACTTCAGCTTTGTCCTAAGCACAGCGTTTCTTCATGCAAGAAAGAGAAGAGAATTTCCATTCACCTCTAAAGAGCATCTGCTGCTCTCTTCCAGCGTTGCACAGATAAGTGCAGAGAGTTACCCTGGGTGCATAAGCGGCATTCTGAAAGAGGCAATTTTCTATTAAAAGAGCAAATTTCTCTAAAAGAACTGCACAGCACATTGCGTCTTTTTAAAGATGCGAGTTCTCTCTTCCTTGGACGTGCATGGTCCACGCTCATGCTGAAACAGCGTTTGTGGATGGGTCATGCGCTCATTGTGAGAGCATGCCCATGGGAACGTTGCGGTTGCGACTCTCATACTTTTACAAAAGTAAAAGTCCTGGTCCTTCTACCTCTGGATACAAGGCCTCGGTGGCAAGCGTTAAGGGTGATTTAGGGGTTACACTGAGAGAGCTTCCACCAGGTCAATCCCTGCAGGCCTCTCATTCCTCAGCAAGCTCAATTCCCCAGGTCAAGTTTCCGGATGAGTTAGGTGGCTTGCCCAATTTCTCATTCTTATTTTGTCAATCGTAACATCGGAGGGCAGGCTTATGCCTTCCAACGCGGGTGACTCGTCTGTGCTTCCACCTTCGGGTGTAACAGTACAGTCTGAGGCTGATGCAAAGTTGGCAGCAGGGCTTTCCCGGGCTGCCGCAATCATGGGGCTTGAGTGGACTCCTCTGCTCGCATTTCGATCATTGGTTCCTGGGGTCCGGCAAAAATAGACCTGGGGAGGGGCGCTGCTGAGCCCTGGGTCCATTTGGGGCAAAAATCGCAAAGTCTCGAAAGGCACATTTCTCTGCCAGAACACGCTTTGCTGGCTCCTCCGTCCTCACTACCCTCGATGGTGGGGCAGTACGGGGGACTCAAGAGGTTTCCCAGTTGGAGCATGGGATTGCGGTGCATTTATGCCCGCAAAACTCTGCCAACTGGCAGAACCGTCCAAGGCTCCTGTCCAAAGCATGCAAGTTTACCTCGTCTCTCACGGCAAGGGCTTACAATGCTGCTGGCCAGGCTGCCTCTGCCCTGCATGCAATGGCCATCCTGCAAGTCTATCAGGCCAAAGCATTGAGAGATCTGCACAAGGGTAGTCCTGACCCAGAGGTAATGCAGGAACTTGAGCATTCACACCAGAACCACGGTGGATGCGAAAATGTATTCTCCCTGCGTTCTCTTGCAACGAGTCTGCATAGAGCAGGTAAGTGTGACGAGTATTGACGGGAGCAAGGTAGGTGTTTTGACATATCATTCACCATGAGTAACAAGGGACGCAAAGGCTCTGACGTAGCTTCTCCTGCTCTTCCTCGCCGCAAACTACCCACCTTGGGTACACTGGGTATCATTCTGTTGGTTCCGCACCCGTCCAGGTACTGCGGAGTGCTCAGGCTAGTGCTTTGTGTGTAGTGTAACTGTGACCTGAATACGATGCATTCTTCCACTGTTCAGTTTCCCTGGCGGCGAACCCAGTGTCTTCCCCTCAAATGGAGCTAGCTACATCACCAGTCTCTGTGTCCGGTAGTCTCCCCCTCGTCAGGTGGAGCCCACCACAGAGACTCTTCCCTATGTAGTACTCCCCACTGGGGAGTCCATAGGATGCATTCTACATACTGTCCTCCCCCTTTTGGGTAGGATGTCATCTCCATAGTGTTCCTGTCTTAATGAAAAGGGGAAGGCTTCCCAATGTTAACAACCAGGTGTACTCAGCCTTTTGAATCAGAAGAGGCCCTACGGCTGGAGTGACCTCTTCCTAGAAGTGAGGAGGTCTGGGGAGATCTGAGGTCATTTACCCTGGGCGTTGATAGGTTGCGAGATAACATAGTTGCACTTGCTGTTGGCACGTGAAGGCTTGCATGCATCTGCACTGCCATGTCTCTTGACACAGTTCAGTTGTAGCATTTAGTATAGGGACCCCTAGTATCTCTCATTTGACACAACGTCGAAGTGAGCGACAGAAAAGGAACACCGTTGTGCGAGACGTTGTGTCAAATGAGCGACACTAGGGGTTGCCCTTGGGAGCCCCAAACACCTCTGACATTTTCAGAAAAGGCCAATGGAATTGCCGTGTGGAATTTGCATGTCTGGCCACGCCCCCGGACATATGGGTATAAGGCAGCCGGCGTGCATCACACACATTAGGTTTGTTCTGAGGAGCCGAGACGGTGTCTCAACCTCTCAGTGACAGTTCAGGTTCTGGCAGGAGGGACAAAATGTCTCATTCCCTCCATCAGGGAATGGAGGTTACACCAGTAACCGAGAGGTTTGTTTTCAATAATTTAATAATGTATAGTATGGGTTACCCCATCAGTGTATTCCGGCATGCCGAAATGGCGTGACCTGCGGTGTTTCACTAAATGTTGGAGGGAATCCTGTAGCTTTGATATTAATTTATAAAACTCGAAATGTTAAAACTATTTTTTATGTTGAAAGAAACACTAAACTAAACTTCATTTTTAGTTCATTTCATCTATCAAATGAATTCATGTTAATGAAATTACCCTTATTATAAAGTGTTACTGATTTTCTTCATGTATTACCTCTTTTGTAATATATCCATCTTTATTAATATCGTACAGGTTAAATGCCCAGTTAAGCTTCTCTTGAACGGTGCCTCGTAAGAGAATGGAAAGGCCCATCACAAAATCCTGTGATGAAATGAAAGACATTGAGAAATCAGTCAGACAGAATATTGTTGCATAACCACATAAATGTGTAATTTACAGCTAGAAAATGATTCATGATTATTCTGCTAAACAAACTGCTTCATATCATGAGATGATATTATACCTCATGGTATTTTAATGGTTGTATTATGGATCTAACTAATTCAGCCAGCACGCAAAGGCTATAATGTTGGTTTGAGTTCACATTTTTCTTATGTGAATGGAAATAAATGTCTTTAATAACACATAAGCATTTTTTCTCCAAATGATGAGAGGAATTCTTTCTGGCTGAACTTTTCACATGAGGAATCAAGGTTTTTAATTACCAAATATGACAAAATAAGTCGTGGTGGGAGCTAAATGGCTAAAGGACAAGCCAAGCATTGTTATTAAAAAACAAGATGAGGATATTCTCATTTAGTTTAATTACTGTATCACTGGGGACTAGCAATGTTTGTTTATAGCCAAAGAATGAAATCCTTGTTATGTGTAAATTGAAGGTTCAGTGGTGTTTAAAATGTTTCCTAATGTCTCAGTAAGATACAAATTGCACAAATTGTCAGTCAAGACATTGATGCAACAGTGGTCAACTTGAACAAATAATTTATTTCTGTAATAGCTCCAGTTGTGTTTATGGGTAGTTGATGCATAACATACCACTGAGATTTTGTTTTTCAGGATTTTAGGTTAAAATAAATAGGGGAAAGAGTATTTTAGGTGCTGTGTCTGGTAGAGCTGCACAATTCTTGATTGAGAATTAAGATTGAAAAATCTTTCACATTTTAAAACAGAGATCACGATTCTGATCACGATCATGATTCTGAATATACAATGGAACAAAAGAACATAACATTGTATGTATGTATATACACTCACCTAAAGGATTATTAGGAACACCATACTAATACTGTGTTTGACCCCCTTTCGCCTTCAGAACTGCCTTAATTCTACGTGGCATTGATTCAACAAGGTGCTGAAAGCATTCTTTAGAAATGTTGGCCCATATTGATAGGATAGCATCTTGCAGTTGATGGAGATTTGTGGGATGCACATCCAGGGCACGAAGCTCCCGTTCCACCACATCCCAAAGATGCTCTATTGGGTTGAGATCTGGTGACTGTGGGGGCCATTTTAGTACAGTGAACTCATTGTCATGTTCAAGAAACCAATTTGAAATGATTCGAGCTTTGTGACATGGTGCATTATCCTGCTGGAAGTAGCCATCAGAGGATGGGTACATGGTGGTCATAAAGGGATGGACATGGTCAGAAACAATGCTCAGGTAGGCCGTGGCATTTAAACGATGCCCAATTGGCACTAAGGGGCCTAAAGTGCGCCAAGAAAACATCCCCCACACCATTACACCACCACCACCAGCCTGCACAGTGGTAACAAGGCATGATGGATCCATGTTCTCATTCTGTTTACGCCAAATTCTGACTCTACCATCTGAATGTCTCAACAGAAATCGAGACTCATCAGACCAGGCAACATTTTTCCAGTCTTCAACTGTCCAATTTTGGTGAGCTCGTGCAAATTGTAGCCTCTTTTTCCTATTTGTAGTGGAGATGAGTGGTACCCGGTGGGGTCTTCTGCTGTTGTAGCCCATCCGCCTCAAGGTTGTGCGTGTTGTGGCTTCACAAATGCTTTGCTGCATACCTCGGTTGTGACGAGTGGTTATTTCAGTCAAAGTTGCTCTTCTATCAGCTTGAATCAGTCGGCCCATTCTCCTCTGACCTCTAGCATCAACAAGGCATTTTCGCCCACAGGACTGCCGCATACTGGATGTTTTTCCCTTTTCACACCATTCTTTGTAAACTCTAGAAATGGTTGTGCGTGAAAATCCCAGTAACTGAGCAGATTGTGAAATACTCAGACCGGCCCGTCTGGCACCAACAACCATGCCACGCTCAAAATTGCTTAAATCACCTTTCTTTCCCATTCTGACATTCAGTTTGGAGTTCAGGAGATTGTCTTGACCAGGACCACATCCCTAAATGCATTGAAGCAACTGCCATGTGATTGGTTGATTAGATAATTGCATTAATGAGAAATTGAACAGGTGTTCCTAATAATCCTTTAGGTGAGTGTATATATATATGTGTGTGTGTGTGTGTGCATGTGTCCAAATGTGAAACTGCAATTCAGTATAAATGCATTATTATTAGGTTTACTATGTATCTCTCTTACTATGTAAGAGAGATTGCATTCAGCCAGACTGTTCCATTAGTATTATTACTTACCTCAAAACTGACAGAGCCATTGTGGTCGGTGTCGAATGCATCAAACAGAAAATGTGCATACGTTGATGCATCTGAAAAAATAAAACAGGAAACTGCTCAGCTTCAGTCACAGCAATGTCATTAACTCATTGCACAGCTTTTTCTGTTCAACAACCAAGGGGATGCATAAGCTTGCACAAGCTATGATCCATTATACTATAAATAATACAAATAGTGTGTGTATGAGAAAGGAATGGAAATGAGTAGGATCGCGTGAGAGAGATTTGTCACAAACCCTGACAAATGATGTAGAGAAGCTTAAAACCATAATTATAAAACTATTCCTTTGACTGCACAGTGGCACAAATCATGTGACTCGAAGAGAATCACTACAACAGCCATTTCCTCTGCGATACCTCCATTCAGATCAGTGTTGTGTGTGGTGGACTCCTGAAATGAGGGCTTTTTAGCCCTATAAATTCATGTTTGATTTCTCTTTGATGTTATACAGTTTCTAGGCTGAAAACATAAGGAAAATCTTTTACCTTACACTATCAATAACAAAGCAATATATTATATTATGTAAGGAATAATCCACAGCTAACTATGCATTAAATGATTTTAATGCACAACATGGAGGCAAAGAATCTCCCAACATGAAGTGGAGTGCATTCAAATAGTTTAATGCACAACTGGCCGTGGATTATCCCACTTATATCATGGTAATTTGCCAGCAGTGACAAGTTTGATGTTTGCAGCGCAATATTTGACTAGAAGGGTTACGTCTTGTTAGATCTAGCATTCTGCCCGCTTTGAATCAGACACAGCAATAAAGTAGTGCAGTAAAATTACATTTATTGGAATGAATGAATTATAACATTTAGTTGAATTAATAATTGATAGAGAGAGAGATGCATGTGTGAATTACCTGCGTCTGTGCAGCATCTTTCTACAAATAGTGAAGCTGTGAGATTCAAAAACAGCGATGTTACCCCCTCTCTGCTAAGAAATATAATATAGCGATTCAGTAGCGAAGATATTTTATCAATAATAGTCGCTGGGCAGCGCTGAGAAGTTTCTGTGCTCCTGAATGTTTCTGTGTTTGCGTAACAAGATCTCCGATCTCTGAGTGCAAGTGATGTGTGTGTGTGTGTGTGTGTGTGTGTGTGTGCGCTTCAGTGAAAGCAAGGCATTAATATAGAACGGTGATTCAACTGACTGGAACTACCTGTGCATTAAACAGTTTTATACCATGGTCTGTCTGAATACTCAATTATGATTGGCTGGTGTGCATTAAAACCGTTTAATGCACAAGTACTTCCAAGAGTTTAATTCAATGTGTTACTTGCCATTTCATTGTAATTATTTATGAAATTTACTAGCAATCCTTAAAGGGGATGTCTAATTCTATTTCATGCATTCTGACTTATTTACACTGTTAAAGAGTTCTCATGTTAAACATGGCCAAAGTTTCAAAAAACGAGTTGGACGTCCTTCAGGGTTCGTATAAGTTTCTGAAAGTTTTTTTCAAGTATGGCCCTGTATTTTTAATTTTTTTTATTTAACCTTTATTTAACCAGGTTAGTCTCATTGAGATATAGAATCTCTTTTTCAAGAGAGACCTGGCCAAGATAGCAGAACAAATTAGATCACACAATCACAAAACAAACACAAAAAAAGGCAAAGACAACTCAAGTGCATTTCAATTAAATAAAAGTGCCATTAATTAAAACATTTGCATGTGTGGATGGACTCATGTTCTATAGATTTAACATAACCTGGCCCTGTATGACGTGATAAAGGGTGGAATTCCTTGTACGGGCACTTCTCCCTAATGAGCGCGTGCGCACATCAACCAGAGCGAGAGCAAGAGCACACCCATCAACGAGCTTCATTCGGGTTTCGGAAGTCATCGGTAGCACTGCACAGGACTTGCTCGAGAAAGATTTGTCATGTTTTTAGATCACGAAATCAACAATGTCACCAAAGAAGTGTGTTTTTGGTTGTGAGGGAAAGCTAACCTTGTTCAGCTTCCCAAAGAACCCAGCATTAAGGGAACAGTACGCAGTTTGTTTTTCCGGAGCAGGAACGGAGTTGTGCAAGTGTGTTTGTTTGTTCCCGGCATTTCGGTGACAAATGTTTTATAAACAAGGCCAAAGTCCCTTTAAGACAAGTCATTTCACTTGGCGGCCATCTTTGAAACGCCTCTCGGGCATGCAAGTGCAGCTCCTACAGCTCTTTGAACGTGGAAACATCAAATTCTCCAAAACTGTTCACCAAGCTTACGATTAAATTTCATATTTGAAATCACCAATGAAATCTGACAAAAACTGTCTCATACATTTTGTTTCTAAACGCTCGAATCATGATAAAAACCTGCGTTTTTCAGCCTGGACAAAGCTAATGCGCATGCGCAATCCTAAACGCGCGTCTCAGAACATTGCCTGTTTCTATAGCAACCGGAGCTTCTAATGGCAGCTGCAGTGACGCGATGACTTTACTAATCAACGATTGGCTCTTTCATTTAGAAGGCGCCGCTTATTCGCCATATTGGGTGTTGCACTTTCTCCCCTTCATAAGTAATCGGAGTGCACCGTCGTCCTATATATAAAGTCTTTGACAAGGCCCAGTTCAACGCTGGATTTGCATATCGTTTGAAACTGAAAAATGGAGCGGTCCCAACAATAAAAGATCCCGGTCATGAGTCGGAACTCCAGGCGGTAAGTAAAACTGCATCAAATGTCTGTGTTTTGTTGGCAATCGGTAGGTAAATGCATATAATGTAAACAACATAAATGTATAGTAAATCAAAAGTTATCCAGGGATAATGCGATTATGTAGTGTGTGTGTGTGCGTGCTCATGACTCTTTAGCTCCGCCCACGGCACGCCTCCAGGAGCTCGACTGTTTTCGGAAAGAATCGGTATAGTGTATCTGTCTTTTATAAATCTGATAAAACTAAAGACTCTTCGGAGATATGAAAGATGCAGTACTACTCTATAGGTACACAAGATTAACATGAGATTGGCAGAAACTGTGTGTGTTATGTCCCCTTTAAGAGAAAGTACGGATAGTAAATCCTGTCAAAGTAAATCCTACACCAAATATTTTTGAGAGTACACCAGGTTACACCAACAAAATATTATAAAAGGTCAGATGAGGTTGTATTAAAAATCACACTACATGTGGTATAACTGTAAAGGAAATAGTATGACTTTAAACACACTCACCTCCCTGTGGAAAGAACTGAGAGTAAATTTCCTTAAATGTGTCTTCATTGACCACACCACTGGGGCATTCCTGCAAACACAGATACAGGCAATCTTATTGAGATGATATTGTGAAGTGATTTCAGCAAGAGAACCATTACGCGCATTCATATCCAAATAAGAAATGACATCATTCCTGAGCAATAAACACTTTATCCATTGTCCATTCTCGCCATTGTGATGCATTCTAATGTATAAAATGAGAAGCATCAGGCAAACACAGTGAAGTGCATTTGCTGCATTGAACATATATTATGACTCTCTATTTCGAATAAATGAGCTCAGAGAGATAGCAAGTGCTTGTCAGACTTGACATTTTTCCACACTGTAGTATCACTTAGATAGTGATATACCTCATATATGATTTGTTCAACATTGAAGTTGCATGTTGCATCACATACAGTGGGGAGAACAAGTATTTGATACACTGCCGATTTTGCAGGTTTTCCTACTTACAAAGCATGTAGAAGTCTGTAATTTTTATCATAGGTACACTTCAACTGTGAGAGACGGAATCTAAAACAAAAATCCAGAAAATCACATTTTTAAATAATTAATTTGCATTTTATTGCATGACATAAGTATTTGATCACCTACCAACCAGTAAGAATTCCGGCTCTCACAGACCTGTTAGGTTTTCTTTAAGAAGCCCTCCTGTTCTCCACTCATTACCTGTATTAACTGCACCTGTTTGAACTCGTTACCTGTATAAAAGACACCTGTCCACACACTCAATCAAACACACTACGCCGTCATGGATTAAAATCCTGCAGCGCACGCAAGGTCCCCCTGCTCAAGCCAGCGCATGTCCAGGCCTGTCTGAAGTTTGCCAATGACCATCTGGATGATCCAGAGAAGGAATGGGAGAAGGTCATGTGGTCTGATGAGACAAAAATAGAGCTTTTTGGTCTAAACTCTATTTTAGAGTTTAGAGGAAGAAGAAGGATGAGTACAACCCCAAGAACACCATCCCAACCGTGAAGCATGGAGGTGGAAACATCATTCTTTGGGGATGCTTTTCTGCAAAGGGGACAGGACGACTGCACAGGCTTCACAGGCTTCCATTCAAGATGTTGACAGCCAAACGCATTTTCGAATGCGTTCGTCCCTTGGATTGGTTTGCAGCGATCGACCTGAAGGATGCGTACTTTCATGTCTCCATTCTTCCTCGACACAGACCGTTTCTACGGTTTGCCTTCGAGGGGCAGGCATATCAGTACACGGTTCTCCCATTCGGGCTAGCCCTGTCCCCTCGCGTCTTTACGAAGGTCGTCGAGGCAGCCCTTGTTCCGCTCAGGCAACACGGGGTTCGCATCCTGAACTATCTCGACGACTGGCTGATTCTACGCCACTCTCGGGACCAGGTTTGCGAACACAGGGACCTGGTGCTTCAGCACCTCGCCCGTCTGGGCCTTCGGGTCAACTGGGAAAAGAGCAAACTCTCCCCAGTGCAGAGAATCTCTTTTCTCGGTATGGAAATTGACTCGGTCGCCATGTACGCGCAGCTTACCAGCGAGCGCGTGCGCAGTCACTGCTGACTTGTCTTCGCCAGTTCGAGGGCAAGAGTGCGGTTCCACTGAAATATTTTCAGAGGCTCCTGGGGCATATGGCATCCGCAGCCACGGTAACGCCGCTCGGTTTGCTTCATATGAGATTGAGTCCCGAGATGGGCATGGCAACACGGCACACTCTGGGTCCCAGTGACTTGGGCCTGCCGTCAGACCTTCACCCCGTGGGCGAACCTCAGTTTTCTACGGGCAGATGTTCCCCTAGAACGAGTTTCCAGGCATGTTGTTGTATCAACAGATGCCTCTGCCACGGGCTGGGGTGCCATGTGCAATGGACATGCTGCCACGGGCTCCTGGAGAGGACCCCAGCGCCTATAGCATGTCAATTGCCTCGATTTGCTGGCCGTACGTCTTGCCCTGCACCGCTTCCGAGCCCTGCTCAAGGACAAGCACATACTGGTCCGTTCAGACAGCACGGCGACAGTAGCGTACATCAACCGACAAGGTGGTCTACGCTCCCGCCAACTTGCCCGCCATCTCCTCCTATGGAGTCAGAAGCATCTGAGGTCGCTTTGTGCCGTTCACATCCCGGGAGAACTGAATCGTGCAGCCGATGAGCTGTCATGTTTTTAGCCGCTTCCGGGGGAATGGAGACTCCATCCCCAGATGGTTCAGCTGATTTGGGAACAGTTCGGCGACGCACAGATAGATCTGTTTGCCTCCCATGACTTTTCCCATTGCCGCTGGTATTACTCCCTGACCGAGGGGACCCTCGGCACAGATGCACTAGCGCACAGCTGGCCGCGGGGCCCATGCAAGTATGCGTTTCCCCCAGTGAGCCTTCTCGCACAGGTTCTGTGCAAGATCAGGGAGGACAGGGAGCAGGTCCTTTTGGTCGCCCCATATTGGCCCGGCCGGACCTGGTTCTCAGAACTCGTACTCCTTGCGACAGCCCCTCCCTGGTCGATCCCTCTGAGGGAGGACCTCCTTACTCAGAGACGGGGCACCATATGGCACCCACGTCCCGACCTTTGGAACCTACACATGTGGGACCGGGACGGGACACGGTAGGTTTGAGTACCCTGCCATCACTTCCGCTAGGGCCTTGTCCACGAGACAGGCCTATGCGTTGAAGTGAAACCTCTTCGTCACCTGGTGCTCTTCTCGCCGAGAAGACCCCAGGAAATGCCCGATCGGGTCCGTGCTTTCCTTCCTCCAAGAAGGGCTGGAGCAAAGGCTGTCTCCCTCCACCCTGAAGGTCTATGTGGCCGCGATTTCGGCTCACCATGACCTGGTGGACTCAAAAACGGTAGGACAGCACGACCTGGTCAGCAGGTTCCTTAGAGGAGCGAGGAGATTAAATCCTCCTCAACCTCCTCAAATACCCTCTTGGGATCTTGCAGTGGTTCTATCTGCCCTGCAGAAAGCTCCCTTTGAGCCTCTGCAGTCTGTGGAGCTGATGTTCCTTTCAATGAAAGTGGCGCTCTTGATTGCTCTGGCTTCCATCAAGAGGGTAGGGGACCTGCAGGCATTTTCGGTTGATGAAGCGTGCCTGGAATTCGGGCTGGCTAATTCTCACGTGATCCTGAGACCCCGGCCTGGATACGTGCCCAAGGTTCCCACCACTCCCTTCAGGGATCAGGTGGTGAACCTGCAAGCGCTGCCTGTGGAGGAGGCAGACCCAGCCTTGGCACTGCTCTGTCCAGTACGCGCCCTTCGCGCTTACGTAGACCGGACGCAGTGTTTCAGGACCTCAGACCAGCTCTTTGTCTGTTACAGAAGGCAGCAGAAAGGGAAGGCTCTCTCCAAGCAGAGGTTGTCTCACTGGATAGTGGACACCATTGTCCTGGCATATCAGGTTCAGGGCATGCCATGCCCCCTTGGGGTTAGAGCACACTCCACTAGGGCTTTAGCGCATGGCGCCTCGCTGACAGACATTTGTAAAGCTGCAGGCTGGGCGACACCCAACACATTCGCAAGATTTTATAATCTCCGAGTGGAGCCTGTGTCCTCTCGTGTACTCGCCCCAAGTGGCCAGTAACTGGACAGGCTCAGGTGTCTTCGCTTGCTGCGCCATTCCACTCCACGGACTGGATGCGTGCGCATTTTCTCTCAGGTGAGCTTCCCAGTAAGCCCTGAGCTCCTCCAGCACTGTTGATGTCGACACCAGAGTGCATGCCCGCTTGGTCAGCCCTCGTGTTCGGCTAGGTGCCTCCGTGTGCATGGTTCCCCCGTTGGGCAACCCCCACATGTGTATTTCCACGGTAAGTCTCTCTGAGCACATGTCTTCCCTTGGCAAGACACCTTGCCACACCTGGGGTTGAATAATTTCCACCTGCGGCTGGATACTCCAGAGTGCTCCATATGCTGTCCCTACGGGGGTCATATGTGTATTCTTAAGTCCTCCCTTCGGGCAGGCATTGTGTTGCATTTCTCCACGTGGGATATGCTTCCCAGTGTACCTTGGTATCGGCGTTGAGCCTAGCCCCTCGTTCGTGCTAAGACTCACGGCAGGGAGCTCTGGTCAGCGCAGGACGCTGGAAGACAGCCGTCGTGGCAAGATTGTATTGGGATCCCCATTTCGTCAGTAACTGACGTACCTTGTAGTGTACTGACTGAAAGGGAACGTCTCGGTTACGTATGTAACCATTCTTCATGCCATTGGCTCGTTTTGTAGAGCTCAAAGGCGATTGGCTTCTAAGCGAAACCCCCATTTCGTTAGTAACTGATGTAACGTCTCCGTTCCCTTCCTTCAGGGAACGAGGGTTACATACGTAACTGAGACATTCTCCCCACTGTAAGTTGTGAGAATTGTGCATGCTTAATGCTTGAATTTGCATTTGATTTGAGATCGACCCTCTCAAGATGACCAACTGATACTTTAAGCTGCCATGCTTGTCTGATGAAACGGTCTCACATGTTTTAGTTAAGAAACACGTCTATAAGCGGCTCTTCTGAAATTATCCTTTCAAGCCTGAGAATGCACTGGACATTATGAGAGGATGGCTGGCGCCTCAGAATATCAGCAATGCAGTTTCTTTATTATTCTTTTTAAGGGAATTGTGATGGCTGTTATCCAAGATGTTTTTTGAAGCCAAAAACGTATTTTATTATTTTCGAGATTGCAGCAGATATAACAGATGTACATTAGTGTTGTTATTCAAATGTCTTAAACAAGTGATAGTGTGACAGTTAAAGCGATTACAGACTGAACTTTGTAAGACCTGTATTTAGAAAACCTTTATTAGCCTTACAGCATGTGCTTCCGTTGATATGATAAACCAGCTAAAACAAAGTGAAATCACTTTTTTAACAATACATCTCCCTTGACGTCAGACATACAAGTAATATAAAAGGAATGAATGTCTTTTTCTTGAGGAAGATGCCACCCCTTTCTAATTCAAAGTGTTAGATGCATTGTTTTAATTCACATGTTTATACCAAAAGAACTGAGAACTCTAATGTTCTTTTAACTAGTTTATGGAAAGCACAATACTGGATTCTGACATCTATATAACATTTATCTTTATAAGGAGAAACAGATGATTAAAGTAGTAAACAAAATGTAGCCACAAAGTAGCTTTAATATTCAATTTGAAGTCATGTATTCATTCTGCCTGTTGCAATTTAAAGTGACTAATAGAAGTGTCATTTTTGCTGACAATCTGTGCATTTAAATGATGAAGACAAAACATCCCACACCCATAGTAAAAAAACAAAGTCAAATCTGATGTTTATGTCCGTTTGTGCTTATTTTGAGCATCATCAGCTGTTTTAACTGGGCTTTAACTGGGCTTAAAGTAAAACTATTTCAAGCAAGGTAATTGCGGAAAATTGCTTGTATAAAGACAGATTTCAGTTATTTGACATTCAGTTACTTATATCATAAGTGACTAAATAATCTAAATCATCCACTTCATTTGAGTTTATATATTTATAGATTGCAATCATGAAGAACAGTTTTATCAACTGAAGAGTTTAGAGCATGACTAGAAAAATGTATATTCACTACGAAACTTCACTACTGTCTCTTGTAAGATCTTATTAACTCTTTCCCCGCCAAACACGGAATTTTCCGTTATTTGTGAGAAAACACTTCCCCGCCATACACCGGATTTGCTATTACGCATCTTCTGAATGAGTTCAGAATCTCCTGATAAAAACACAGGCGAAGACACATAAACGAGCGATCTCATATGTAAGCAGATGCATATGTAAAATAACGTGATCATCAACATTAAACATCATATAAATCAAAACTATCTAATGTTACTGAATGAAATGTCGACCCAGGACGAGCTATAGGACTGTGCAAGCAGTAGAGGTGTGGATGGACTCCATCTACTCCATCTGTGTTTGATCATCGCTCTGAATCTGATCTGGATGTTGTTTTTGACAAAAATTTAATTTTCTCAGCTTTTTGCTCAAAATGTTGCTTTTTTTATGAAACTTACCCATATTCAAGTGTTGATAAAAAAAGAATGCATGAAGCTAGAACAAAAAGTATTTTTTATTTGTTTGTTTAAAAGCAGAGGGTCTGTTATTTCTTTTCATATATTGCATGTTCAGATATTCATACAACAAAATATTCTAGGGGCAATTACATTTTTGTGAAAATGATCAAAAACGCTGGCGCTGGCTGGCAACGAAAAAAAAAAACGCTGGCGGGGAAAGTTAATTTCCCCATATTTTTCAATGAAATTAACTCTTTCCCCACCAGCATTTGTTAAAAAAGTTGCATAAAAAAACAACATTTTTGTCAATGACCAGATAGGATTCAGAATGATGATCAAAACATAGATGGAGTCCATCAACACCTCTTAAGGTTGCACAGTCCTATAGATTGTCCTGGGTCGACATTTCATTCAGTAACATTTTGATTTATATGCTGTTTAATGTTGATGATCACGTTAAATTACATATGCATCTGCTTACATATGCTATGAGTTGTTTTTGTTTTGATCCGGAGATTCTGTACTCTTTCAGAAGATGTGTCATAGCACCTCCTAGCGTATAACAGTGAAAACACGGAAAGCTGGAAAATTCCGTCAATGGCGGGGAAGCGTTGTTGAAGTCATCATGAAGTCATCATTTACTCACCCTTTTGTTGTTTTAATGCTGTATGCCCATCTTTTATTATTTTTTTATGGACCACAAAAGGAGAATTAAAAAAAAAAAAAAAATCTTGTCTATATAATGGCAGTGAACAGCCACCAGCATCAAGCTTTTTTAAAAATACGCAAAATTATCACAGAATGATCCCATGTGACATGTGCCATATATTCCAAGTGTTCTGGGGGTATATGATAGGGTTTGGTGAAAAACAAACTGAAATTTAATGTATTATTTAACAAAATTTTGACTATGCCACAGTTCACTCTGTCTTGCCCAGAAAAAGCACACAAGCTGTGAGAAATCAAGATGAACAAAAAAGCGACATGAAATACAACTTATGTACCTTCTTCTCTGAGATAAATATACACTATATTGCTAAAAGTTTTGGGACGCCTGCCTTTACATGCACATGAACTTTAATGACATCCCATTCTTAATCCGTAGGGTTTAATATGGAGTTGGCCCACCCTTTGCAACTATAACAGCTTCAACTCTTCTGGGAAGGCTTTCTACAAGGTTTAGGAGTGTGTTTATGGGAATTTTGGGAAAGAAGTGCATTTATGAGGTCAGGCACTGATGTTGGACGAGAAGGCCTGGCTCGCAGTCTCCGCTCTAATTCATCCCAAAGGTGTTCTATCGGGTTGAGGTCAGGACTCTGCGCAGGCCAGTCAAGTTCCTCCACACCAAACTCGCTCATCCATGTCTTTATGGACCTTGCTTTGTGCACTGGTGCACAGTCATGTTGGAACAGGAAGGGGCCATCCTCAAACTGTTTCCACAAAGTTGGGAGCATGAAATTGTCCAAAATGTCTTGGTATGCTGAAGCATTAAGAGTTCCTTTCACTGGAACTAAGGGGCCAAGCGCAACCCCCTGAAAAACAACCTCACCAAACTCTACACTTGGCACAATGCAGTCAGGCAAGTACCGTTCTCCTGGGAACCGCCAAACCCAGACTCATCCATCGGATTGCCAGACAGAGAAGCGTGATTCGTCACTCCAGAGAACACGTCTCCACTGCTCTAGAGTCCAGTGGCGGCGTGCTTTACACCACTGCATCCGACGCTTTGCATTGCGCTTGGTGATGTAAGGCTTGGATGCAGCTGCTCGGCCATGGAAACCCATTCAATGAAGCTCTCTACGCACTGTTCTTGAGCTAATCCGAAGGCCACATGACGTTTGGAGGTCTGTAGCTATTGACTCTGCAGAAAGTTGGCGACCCATTCTTTCACAAATGTTTGTAGAAGCAGTCTGCATGCCTAGGTGCTTGATTTTATACACCTTTGGTCATAAAAGTGATTGGAACACCTATTCAATGATTTGGAGGGGTGTCCCAGTACTTTTGGCAATATATCCGTTGCGTTCTTCGTAACAAGAAGATATGACACGTGTCGTATGGTATCATTCTGTGATACTTTTGCATCTTTTTTAAAAAGCTTGATGCTGGTCGCTATTCACTGCCATTATATGGATGAGCGTGAGTGGGACTTTTTTTTTTTATTCTCCTTTTGTGGTATATATAAGAAAGAAGGGCATACAGCATTTGAACAACACCAGGGTGAGTAAATGATGACTTATTTTTCATTTTAGGGTGAACTATCTCTTTAAGGACATCACAATGGAAGACACATTGTAATGACATATGAAGCTGACAAACTAATTGAAGTGGGCACATGTAACAGTACATGGCAAAACTCTCAGCAATAAAATGACATGTAAATCAGATAATCAGAAACCAGCCTCAGGCATTCAGAGCCAGATATGAAACCTCACGTAATCTCTCCCGTAAACCAACGTAATCTCTGCTGTGTGCTCTTAAAATAAGTGTTTAGGACCTACAAAAATCTGTATTTATCAAGTTTTCTGGAACAAATCTGACTCAGTTGATGCCTCTTAACACATTCAGTTCATTCTAATCTTCCCTTGAGATTTACATTTGGGATATAAAAAGGCTATAGAAGATAAACTTCATCTTTCTGCTACAAAAATTTTAAAGAGATAGACTGACTGAATACCAGTATAATACTATCACACAAAAGTTTTCAGTTTTCTTTCTAAAAGCAAGATAAGTACCACAAGGCCGTAACCATGTATTGAACGTTATTTTGTTACATTTTTTTTGGAGGAGAGTGAATTTATTGTAAAGTAATCAATCTGAACTATTTGCAAATATAATTTTTTAATATTTTTTAATGCTTTTTCGAATATTACCTTTTATGTAGACCTTTTACGTCAGTTGCGTCGCTTCACTGCCATTTATAAATCCTCCCTCGTGGCCTCATGGGATAGTAAAGTGTCCATCGTATGCACACTTCAGAATTTCGCTGGAAGAAGTAGGTCATCCGGGTACTTTTTGCCTACTCTTTTATGAGTACTGTGAATTCGGACATGCTTCTTTTGTCACATACTGTTTTTCGCCTACTATATAGTAGGGAAGTATGCGAATTCAGATGCAGCCGATAGCTGAAGTGTGGCTGAAGTGTGCATACGATGGACACTTTACTTCCCCATGAGGCCACAGGAGAGGATTTATGAATGGCAGTGAAGCGACGTAACTGACGCTGGTAGGTCACATGATAATGACAACATGATAAATGTAGTATGTCAAGATTTCATTCATACTACACACACTCATACTATATAGAACATACTTTTTTAGCGCTGTAAGTGGTAGACCAATCACAACAGACTCTTTGAGAAATTAGGTAATATGAAACATATATTATGAGAAAATTGATGCGTTTTTTTTTTTTTTTTACCTTTGATGAATGTAAATGTATTGTAGGAGACCTCCAACACAAAATTAGGAACCTTTAAAATAGCATAATAGGGGCACTTTAAAATATACACATTTACTTTTAATCATATACCTAATACAGTGGGGAGAACAAGTATTTGATACACTGCCGATTTTGCAGGTTTGCCCACTTACAAAGCATGTAGAAGTCTGTAATTTTTATCATAGGTACTCTTCAACTGTGAGAGACGGAATCTAAAACAAAAATCCAGAAAATCACATTGTATGATTTTTAAGTAATTAATTTGCATTTTATTGCATGACATAAGTATTTGATACATCAGAAAAGCAGAAATTAATATTTGGTACAGAAACCTTTGTTTGCAATTACAGAGATCATACGTTTCCTGTAGTTCTTGACCAGGTTTGCACACACTGCAGCAGGGATTTTGGCCCACTCCTCCATACAGACCTTCTCCAGATCCTTCAGGTTTCGGGGCTGTCGCTGGGCAATACGGACTTTCAGCTCCCTCCAAAGATTTTCTATTGGGTTCAGGTCTGGAGACTGGCTAGGCCACTCCAGGACCTTGACATGCTTCTTACGGAGCCACTCCTTAGTTGCCCTGGCTGTGTGTTTCAGGTCGTTGTCATGCTGGAAGACCCAGCCACGACCCATCTTCAATGCTCTTACTGAGGGAAGGAGGTTGTTGGCCAAGATCTCGCGATACATGGCCCCATCCATCCTCCCCTCAATACTGTGCAGTCGTCCTGTCCCCTTTGCAGAAAAGCATCCCCAAAGAATGATGTTTCCACCTCCATGCTTCACGGTTGGGATGGTGTTCTTGGGGTTGTACTCATCCTTCTTCTTCCTCCAAACATGGCGAGTGGAGTTTAGACCAAAAAGCTCTAATTTTGTCTCATCAGATCACATGACCTTCTCCCATTCCTCCTCTGGATCATCCAGATGGTCATTGGCAAACTTCAGACAGGCCTGGACATGCGCTGGCTTGAGCAGGGGGACCTTGCGTGCGCTGCAGGATTTTAATTAATGACGGCGTAGTGTGTTACTAATGGTTTTCTTTGAGACTGTGGTCCCAGCTCTCTTCAGGTCATTGACCAGGTCCTGCCGTGTAGTTCTGGGCTGATCCCTCACCTTCCTCATGATCATTGATGCCCCACGAGGTGAGATCTTGCATGGTGCCCCAGACCGAGGGAGATTGACCGTCATCTTGAACTTCTTCCATTTTCTAATAATTGCGCCAACAGTTGTTGCCTTCTCACCAAGCTGCTTGCCTATTGTCCTGTAGCCCATCCCAGCCTTGTGCAGGTCTACAATTTCATCCCTGATGTCCTTACACAGCTCTCTGGTCTTGGCCATTGTGGAGAAGCTTGGAGTCTGTTTGATTGAGTGTGTGGACAGGTGTCTTTTATACAGGTAACGAGTTCAAACAGGTGCAGTTAATACAGATAATGAGTGGAGAACAGGAGGGCTTCTTAAAGAAAAACTAACAGGTCTGTGAGAGCCGAAATTCTTACTGGTTGGTAGGTGATCAAATACTTATGTCATACAATAAAATGCAAATTAATTATTTAAAAATCATACAATGTGATTTTCTGGATTTCTGTTTTAGATTCCGTCTCTCACAGTTGAAGAGTACCTATGATAAAAATTACAGACCTCTACATGCTTTGTAAGTAGGAAAACCTGCAAAATCGGCAGTGTATCAAATACTTGTTCTCCCCACTGTATGTTAAAAACTGGTCTGCTAATGTTTCTGGTTTTGTCCCATTTAGTTATGAATTGCATGATTTACTGTATGCAAATTATAGCCTATATTTTTAATTCAAAATGGCAAAAAGTTGAGTAGCTTATTAATCGGATATTACTTTCCATAATATTTTTATCGTAAAACAGTTACGATCAAATATTAAATGTTTTGCTACTTACATCTTAACTCGCACCTTTTCAAGGCCACATTATTTTATTTAATTTTATTTAATTTTATTATTTTATTTTATTTTAACTGAACAATTGAACATGACAGCTAGTGATCACGCAAATTTCCTTTAAAATGTTGAAGATCTGAGCGAGGTGTGACGGGATTAGACTGACCCAAATAAACGTAATGCTTACTGTATATTGTTATGATATGCATGTTTTACCCACCATTCTGCATCCAGAATTAGTTTTTTTTTTTTTTTTTATAAATAACAACAAAAATAGTCAGAAATGTGTCCTCTGCACCACCAATTACCTTGTGCTCTGGTACATGAAAGAAGCCCTACAGTAAGTTCACTTCACATCTTTGACATAAAAAGGCTGTGTCTGAGAAAGTTCTATGTTGTTACAGTGAGCTCTGGTTAATTAAAAGGGATTGTTTTGTGTTGCTGTCATCCACTGTCTCTTGTGCACGCAGCGTGAGAGAGACCCTGTGTAATTACCTTTTAAGAGACATGCCGCTCTCATCAGAAACCATCACTGCCACAGTCTTTTCAACATTATCAAAACTCCAGGAGCTATGCAAGGTTCATTAACACCGTTAAGATACACAGAGAGTAATTAAAAGATTTTTTCAGCTTACTGAACCATGATCATTCACTGACTGCACGCAGAGGATCAGAGACAGGTTATCTGGCATATTTTGGTTTCAGTTTACCACTAATTCATGGGAGTCACAGGATAATGCACAGGAAATAACACAGGAATAACACACAGGAAAAGTCTGAATGGAGGCAAGACGATTCTGAAATACTTTGTTAGTAGCAGATAGGATATATATATATATATATATACTTTTCTAGCTTATTTGCAGATAATACAGTTAAATTTATCATGATCATTTGTATAGTGTAATTAACCTAGTAAGTAAAAAGTATGACCACCATCTCCTCATCTGTAAAATCCACTATAAACAGATTATTTAGCATGATCTACAAGATGAAATTCTCCCAAACAAATGGCCTATATATTTATTATATATTAAATTTTTTTATATCTAATTTATTTTATATTTTTATAATTTTATTTTATTATATTTTATTATTTTATTTATTTATTTATTTCTGAACAACTGACCTTGACAGTCAGTGATCACCATGAATTTCTTGTATTTCCTTGTATGGAAAAGAGCAGATCTGACATTTTGATATTTCCTTTTGTGTTCATCTGCAAACATGAGGATTGGTAGGTACTGACATACATTTCCATTTAAAAGGGTTAAGATCTGCACAGTTTGTGGTTGGTAGGATTTTTTATGTTTTTGAAAAAAGTCTCTTTTGCTCACCAAGGCTGCATTTATTTGATCAAAAAAAAAAAAAAAAAAAAACCTACAGTACAGTAATATTGTGAAATATTAATATCATTATATATTATTATAAAATAACTGTTTTCTATTTGAATATATTTTAAAATGTAATTTATTCCTGTGGTCTCAAAGCTGAATTTTCAGCATCATTACTCCAGTCTTCAGTGTCACATGATCCTTCAGAAATCATTCTAATATACTGATTTGTTGCTCAAGAAACATTTCTTAATATTATTAATGTTGAAAACAGTTTTTGCTGCTTAATATTTGTGACCCATGCAAAATGAGTCGCAATGAGCAAATGTATTTAATAATGTTATTTTTTCATTCTCTATTAAAACATTAAAACACCTTTAAAATGTAAAACCTTTAATGTATGATTTGTTGGAATCGGACAAAAAATGACTGAGCTACGCCTGTTTGAAGTCGATAAAGTCAGCAAAGTCAGTTTTGAGAAAAAATCGAGTTGAAGTTTTCTGAAGGTTCCAAAACAAAATCACATAGCAACCAAACTTTAAAATCCCTGGTAATAACACCAAATTTGACAAACACCAAGTCAAAACCAAATATCTATAGGAAAAATATATATTCAACGTTTTTTCCATGTTACCACAATTGTTTGATTAACATTAATGAAACAGACAGCCTATATATTAAGACCTACTGTACCGCACGGATCTTATATAATGTTACACATCAGATGTTTTTCCCCAACAGTTAACCAAACGTTCATTTAAGACATAACAGATAATGTTTGCGTGAATGCTCGCCAAGACAGATATTTTGAAATACTGTAATTCTGTGTACATTTATATATCAGGAATGCGCGCTGTCTGAGGCGTCTTTGTGCGCACGCTTTGGATCTGTCAGTCAGCGCGAGTAAGATCATTTTTCATGGACAAGGGAAAGGTACTCTTCTCAGAAAACGTACAAATACAGATACTTTTAGATGTTTATTTGCTATTTGGAGCATTGGGATCGCTAGGCGAGGGCTTAATGTGCAGATCTTTGTGAAAACGTCAACATTGACATTTTTCACTTGTTTTGCCTCTAGCTCGTAATTAGCCTTTGCGCATTCCGACTCATTTTGCCAGCACAGGTCACATTTTTGTGGAAACCATGACAAATTTTATTCAGGATTATTTCATGAATGTAAAGTTCAAAAGAACAGTGTTTATGTAAAATAGAAATCTTTTGTAACATTATATATATCCTTACCGTCACTTGTGGTCAATTTATTGCATCCTTGTAAATAAGTATTAATTTGTATATATACTGTATATATACACCGATCTGGCATAACAGGCCAGGTAAAGTCTGACAGGTAAAGTGAATAACACTGATTATCTCTTCATCACAGCACCTGTTAGTGGGTGGGATATATTAGGCAGCAAGTGAACATTTTGTCCTCAAAGTTGATGTGTTAGAAGCAGGAAAAATGGGCAAGCGTAAGGATTTGAGCGAGTTTGACAAGGGCCAAATTGTGATGGCTAGACGACTTGGTCATGGGCGGCCAAGGCTCATTGATGCACGTGAGGAGTGAAGGCTGGCCCGTGTGATCCAATCAAACAGACGAGCCTCAAATTGCTCAAGAAGTTAATGCTGGTTCTGATAGAAAGGTGTCAGAATACACAGTGCATCACAGTTTGTTGCGTATGGGGCTGCATAGCTGCAGACCAGTCAGGGTGCCCATGCTGACACCTGTCCACCGCCGAAAGTGCCAACAGTGAGCACGTGAGCATCAAAACTGGACCACGGAGCAATGGAAGATGAATCACGTTTTCTTTTACATCACGTGGATGGCCGGGTGCGTGTGCGTCGATTACCTGGGGATCACATGGCACCAGGATGCACTATGGGAAGAAGGCAAGCCGGCGGAGGTAGTGTGATGCTTTGGGCAATGTTCTGCTGGGAAACCTTGGGTCCTGTCATCCATGTGGATGTTACTTTGACACGTACCACCTACGTTGTTGCAGACCATGTACACCCTTTCATGGAAACGGTATTCCTGGTGGCTGTGGCCTCTTTCAGCAGGATAATGCGTCCTGCCACAAAGCAAAAATGGTTCAAGAATGGTTTGAGGAGCACAACAACGAGTTTAAGGTGTTGACTTGGCAAATTCCCCAGATCTCAATCCAATCGAGCATCTGTGGGATGACCGCAAACTTTTGAACCACTATATGAATGGATGATTTCTGCCACAGTTCTTAAACAAATGCCTTTTTTAAGTTAAACAGGAGGGATTTAGTCAACAAAATGTTTCTCCCCAGAAGCTCAAATGAACATGCTCTCAATCAGTGTTTAATATTTCTCTGTCTGGTATAAACAAAAGTGATAGTGAGAACTAAGGAGTAATAAACAGCAGTACTGTCTGTCTGTTTCCAATAAATACATGAAAAAACATTAACCCGTTTCTCTTTGACTAACACTGACATACCTTGAAAAAGGCCTACAGAAAAAGATGCTAACAGATGAAGAGGAAATGATTTACTGTCCAAAGGCTGTTATCATGGACACAAGTGCTAATTATTCATTCACATTATATATCCTCTGTAATCAGGATGATAGCAAAACCAGCGTGGACCAACAAAGCAATGTATCAACACAAGAATCACAAGCTGTAGTGAGCCAGGCCTTTCCCACATGACACACTCTTGATGAGGAGTTGCAGACTTGCAATAGCTGTTGCGTGTGCGTGTCTGTGAATTTCACGAGACTGTAGGGTGGACAATTCAATATTTTAGGTTTCAGAAGGGGGTTCATGTGCCCCTGATGTGCTCTTTTGCTCAGCCCTACAATTACATCATCAAAGTGTGGAGTCAGAGGAGGAACGTGAGGGCTTAGGGCGGCATTTGGGACAGGACCCTTGACAATGATTTACTAATTAAATCTATTTTGAAGGATTTTAGCACTTCATAGTCAAAAATCAAACAAGTAGAAACGTGAAGTGGAAATGGCAGGTATATTAAACGTGAAATAATAAAAAAGCAAACAGATTTAATATTTACAATAAAGGACACAACATGGGAAAATGAATAAGACAGTAGTGATGAGAGCAATAAAACTTGTTTTTAAAAAAAAAAAAAAATAAGAAGCGCTCGAAACTAAGGGTGGGAATCACAGGTTAACGCACGATACGATACTGTCACGATATTTTGCCCACGATAACGATATATCACAACACCAGCGATTCTTTGACTGACAATATATTGCAAGAAAATCATCCACAATATATCACGATATCATTCTGTAAATGAAAAAATAAAAATGCGTCAAAAAGTCATATGATCATGTATTTCATTTATTAACAGTTCATCTATTTTTTAATAAGTGCATACAATAAGTGCATATACAAACAGCCGTAAGCTTGAAAAATGCTTATTTTAGAGAACAGTTTTTGTGACTTAATGATTTATAGTAAAGAAAGGTCACATCTCTAACTTATCATTCATAGCAGCAACATCTCAAATTTACATTACTAGTAGTAGTAATTTAATACTAGTAGTAATGTATAAATGTAGACCAAAGAGTTGCAAATAAAAAAAAAGTATGGCTTATTTCTTAATTATCCCGATCCGACATGAAATTGCTCTGTACTGTAGGCTACTATACTTGTTGTAGCCATTAAAAAAAAATGTATTTAGTTTCATATTTATGTTTAAATATTATGTTTTTTTTTTTTATTTAATCTATGTTGATTATGAAAAGTGAACAGCATGAGTAAGATAGGACACGTCATAAGATGTGCAATGTCGGAAGACCTGGAGTGGGTCAGAAATGAACCACTTCATTAAGTTTTGTAGAAAGCCTTTCTTTAAAGTGAATTTCGTTTGGTATAAATTGTATCTTAATTTTAATCAATGTTACATCAACCAATTGCCTGGATTTAATAAATAATAAGCAAATATAGACACTGACACTGACACAGAAAACACTATTTACCTATTAATAACAATTAAAATGTCTCCTTGCTATTTTTGACACATTCATAATCATTACTTTTGCCGGTGCTTTGTGGCAAGCTTTATTCGTGTGCTTGAGTGAGGAATAGGCTAATATATTACTTAAACGCTCATTAGGCTATGGTTGAGAATTCTCTCCAGTGTATATATATATTTATGTAATTAAATTAATTGTAATTAAAAAAAGTGCTTAGTCGACTAATGGCTTAAATGAACAACTACTAGTCTAGTAGAAAAAACTTAAGTCGGGGGCAGCCTTACTTATTTCATATATTTTCGAACCAGCATGTCACAATGGGCATTCTGGGTGATAGCGGCCCTGAGCAGAATGAGCGAGCTTGCATAATAGGTCAGCATTATTAAATTGCAGACAAAGATTTTGGATAGCTAGGTTGGCTTGTATGTTTGGTGTAGTAGAGGGGCCCAAAATTGCTAGCGGCGCCCCTGTCTGTATGTACAAAAAAATATCGATACTTGGTGCCAGAGTATCGATAACGTCTCGCGGCCGGAAATATCGCAATAAATCGGCATATCGATTTTTTGTCCCACCCTTACTCGAAACGCCACACACTGGTGACGCCTGCTGGTCAGCAATACTCGCATAAAAACACCTTTTACAAACTAATTGCAAATGTTTTGTTGAAAGTGTAATCTATTAAAAAATTCTAACATTCTAAATATGATGTGTTTGTATAATATGTGTTATTTCAACTTTAGAGTTGTTTTTTGAGTGACATACACAAAAGTAAAGACGCATAACTCCAAAACTATAGCCAGGAGAGTCAAAAGGGAAGTATCATGTGATAAAAAACATTTTACATTTTTAGAAAAAATATTTTTATTACATTTGGACATTCTCATGCTGAGGAACTGCTGACAGAAGACAAAAAAGTGTGCTCAAAGGAAATTTTAAATATCATTCTTATTTGACATGCAATAACTCAGGAAAGAAATAAAAACAAAACTCGCTCAAGGTACAAAACTCGCTCAAGTTTAGTCAAAGCCCAAAACAATTATGCTTGTTGTATTCTACTCCGTGAGACCTTTCAAATGAAATGTGACACATACTGTAGTACAAAAAAATAATTCATAAATTAAGAAAGCCTTTTTTTTTTTTATCAGCAAATAACAGCACTACTTGGGAGTTAATCAAATTGGCTACATACATTGTAAAGTTCAGACTCTAAGCTTTCAAATGACACCTATTTTGTGTTGATCAAGGCAGTAGTTTTGAAAAATATGATTATTTATTTTTTCGTCGCTAGGTGGAGTCCGCCGGAAAACACTCTGGTTTAGAGAGATGACTCAGCACTCGTTAAGAGTTGATGGTTAGATGCATTACAAAGCTGAGTTTCTAAGTAAATGATACCTATTTTTTGGTCCATTCAGTGGTTGTTTAGTAATTTGATTATGACATTTTTCATGGGTGGGGGTGTACCACCGGTGGTCCACTTCGGGTTTAAAGGGTTAATTAAATTGTTTGGTGTGTTTTGTTTGTTTTAAGGAGAGATTGGTTTATCAGAATAATCAGGACCAGGATTGAAACCCACTGATATAGACACTATGACATAACAAAGCCTCATTTACTGAAATCATGTGACTTTGGCCCCGAATTACGGGTTTGAAACAATTCATTCGCAAAGGTTTTAAAGCTTCACAAAGCAGTTTTTCGAAAGTGCCCATCACTATAAGAAAGGGTGCTATCAAAACAGTGCAGTCATCACCTGTCAGTGGTATATGTGTGTGTGTGTGTGTGTGTGTGGTCTTAAGGAAGAATTCTGATTTCCCCCCTTGAGAGTCTGATAATAAAGGACCATTGTGCCACTCTCATGCTTTGTCACCTGACAATTTGGGTCGAGTTAATTCGGTGTTGTCTCATTACATTGTGCACCAGAGGTAACAAAGGACATTTATGCCTCAGGGACACTCTAGAGACCTTTCCTGACCTGATTATTGTAGCAAGCGTGACAGATTTTCTGCAAAATTTGGCATGTTCCACATCAAACCAACATTCAAAAGGAAAACTTTTAACTAAATGTAATCAAATTCAAAATGAGAAAAGAATAAAAAAAAAAATCAAACTGTGTTTTTTAAATATAAGATAAGGTAGTTAGAAGCATTAACTCACATTCTTGAAGCCCCGATAGAGGATTTGAAGCTCTTTGCGTGAGAAACGCGTTTGAGCCTCCAGCAGCTCCAAAGCTTCTGGTCGATGCCGTACAGCAGAAAGCTCCAGTTCATCCTCAACACTATCTGTAGAGAAACACAAAACATCTGGGTTATGATTCAACTACTCAGCTTAACAGTGTTAATATAATTTTTTTTGATTAATAATTAGTGTACCAAATAATGACAAAACATATAAACAATGAGGACATTATATTTCACAGGGAATATTAGATGTACAACATTTAATGAGATACAAAATGTTTTTTTTTTCTTCATGAGTACTATTTTGACACAAATGATAGTTACATCGTTACACCACTAGGTGGCCACAAGTGACTTTATGGGCCCTATTTTAACGATCTGAGCGCATGGTCTGAAGCACATGGTGCAGGTGCACTTACGGCGTGTCTGAATCCACTTTTGCTAGTTTAACAACGGAAAAAACGGTCGGCACGCCAGGCGCATGGTCCAAAAGGGTTTTACCTAGTCTCTTAATGAGTCATGGGTGTGTTTTGGGCATAATGTGCATTAAACCAATCAGTGTTTCATCTCCCATTCCCTTTAAAAGCCAGTTGCGCTTGCACCATGGCGGATTCGCTATTTACATGGCAGAATTTGCGAGCGAAAAGAATGAGCGCTTCTCCAGAGAGGAATCCTTTTATTTTTAATATTTAAAAATGTTTGTGTGTCGCATTGCACCGGGTGTATGATAGGGCCCTGTGAGTGAGTCATTGAATCATTCACTTCAAATTTGTTCAAAAAACACTGATTCATTCATGAACAAAGCAAATGACTGGCTACATCCGAAATTGCATACTCTCTGAGTCGGTACTTTAAAAATAAAAAAAAAAGTACTTATTTTGCGACTGTTAAAAAGTATGTACTATATAGTATAAGTGAGTATAGTATGAATGTAATCCGGATGTACTACATTCGTCACGGGCTTCACTGCCATTCACAAATCCTCTACCATGGCCTCATGGTATAGAAAGGTGTCCATTTGATGCAAACTTTAAAATCTCAGTGCTAGTGGTACTTTCTGCACACTGTTTTATGAATACTGTGAATTCTGATATGTTTTTTGCATACTATATAGTAGGCAAGTATGCATATTCGGATACAGCCACTGTCTTTATAAGTGATTCACTGAATCATTCGCTTCAACCGATTTGTTAAAAAACACTGATTCATTCATTAATGAAACAAGTGAATGTCTGTATGAATCACTGAATCATTCACTCAACCAAGGAACAAAGCACCACTACTTTGTTTGAAACAATTTTCATTGGCAAAGCAAAAATACACAAAGTAACTGACGATATATTGTGTCTGAAATGTAAGTCACTTGATATTAACTTATTGAACTGCTGTATAAAAGCAGCATTACACATTCAATATTGCACATATGTTCCATTCAGAGGTTCTAGATTAAATATCTAATATCCAAAGCATGTTCTAAACGCTGTTCTAAGACTTTCCATCAGTCCGTAGTATCTTAACAGCCTTATTAGCCTTAAATCTAAAAAAGCTTTCAGCTCATATTTGAACCCTGAATAAATAGCAGTTTCAGACATTGCTTAGATAGCATCCGATATGACCTGTGCCTGAGATTTACACATTATTTACACCCCTAAAGGCTAAATAATCTTTAAAAAATAATGACTGCGGAGCAGGAGCCAATAAAACATTAATCAATGGGAGGTGATGGTGGCTATGGGAGGCACAGTGATTACTTTGAAACCTGAAGCATGGAAGACTAATGGCAGACATATAACCCTGTGATCCACAGAAGAGGACTCGCCAACCGTTTGGCAAACAGAACTGACATATATAAACATAATTTTCTCCTCCCAGAAGCGGCCCTCTGGGTGTATAGCGATCAAATGTGACAGACTAATTGTAGCATCATTGCCACTTCATGCCGACAGCCCCATTTCATAACATGACGCATATGTATTTCAATAATAGCATTCTTTGGCATCTAAATTTGTTTGTTAAAAACACAAAATAGAGCATTTTAACAATCAGCAATTAATATGACTAGTCTACTTCAAGAATTCAATACAATTGATATTTAGAATTTGCCGCAATGTTGCAGAGGGTATTCAGAGTTTATAACATATCCAGTGTAATGCCTAACAGCTAGAAGCCCTGAGTACAAATGTCTTTGGCTTACATAAAAATATGAAAAGAGTGAGAGATACAGAGAGGTCAAACATGAAATAGCTAAGAAAAGTAAAAGAAAGGACTGACAATACCCTTGTGAAAAAGAAGTACACTTTTAAGAGACTAGAAATAATAGGCCTAAAGTCTACTTAATGGGATAGTTCACCCAAAAATGAAAATTCTGTCATTAATTGCTCATCCTCGTCCTCGTGTCGTTCCAAACCCGTAAGACTTTCGTTCATCTTCAGAACACAAATGAAGATCTTTTTGATGAAATCTGAGAGCTTTCTGTCTTGACAGCCTATGCAACTACCACTTTGACGCTTCAAAAAGTTCATAAAGAGATCTTAAATTAATCCATATCAATTGAGCGGTTTAGTCCAAATTTTCTGAAGAGACTCAATCACTTTATATGATGAACAGAATGAATTTAAGCTTTTATTCACATTTAAACATTGATGATCAGCAGACATAAACAAGCTCAACCAAACGTGCTTGATGTGTTAGAACAAACCTTGCTGGTTCTTGCGGAAGCTCAAACGTGCTGCGTAACACGACAGTGAACCTCATTGGTTTCCTGCGGAAGCACAAACGTACTGCGTAACACACGAGAATGAACCTCATTGGTTCTTGTGGAAGCTCAAACGTGCTGCGTAACACACGAGAATGAACCTCATTGGTTTCCTGCGGAAGCACAAACATACTGCGTAACACACGAGAATGAACCTCATTGGTTCTTGTGGAAGCTCAAACGTGCTGCGTAACACACGAGAATGAACCTCATTGGTTCTTGCGGAAGCTCAGACGTGCTGCGTAACACGAGAATGAACCTCATTGGTTCTTGCGGAAGCTCAAACGTGCTGCGTAACACACGAGAATGAACCTCATTGGTTCTTGCGGACGCTCAAACGTGCTGCGTAACACACGAGAATGAACCTCATTGGTTCTTGCGGAAGCTCAGACGTGCTGCGTAACACGACAGTGAACCTCATTGGTTTCCTGCGGAAGCACAAACGTACTGCGTAACACACGAGAATGAACCTCATTGGTTCTTGCGGAAGCTCAAACGTGCTGTGTAACACACGAGAATGAACCTCATTGGTTCTTGCGGAAGCTCAAACGTGCTGTGTAACACACGAGAATGAACCTCATTGGTTCTTGCGGAAGCTCAAATGTGCTGTGTAACACACGAGAATGAACCTCATTGGTTCTTGCGGAAGCTCAAACGTGCTGCGTAACACGAGAATGAACCTCATTGGTTCTTGCTGAAGCTCAAACATGCTGCGTAACACGAGAATGAACCTCATTGGTTCTTGCTGAAGCTCAAACGTGCTGCGTAACATGAGAATGAACCTCATTGGTTCTTGCGGAAGCTCAAACGTGCTGCGTAACACGAGAATGAACCTCATTGGTTCTTGCGGAAGCTCAAACGTGCTGCGTAACACGAGAATGAACCTCATTGGTTCTTGCAGAAGCTCAAACGTGCTGCGTAACACACGAGAATGAACCTCATTGGTTCTTGCGGAAGCTCAAACGTGCTGCGTAACACACGAGAATGAACCTCATTGGTTCTTGCGGAAGCTCAGACGTGCTGCGTAACACGACAGTGAACCTCATTGGTTTCCTGCGGAAGCACAAACGTACTGCGTAACACACGAGAATGAACCTCATTGGTTCTTGCGGAAGCTCAAACGTGCTGTGTAACACACGAGAATGAACCTCATTGGTTCTTGCGGAAGCTCAAACGTGCTGTGTAACACACGAGAATGAACCTCATTGGTTCTTGCGGAAGCTCAAATGTGCTGTGTAACACACGAGAATGAACCTCATTGGTTCTTGCGGAAGCTCAAACGTGCTGCGTAACACGAGAATGAACCTCATTGGTTCTTGCTGAAGCTCAAACATGCTGCGTAACACGAGAATGAACCTCATTGGTTCTTGCTGAAGCTCAAACGTGCTGCGTAACATGAGAATGAACCTCATTGGTTCTTGCGGAAGCTCAAACGTGCTGCGTAACACGAGAATGAACCTCATTGGTTCTTGCGGAAGCTCAAACGTGCTGCGTAACACGAGAATGAACCTCATTGGTTCTTGCAGAAGCTCAAACGTGCTGCGTAACACAAGAATGAACCTCATTGGTTCTTGCTGAAGCTCAAACTTGCTGCGTAACATGAGAATGAACCTCATTGGTTCTTGCGGAAGCTCAAACGTGCTGCGTAACACGCGAGAATGAACCTCATTGGTTCTTGCTGAAGCTCAAACGTGCTGCGTAACACAATAATGAACCTCATTGGTTCTTGCGGAAGCTCAAACGTGCTGCGTAACACGAGAATGAACCTCATTGGTTCTTGCGGAAGCTCCAAAAAAATTGGAGGGAAAATTGGAGGAACAAAAATCTCTAAGATTTCATCAAAAAGATCTTCATCGAAGATGAACGAAAGTCTTACAGGTTTGTAACGACTTGAGGGTTAGTAATTAATGACAGAATTTTAAAATTTGGGTGAACTGTCCCTTTAAGTGTGTTAAGAAAAATCATGAAAGTGTGCTCTCCTTAAATACACTTATCCTTTTATTTAATTAATTTTATATTATCTGCAAGTACAGTATTTTAAAAACACTTTTAAGATATGAAGTACACTAAAAGTTCACATTCAATAAATCAAGTGCACTTCTTTTTTTGCAAGAGTATGGACAACACCCTGTTTGAGGAAAGATGCTGGAGTCTTGTGTTGAAAGAGGACTTGCTTTGTGTACTGGTGGATGGTGCTTTGGTAGAAGAAGAGCATAGGAACAGCTTCTTGAGCCGTGCCGTAATACCACGCCTGCTGCCGTTCTGAAGGCAAGCGTTACCTAGGAGATACAGTGTGAGTGTCACCACAGTAACCATGGTCGACCAAAGCATCGGGCGGCATGCTGACATGAGTTCATGAAGCAAAGGAGGCATGGATATGTAGTTTTGTGCAGATCCAGGGTCACTTTTTAGCTTTGTCTTTCTGTGAAGTCTCTTAGAATGACTTGATGACTTGTTCTTTTTTTATGCTGCTGAGCAAATTATATTTTCTATTCTCTAAACCTCAACCTAACCATCACATTAATCTTTCTACATGTTTGATTTTCATAAAGACTTGGCTCATTAAGCTGGTTTCCTCGTGGGTACACTCCTGGTTCTCACAATGTAGGTGATTTGAGTTTTTACTGTCTTTGTGGAGGCATTAGATGCCTGCAGTGTAGGCAAAACCTGCACATCTCCACATTGAACTAGTTCACTGACCTTAAAGAGAACCTATTATGCCCTTTTACAAAGTCTTGATTTAGTTTTTGGGGTCTACTAGAATAGGCTTTTTTATGTTTAAATGTTCAAAAAAGCATTTTTTTCCCCCAGATATTTGACATTGTTGCAAGACCTCTCTTCCCAGTCTGTCAGTAATGATCTAGGGTGTGTTAGAAAATAACCAACTAGTCACGACTGTTTCCCGAAACTGTAGTAACATGGTCACTCTTCTGTCGTTTGAACCACATTGGTTCAGCAATATATGACTGTCGTTAATGACGTCAAACATAGCTGGAGAAATAATAACTTCTGCTTAATCTATTAAAGGTCTCTGAGATGCTTCAGTAATGATCATGGCACATAATGACTACTTCACTGTTTGATTCATCGTATGTCATACTCCGAAGATCCCTTGTGCATTTTATGCAGATGCGCACTCTTCAAAAATGGCGCTAACTGTTGACGCCAAAATATATTTTAAAATGTGTATATATATATATATATATATATATAATACAATGAAAGATATAGAATGTACCGAATGTTAGCTTGCTTATTGTGCCCAAGAGCATGACCTATTTAAGTCCACTCAAGAGCTGTAGTTCCAACCACGTAATTTTGCGATACTGTTTGCGATTGTTGGAACTATGGTTCCCTTTCTCACAGTCACGTTCAACGTTATGTCAACTGACATTAGGGGTCTCACTTGGGAGCCCCAATCACCTCTGAGTTTTAGAAAAACGGCCAATGAAATTGGCGAGTGGAATTGGCATGCCTAGCCACTCCTCCATACATACGGGTATACAAAATGGCGGCATGCATCCACTCATTAGGTTTGTGCTGAGGAGCCGAGACGCTGTCCCGGCCATACAGTGGGTAGTTCAAGGTTGTGGCAGGAGGGACATAACGTCTCTGTTCCCTCCATCAGGGAACGAGGGTCACGACAGTAACTGAGATGTTTCGAGAAAAATGCCAAATCACTGAACTATGTTGGTGACGACGGAACTTGCGACCATAGTTGGCTAGCGATGCTTTTGGGAAATGTATCCCTGTTTAGTTACTGTCTCTATGAAGCCCCTCCTTCCGAAAAGCTAAATGTGCTCTGATTGGCCAACTGGACCAGTGTGATGTGATTGGACAACCACTTCAGCCTTTACACTACTAACGCAACTCAGTCAGCCCCCTTTTTTTGCGTATGCCTTGGGCGGGAATTATTTAAATGAAGAATATTGTGACGTGTTTGGTTCCGGAAGAAAACTTAAGACTACAATCGAGGCGTTTCAGGGAGTTCAGAAACAGTCCTTAATGACATAGAGAATAACTCCCTTTGTAATGACGTTGTGCTTTGTAACTTTGCAGATCTTTTTCATGCTCAAACAGCAACATTACACACTAAAGAACGTTGAAAATGTAAAAAAGCAAAATAGGTCCTCTTTAAGTATGTTTATGAATAAAAACAAAAAAGCAATTCAAAAAGTATCTCAAGGTCCAATAATCAATTAGTAACTATCTGTATTTTTATGGCATGTTTTCTCATTAAGGACAAAACATGCTTATTTCTGCACTACAGATAATGAGTGTGGCCTTCCCTTCAACACGCGTATGCTTATGTAGCAAGATTGAATTTCCTGTGGGGAGCTGCTGAGGTGATCTCGAGGGCTGCAGATGAGGTCAATGCAGCGGATCTGAATTCAGTTCCATGATAAAGGCTACACACTCTGTGCTTTATCTGTATGGCAACAGTGTGACAGTGTGTATAGCAGTTTGTTTATGATGCTGAATGAGATAAACAGAGCAATCATCAAATAAACTGAATAAAGTTAAACCACATGTACATTCAACCTTTTATCTCATTTGCACTTGTTGAAATGTATACATCATTAATATCCCAACCATTTATTGAATGCAAATAAGTATTTTGATATTTATGAATGTTTTATAGTCTTGCACTACTAGACAAAACTTTGAGCAAAAGTGTTTTTATGATATATTTTGATCTAAATGTTTATGCTTAAATTCTTGAAAATAGTTTTGTAGTCAATGCTTTGTATTAATTTTTTGAAGAAAAAAAATAAAAACAAAATTTTTTAAAAGCTTGGACAAAAAAAGGTTGACAAAATGTTTTATTATTATTATTACTATTATTATTATTATTATTATTATTATGTTAAAAACCTTTTGATCTAAATGTTTATGCGTAAATGCTTGAAATTAGGCAATAGCGTTTTGTAGAAATTTTGTAGGCAATAGCGTTGTATTAATTTCTTAAACAAAAATAAAAAATGCAAAAATAAAATAATTTTAGATATTTTTTAAATGGATGTTGGATCAGATAGAAGCTTGTTTCCGCCACAAAATAAGACAATTTAAAAGATAATTGCGACTTTTTATATCACGCGATTCTGACTTTATAACTATTATAACTATTATTGCAATTGCAAGTTCATATCACCTAATTCTGAGGAAAAAAGGTCAGAATTGTGTTCGAAAGGTCGAAAATACCGTTTTATATATTTTATTCTGTGGCAGAAATGAGCTTCCATAAAATAGAGAAGGAAAATCAGCCAAAGATTGTCTTTAAATATGGTTTAAAAAGCATCCCAAATGTAAGCTGGAAAGTTTGCTGGCATTGAAGATGATTTTTAACATTTTATTGTCCAATCTTTTGATCAATAGTGTACCTCAAACTACTTGGTGACTATTATAGGTGCTGACTTATGAAAGAACAGAAGAATTATTTCAGTTATTTCAGAAGAAGACCTTGATACTCAGCAAAAGAGGAAGTGATTGTGAGGAGAAAACACTACTTTTGGAAAATGGTGTGAGAACCTTGACAATCATTTAAGGTGGCTTGAGTTTCTATCTGGCTGCAGCACAGGGCAGTAATCGCAGAAAGATTTGTCTGGGTGGTAACAGCAGTGGTCACCATGAGGGCTGTCTGGGCAATCATGGTACTTTTAAGAAAGACCTCTAATGATCCACCCAAAAATAACATAAGCAGCTATTTCACCTGATATCATGCTGCATGTCGCCACAACCATGAGAAATAAAGTATGTGCAGGGTTGCATAATCATTCAGCATGCACATAATAAATGCAATGATGTCTCAGGTCTCAATCATAAAGTCTTGGAATTTCTTTCTTGACTATTAATATATGCATAGATTCACATGGGATATAGTTTAACTATTAAACATGCCATGCAGGGAAAATTTCCAAATCTAGCATTGGAGGAGTCCCTTAGTAGTAAGTTTAGTTAGAACATAAATTCAAATGTAATGTGATAAACTATCTTTAAATCAATGTTAAGATGAGATTATTAATAAATAAGGATGCTTTATGCCTGATATCATTCCATCAGTGCAAGAACAAGGCGAGTCGGTCATGATGCATTTTTGCCATTCTCAGGAAAATTCTTGCTGAGATCAACAAAACTCTGATATGTGCAGCGAGTGACAGTGGGCTCATATAGCCATCAAATATGAGATATCTATCCAAAAACATGCCTTCAAGTCATTTCACATATAAAGCCTGGAGAGTCTCTGGAGTGCAACAAAAGTTTCAGCACATGATTACCACAAGAAAGACAGCAACGAGACTTATGAACCAATGCAACGTGTTTGTGCTTGAGGGTCATTCCTATAATTCCTTCCTTCCTATAACGTCCCGTATAAGTCCTCAGTTGTTCAACTGATCATTACAATTTTGATAATTTGGGGTTAAAAATAATATATGTTCTATTAATAACTAAGCACCAACAATAATTGATAATAACTGAGCAGAAAATCAGTATATTAGAATGATTTCTGAAGGATCATGTGGTACTGTGTGAGTAATGATGCTGAAAATTCAGCTTTGCATCACAGGAATAAAGTACATTTTAAAATATATTCAAATAGAAAACAGTTCTTTTTGATTGTAATACTATTTCACAATATTTTACAGTATTTTTCATATTGTAATTATTCCAAACGTTTGACCAGTAGGGTAGGCTAATTTATGTGTCGCATTAAAGAGCATTGGATATTCAATTGAATTATCACTGAATAAAGAAACAGATCAATTAAAAAAGGCTCAATGAAAAAGACTCCTTAATACCAACTGAGACATTAATATCCAGTTTCTGTACAAAAATACATTAGTAAAACACAGGACATATGCTACTATGCTGCAGTGGGCACACAGTCAATTCCCAAATGAACTGAATGTTCATTGGTTTCTAATACAGGGCTTGAACTTCTGCTCACCATATGGTACAATACAGAACTGGTTCATTTCAGAGTGATGAAGATTGATTATTGGCAGAGACGTGGGGCCACAAAGCTAATTCTGCCTTTTTGTTTTTGGTGTCTGGAAAGAGCAAAATTACTTCCTCTACCATAGGATTTCCAATATTACTATTGCTCAAAATAAGGGTTAATCGACAGCTTTGGTGCATTTGGGGCAGTTGTGGCCTAATGGTTGGAGAGTCAGACTTGTAACCTGAAGGTTGCTGGTTTGATTCTCAGTACCTGCAGGAAAATGTAGGTGGGGGAGTGAATGAACAGCGCTCTCTTCCACCCTCAATACCCACGACTAGGTGCCCTTGAGCAAGGCACCTAACCCCCAATCACTCCAGGTGTGTGTTTCCACAGTTTGCAGTGTGTGTGTGTGTGTGTGTTCACTACTCACTGCTCCTAATGTGTGTGCACTAACTTGGATGGGTTAAATGCAAAGGACAAATTACGAGTATGGGTTACAAGATCTTGCGATATTAAAATGTGACGAGATTTCTTGTCGAGAGAAAAGCTGTCTCGCGATATCGCCATGATGGAGCATGAGGGTGAAATTAGCATAGAATATGCCACCGCTACGTTTACATTACATTATGGAGGCCACCACGGCCTCCACTGTCATTTTGCTTTTTTTACAGAAATAAAAAACATTTAATTCAGTTGGATAACGTTCACTTTAATTGTTCAACACGAGCTGTAAAGTTTCGTTGCGCAACAGAGCCTAAGCATCATGTCAGTACGTCATAAATAGAACGAGGCATCAGTTTACTATCGGGGATTTGTCGTGTCGCGTCGCGCCGCTTCCAGTGTAGACAACATCACGGATTATAATGGGTTATATTGTCTTTTGACGTGTCGCATCACGCCGCTCGCGTCCATTGTAGACACAGTCTTAGGCTGGGCTGTGTAGTTGTAACCACCTCTTAGCTCTGCTCTCTGTTTGCACTTTGAATATTGAGAGAGTACTTTGATTATGGTTGCACTTATTGTTTGCACTTAATAAGACTAAAAAAACTGTTATTTATTTTTGTTATTTGTTTATTTTTATGTTCTATTTGTGAAGAGAAGTTCAATTAGGAGGTCACACACAGCCTCAATCAGAAGTTCTGGAAGCTCATAATTCATGTACAGTAAGGTCTGAAGAGACTCATGTGAAATCATACAGGGGAGAAGCCAGTCAGTTGAGTTTGTGGCAAAACCTTTTACAGTGCTTGTATATTGTTGTCTTTCAATGCATTTGATCATTCATACTCAGTAGAACTTAAAATGACATTCATTACAAGATGATTAGTTAAAACAAAATGCACCTGCAGACTATTTTTCCAGTCATGAATTTTGTCATTGAGGATTTCTTAAAAATACTGTCCAAAAATCTCATCTCGTCTCGTTCTCGTGAACCCAATCTCGTGTCTTGTGAGCTATAGTGTCTCGTCACACTCCTATGGGTTACCAATATAATACTTGGCCTTCACGTCACTTTCACTTTTTTAACTCATAGCAACCACCCAGAACAGCCTAACTACCGCATAGCAACATATATACATTTTTCTAAAAATATAGCACATTCATGTGGATCAGTATATTACGAAGTCTGGATAGTTTCATTGTTTCAAAATTGTCCTCAGAGTCCAGCATGATTTTACAACTCATTTTATGACTTCCTCCTTCCTGCTGCCACCCATCACATCTCTCTTTGTTTCTCCACATCTATAATGTGTATGCACCTCAGCCCGGACAAGTGCGGTTTTATGAGCCTGGACACTTCATAGCTTTCTGTCCCTCAGAGAGTCAATACCTCACTACTTTCCAGTCTGCTCCCAGACATGACCACCCGCTTGTGGCGTCAAAAATGAGCCTCAGAAACAAATGAAAAAAAAAGGGTCATTGCCCAGAGAGGCCACAACTCAGGAACAACAAGCACGCTTTCTAAATTACACATAAAATAACACACCCAATAGCTCTGTTAGACACTACTTAAATCTGTTTTATTATGGATTTTGACATGGTCAAAATAGTAGAGGCAATCCAAGCTCCCACATACAGAGACATGAATAAAATGATCTGTCTTGAAGGTGTATTATTTCCTATAAGTACTACTAAAGTGTAAAAGGATGTTGACTGCATAGGAATTACTGCTTGGGTCACTTGCACAGTATTAAAATGGTACACATTGGTTCACTGTGGGTGTGACATTACGAAATAGAGGAATATTCTGCGTTCAGTACAAGTTAAGCTCAACTGACCTAGACTTGTCCTTCGTTTTCTTAAAAAAATGAAAAAAATCTGTATTACAGTGAGCGACAAGACATAAAACAAAATGCGCGTTAAAGGGTTAGTTCACCCAAAAATTTAAATTCTGTCATCATTTACTCACTCTTAAGTTGCTTCAAACCTGTATGAGTTTCTTTCTTCTGCTAACCACAAAATAACATATTTTGAAGAATTTCAGTAACCAAACAGTTGACGGGCCCCATTGACTTTCATAGTATTTTTTCCCCCATACTGTGGAAGTCAATGGGGCCCATCAACTGTTTGGTTACCCACATTCTTCAATATTGTTAAAAGAAATTCATATCGGTTTAGAACAACTTGAGGGTGAGTAAATGATGACAGAATTTTTATTTTTGGGTGAACTATCCCTTTAACCCGATTTTAGTGTGAAAAATTGCTTATTAACCTTTTCTGTTACTTTATGTCTAATTTTTCAAGTTTGTTGACATGACAACATAACACCTGAAACTCTAAAATGACCGTAAAAATTACAAGAACAACTTTACAGCTCAAATAATACACAAATTTTAACAAAAGTTAGTGTAAGTGCTTTTATAAAATTACAAGTTTCATTTTACTACTTTTACATTTTCCAGAGCCTCAATTACCTTGATTTTTTTTAAGAAAATGACTAAATTTTGAAGAACTGAATCAAAGAAAATGAAATAAATTTTTGTGGTAATCAACATTATAAGCCACAAATGCTGTGGGGATTGAGATTAAAGGCCCACTGAAGTTCCGTGAAACGTGCAGCATTATTTAATGTGTTGACGTAACAGCTCCTCCCCTTTTTAAAATAGCCAATAGGGTTTTGTTTATATCACAGCTCAGCCAGAGCCGTTGAGCTCGGTAAAGCCACAGTTTCCTCCTAATCTCTAACTGTTTCTCCTCCTAATCTCCTCCATATCGCTTTAAAATATAGCATTCTGTGCAGAATTCAAATGGGTCTGATACATTTTGTCCAGACTTCATTCGCCCCAATGGAAAGCATATTTAAAAAAAAAAAATCCATTTTGATTTCATGGGGACTTTAACTTCTATTGAACCTGGAATATTCCATTAAACTCTTCTGAAAACATCTTTGCCATGCTGTCAATTACCACGGAAAATAGTAACTGATTCATCATTCAGTTTGCAGAAATAAACAAAAATCATGCTTACTGTACTGTCAGGTGCTTACAACATCAGTCTATGTGACAAATTCACTTACGCATTTGTTCCGTACAAAAATGTATGTTATTTGAGCTGTAAAGTTGTCAAAATAATTTTTTTAGCGATGGGACTACTGTTACTCTAGCAATATACTACTGTAATTCCAGTAGGCGGATATTTTTTGGAATCCTTGTGTGTGTGCAAGATTTAAAGGTGCACTGTGTAAATTTTAGTGGCATCTAGCGGTGAGGTTGCGAACTGCAACCGCTCACCGCCCACCGCTCGCCCCTCCCTTTCGAAGCACATAGAGAAGCTACGGTGGCCGACACAGGACAAAGATGTCGTCGTCTGAGATAGCAGAGAGTAGCTAGCGCTCTGTAGAGCAGTTTGTCCGTTTAAGGCTACTGTAGAAACATGGGGCGCAAAATGGCGACTTCACTGTAAGGGGACCCGCGGTGTATGTAGATAGAAATGGCTCATTCTAAGGTAATAAAAACATAACGGTACATTATGTAAGGTCTTTATACACCACTGAAAACATAGTTATGTATATTATATTGCATTTCGGTCAATAGATCCTCATAACTATTACACACTGCACCTTTAAGGACCATTTACACCAAGAATGATAACTTAAACGATAACTATAAAGATAAAGATATTAGCATCCATACCCGTGGTTTTTAGAACTATATCTTTATCATTATCTTTATAGTTATCGTTCTTGGTATGGACGGGCCTTTACAGGTTTAAATGGTCATGATGACAACAGATGAAACACTAGATAACTAACTTTGTACATATAAGGTCAGTAAGCAATTCTATCACAATTTTCTCTTTTTCATTCAAAAGTCACTGGCATTTGCTCAGTTCTCATTATGCCTGGCATGCAGACAACCAGAAAAGCAGAAAGTTTAAAGGACTCCGGCAACAAATGCTTCTGAAGGCCAATGAAATGCTCAGCAGCATATTGCATTGGTTTTGGCAGTGCTGATTTAAAAGCTGTTATGTGGGCACATTTTCCCTCCCATCACATCCACCTGCTGAACTTCACTGGCAGTGATGGACAGCATGTGCAGATGTGCTGTAATGAACCACTCAGAAACACATCTGCTCCTGCTCAAAGATGGACTTGAATATGTTTCTGCACATTTAGCAACACAAATGACATCAGACACCTTAGCAGGTAATGGCGCAGAAAATGGCAAACATGATAGTGATAGATGGACAACGACACTGTCAGTTAAGGTTCAAACTCATCTGAAGTGTGTCATTTTTTTCTTGTCTTATTACAGCATCTCTGGTTAATGTGCAGAATCAACTATCAATATAAGTTGATTTCCCCTACATAGTATAAAAATTGTGACTCGTTTGCTTGAGCATCCTGACCAGGACAACATTATGGCATGAGTTTGGGGCACGACTATCTGTTTAACCAACCAATGGCAGATGCGTATTATTATTTTTATGATTCTGTTTGATGCCGCAGAAATATAGTTCAGCTCAAGTTGTCACATGTCTGTCTTGTCTTGTGTAAGCACATGTCTTGTATTTGTCATTTCTGGCCATGTGCTTGTGTTTGTCATGTTTGGTATGATGTCATGTCTCCAGTCTATTGTCAACCGCCCATCTTGTTATCTGATTATTGGTTAATTTGCCCCACCTGTTCTCCCTCATTACCTGCCTTGTTTGTTCCCTTTATAATCTCTTTGTGTTTGCAGTCTGATGGGCTGATTTGTTATCATTTGGTATGTCTTTTGTTCCTGATTCCTTGTATGTATTTCAGTTTGTTTAGTTTTCCCCTTCGTGGGCATTTTGTTTGTGTTTGTTTTATTTTATCATTTAATAAAAACCACCCTTTCTTCTTGCGTAAATTTGCATGCGTTTTTTTGTTTGTTGAGTATCATATTTGAAACGTGGTTATGTCTCATATAGTATGATATAGGAGAATATGGAGCTCATACTAGAGGAGAAAAAAACTAATTGCAAAAATATGCAATTTGGTGCAGATGTTGATATTTAAGCCAAAAAGATGAAATTTTGATAGCCTGTAATGTAAATCAATGAGAACAGTATAGCAGACTACTTGCATAAAATGCATATAAATATTAGTTGTCACTCTATATCTGCAAAAATATGTCTTAGTAAGATGATATTTTAATGTTTTTTTATGATTTAAAAGCTCTGTAGTTTTTGTTGTGGGGGCAAAAAAGCCGGATGTATCATATTTGATACATTTAAATATGATTTTTCTAAACAATGATATATGGATAATCAAGTAAGTTGTTTTAGTCAGTAAGTGTTCATCTTGAAATATTACTAACAATATAAAAGTTATTCTTATGTCTACTTTATAAAAAAGATTTCACAGCAAAAAGACACATGTACCACATTTTTAGAATGATACTAAAGGCTTTTTATTTGCTGCTAAACTTTAAACTATCAAATAGACGTTTTGATCATGTTGATAATTTAGAGACCTTAGAATTAATTTGTGTATTGAATATGATACAGTAGACTTCACAGGATTAAGTAATAAATGCATATTTTCATGCTAAAATGATCAGATAAGAGAATGAAACCTTAAAAGAATATATTTTTTTCAAATTAACAGTGAAAAGTTCATGTGACGTTTCCAAAGATGACAATATTCTATAAGTAGACAGCTAACAGCCGGTTTCATGCTTACATTATGAGGTCAGTACTTGACACGTTGACTTAAAGAAGAACATACAGAACATATATGGCACTAGGCACATCCTGAGTTTAGTCTGTTTTAAAGGGATAGTTCACCCAGAAATAAAAAATAAAAGTCTTCATTTACTCACCCTCATGTCGTTCAAAAACTCTGTGCACAAAAACTGTGTATTTCTTTCATCTGTGGTACATAAAATAAGAAGCTATTTTAAGGAACGTATCAGTATTTTTGTCTATACATTGGAAGTCAATGGTCACCAAAACAGAACAGATCATCTTTTGTGTTACATAGAAGAAAGTTTGGAACAACATGAGGGTGACTAAATGATGACAGAATTTTCATTTTGGAATAAACAATCCCTTTAACTGACAGCCCTAATATCTACATATCCTCCAAACCCATTTGTATGCTTGTTAGATAGATCAGCAATCCAGCTGTTCTGTTTTCTTATTTTGCACATGGCAATATTGTGGGGAAATAGCTGTCCCTTTTCATCTGCAATGGCACTAACTATTAACGTCAACACCTATTTCAGAGGCATTCGGTCTCTATTATAGGTCACTGCTGTGAGGCGTATGTTTAAATGCTAATAAAATGAAGCTTCGAATATCTTCTTTGTCTGCTTTTTAGCCAGAAAAATTGGCTCAAGCTTCAACTCCAACCAAACCTGACATCACATTTCCCATTTACCATGCACATCTCTTGCTTCTTGTTTGGTTGAATCTACCCAAGACAATTGGTGACTTAATTTATACTATTTCACATGTATGGTTTGTGTTGTTCGCCTAGGTTTACGAGCAGAATGAGGCTGCCACAGTTGTCCATTGCACCAATAGCGTCACCGTGATTTTGCCAAGACAGACATGTTCCTGGGTCAACATATTTTGTTGATCCTGGAACAACATTCCTGTCCGAAAAATTAGTCCTAACTCTATCCCTACCCCTAAACCTAACCCTACCCATAACTTATCCCTAAAATCAGAGGGAAGTGATAGGTTAACACTGATGTAGAAGCCTAAACTTGACAAACTGTAACCTTGTCCCTCAAATCTGATTGGTTGATTGGAATGTTGTTCCAGGATTTTGGGATGTCACATAAAAAAAAAAAAAAAAAAACACTGGATGGAAACACCAAGATGCGCACAAATTCTAAAAATGTGCATAAAAAACTTGCACGCTCAAAGACATGCATACCCTAGTGAAAAAAACCTATACCAAAATGTATGTAAAATACATTTATTTTATACTAAGTTACAAATCCATTAACATACTGTATTTAGTGACACTTACTTGAGACTTACTGATATAAATATTAGAATTAAACTTTATTTGGGGTACTTCATTACTGCACAATGCACTATATATATAGTGTATATATAATATCACTAGTAAGGATAATCTCTCTGTAATATCAGTCTTTAAATGCAAGATGAATAAAGTGTACCTAAAGTATACTTGCAATAGTTCCACTTTAGCAAAAAGTGCATTACGTACAAAATTAGTTGTTTCAATTTAGCAGACTTTAAGTATATCAATTTAGTATACCAAAAGTACAATCGCAGAATATTTATATTAAGTACATACAGTGGGGAGAACAAGTATTTGATACACTGCCGATTTTGCAGGTTTGCCCACTTACAAAGCATGTAGAAGTCTGTAATTTTTATCATAGGTACTCTTTAACTGTGAGAGACTGAATCTAAAACAAAAATCCAGAAAATCTCATTGTATGATTTTTAAGTAATTCATTTGCATTTTATTGCATGACATAAGTATTTGATACATCAGAAAAGCAGAACTTAATATTTGGTACAGAAACCTTTGTTTGCAATTACAGAGATCATACGTTTCCTGTAGTTCTTGACCAGGTTTGCACACACTGCAGCAGGAATTTTGGCCCACTCCTCCATACAGACCTTCTCCAGATCCTTCAGGTTTCGGGGCTGTCGCTGGGCAATACGGACTTTCAGCTCCCTCCAAAGATTTTCTATTGGGTTCAGGTCTGGAGACTGGCTAGGCCACTCCAGGACCTTGACATGCTTCTTACGGAGCCACTCCTTAGTTGCCCTGGCTGTGTGTTTCAGGTCGTTGTCATGCTGGAAGACCCAGCCACGACCCATCTTCAATGCTCTTACTGAGGGAAGGAGGTTGTTGGCCAAGATCTCGCGATACATGGCCCCATCCATCCTCCCCTCAATACGGTGCAGTCGTCCTGTCCCCTTTGCAGAAAAGCATCCCCAAAGAATGATGTTTCCACCTCCATGCTTCACGGTTGGCATGGTGTTCTTGGGGTTGTACTCATCCTTCTTCTTCCTCCAAACACGGCGAGTGGAGTTTAGACCAAAAAACTCTATTTTTGTCTCATCAGACCACATGACCTTCTCCCATTCCTCCTCTGGATCATCCAGATGGTCATTGGCAAACTTCAGATGGGCCTGGACATGCACTGGCTTGAGCAGGGGGACCTTGCGTGCGCTGCAGGATTTTAATCCATGACGGTGTAGTGTGTTACTAATGGTTTTCTTTGAGACTGTGGTCCCAGCTCTCTTCAGGTCATTGACCAGGTCCTGCCGTGTAGTTCTGGGCTGATCCCTCACCTTCCTCATGACCATTGATGCCCCACGAGGTGAGATCTTGCATGGTGCCCCAGACCAAGGGAGATTGACCGTCATCTTGAACTTCTTCCATTTTCTAATAATTGCGCCAACAGTTGTTGCCTTCTCACCAAGCTGCTTGCCTATTGTCCTGTAGCCCATCCCAGCCTTGTGCAGGTCTACAATTTTATCCCTGATGTCCTTACACAGCTCTCTGGTCTTGGCCATTGTGGAGAGGTTGGAGTCTGTCTGTTTGATTGAATGTGTGGACAGGTGTCTTTATACAGGTAACGAGTTCAAACAAGTGCAGTTAATACAAGTAATGAGTGGAGAACAGGAGGGCTTCTTAAAGAAAAACTAACAGGTCTGTGAGAGCCGGAATTCTTACTGGTTGGTAGGTGATCAAATACTTATGTCATGCAATAAAATGCAAATTAATTATTTAAAAATCATACAATGTGATTTTCTGGATTTTTGTTTTAGATTCCATCTCTCACAGTTAAAGAGTACCTATGATAAAAATTACAGACCTCTACATGCTTTGTAAGTGGGCAAACCTGGAAAAACGGCAGTGTATCAAATACTTGTTCTCCCCACTGTACCTATGTAAATGCATTTGAAGTATACTTAGCATAAAATAAATGTATTTAAATAAATGTATTCTACTAGGGTAAACTATGATGGAAACACATATACTAATGTATGACGCCCAACAAAAAAACTCACGTGCCTCAACAGTGGATGTGATTGGATAACTGGACTAACCACTGGACCAATCACATTGGTGTGAATTTCCCCCCCAAATCAGTTCAGCAGAATTCCCGCCCTGCAGCTAGTTTCATTGGTTAAGGTTAGGATGAAGGGTAGGGTTAGAGATTAGTGTTTTGTGTAGGCAATCAGCACTGTGAACTGTGATTGACATGACCAATGAAATCTTTAGAATCGGCTGTGGTGCGGAGTTTCCGCGGAACTGGTTTGGGTGAAAAATCAGGCATAGGATTGCTCAAATGTTGGTTTGGTCATTCTGAAATGCCTGAGCCAAAGTCTGTCATCAAAATGATTTGGTTTAATTCACTCAGAAGTGTCTCACACAATTGTGTTCCCAAACACCAGGCATCCAAAAGCAAGAGAACATGACAGCGTTTATTGTTTTGTCAAAGTCATTTATGATGTACGGAAAAAGAGCCGCAATGGCTTCCTCGATTGCAGCACCTTTAATTTTTATTAGATATTTTGGGTCAGTTTCCCAGGAAGTGACGTTTTTATTCTCTTGAACACATGGGATGGACATGGGGCTTTATTCACAAATGTTTTATGCACTAATCCAATTTTGCGCACAAGTTACATTCGCAACTTTGGATGGAAACAGCTAATGTGAAGTTTAGTATAAGTACTGGTTAGACCATCAGAATAGATCTAAATATGCGATATATTGAGTTTTATGAGATACACACAATAAAAAACCCAGTAAACCCACCAAAAAATTACTTTCCTTCCCCACATTTATATTCAGGGTGTTTTATGAAAGGCTTTTCAGTTGAAAAGTTGAAAGAGCAGCCAAATAGGAAACACTAATGAAGCACAGATGACCAGTAGACACAAAGGACAGGTCTTTCTTCCTTCAGCATTATCCAGGACAAACAACACTCATACAAACACACTCAACACCGGCATTACTAGGAGAGAGTTTTGTCAAAACAACTGTGAATAGCTCCTGAATGACCTTCATTGTGATTTGGTCAACGACATGAAAAGAAGACATGAAACGACAGCCTTTTTTGAAAAATAATGACAACGAAAAGCAAACACAAATACATTCATCTATGTCCAGATCATTTCTGGTCTTTTTTTTTGAAGAGTTCAGCTGGAGATGGATATGATCTCTAAAGCAATTCTTTGCAATCATGTGCTTAGAAAGACTGGATTCTGACACAGGCTATTCTGCTGTAATACAGTGCCACCGCAGAGTCTGACTAAACATGTCTCCTTTTGCCATTATTCAGTCTGCTTTTCTCTGAGAGCTGTCTAAGAGACCGTCTTAAAAGAGATGCTTTCTTTGTAATGGAACAAACCTAGTGATGGACTATCTGCTCAAAAATATAGCTACCCGCTGCTCTACAGAAAATGAGCTAAGCTAAATTGAACTGAAAGTAGCTTTTTACATTTAAGCATAATTTTTTTAATTCAACAAATTGGTCTGGGTAGATTAGATGGTAAGCAAACAATTATATTATTTCTCGTAATCAACGTGTTGGATGACTTTGACAAGGGCCAAATTGTTATGGCAGGACGACTGGGTCAGACCGTCTCTGAAAGAGCAAGGCTTGTGTGTTGCTCCCGGTCAACAGTGGTGAGAATTTACCAACAGTGGTCCGAGGAGGGACAAACCACAAACCGGCAACAGGGTGTTGGGCGCCCAAGGCTCATTGATGCACGAGGGCAACGAAGGCTATCCTGTCTGGTCCGAGCCAACAGAAGGTCTACTGTGGCACAAGTCACACAAAATTTTCATGATGGTTATGGGAGGAATGTGTCACAACCAGGGTTTGAAATTAATACCTGCCAACCCACCAAATGCGGGTGAAATCGACCGTGGCGGGTAAAGAATATCAACTCACTAGCCAATTTGGTGGGATATGATTCATAAATGATCTAAATCATCTATCACTTTGCATGCCATCGCTATCAGCCCTTCCCCTAAAAGTAGCCTCAAACATGGCAGAGCCGCGTCTTTAAAATTTGAACATATACTTTGACCGTACTCACACCGGCAGCACCACTCAGCGTCTGTCCGCGGCGCCCATCTACGAGACTTGGGCTGTTCAAAGTCACTCACAATGTTTTCCATTAAAATAAGAGGCTGGAAGATTGTGTCATGCATTTTTGTGTCATGAATAAAGTCTATGCTTCATGTAGAGAAATAATAATATAGATCGCCCTTTCTCTTTCCGATGCATTGTTTTTTTCTTAATTAGAAATCATTGATTCCACTTCGTTCATTCGTGAACTGAACTTTTGCCTGTATTGGTTGTTAGATTCACTGTTTTGGACTGCCACCTTGAACTTGAGAACTTGAGAAAGAGGCTAGTACATTGACTTCTGTGAAGAAACAGCTGACACTTTATGAGCCTCTTTGATAATCTTCAACATGTCTATTAAACATTCCTTTTGGAGTGAGCTATTTTTAGATTTTACAAATAATTTTTTTATTTTGTCTATTTTATTTTAATATTATCTGCAGTGATTGAGTAAATCTGAAAGTGATTCAATGATTCATAATCAGATTTAATAATAAATATATTTAAATCAAAGTTGTGACTTTGATAATCTGGTTTATTTCTGATATTTTTGTTTTGGCTGGTAGAAGTTCTGAATGGCCGGTAACTTAAGAATTTAGTAGCCAAATTGGCTGGCCACAGCCATAGACTGTAAAAAAGATGGACTCTCTTCAGAAAAATGAAGGCAAAATATCCCAGTAACGGTCACTGCCAATTACGTCGTTCGTAGCCTGAAGCCTAAAGTATACTTTGTTTTTTACGCGTACGCAAGCATATGCGCATAGTTGATCGCACAGCCTTGCAGAGTATACTTCTTTTGAAGCGTACACAGGCGTTCGACGCATGCACAATTTTGAGCAATCCCTCGCCACGAGTTACAACCCATTTAAAAACTGCCAAAAAAATGAAATGCGAATGTGCAACTGGTTACAAAAATCCAGCGGCGCACATTCAGTACGTGCGTACTCTTCTGATGATGAAATTCGCGTCACTCGCACTGTACGGTAACCCTCGCATTTGCGTAAAAAGCGAAGTATACTTTAGCCTTGAGTGCGCAGTAGTGATCCTGAGGCGGAGGCACTATCAAGGTCCTGCCCACACTCCTGCTTCCACAGACTCAAATCGCAAACACAGCTGTCAATCATGATGTTACACCCCGTTTTTACAGCATCAAATAACTAACTAAAACCAAACTTACTGGGAAAACGAACACTTGAACATATGGCTACATGATGAGAACTACCTAAAATGACAGAATCCATATTTGAAAAAAAAAAAAATTTGAAGTGTGATTGGATTTTTTAATTTGGCATGCGTCCCATTCGATTACATGGAGAGGGCGGGGTTTAAGACCTATACTGCAGCTGGCCACCACCAGGGGGTGATCAGAATGCTTTGGCTTCACTTTTTAGGATTTGTGCAGCACACATGGTCAAAACACAACTCTGTAACCACATATTAAGTAGCAGATTTGATATAGAATATTGTACAATGCAGTTACACTTGATTAATCCTGGGTTATGCACTTTTGATTACCATTATAAAAAAAAGTGATACATAAGCAATCACACCCAAGCGAACTGTTAGTAATTTAAAGAAAGGCAAGTCGCTGTGGTTTTATCTCCCAGTAACTTTATTTTAGACTTGCCCTGTGGCATTAATTAATTAATATAATGTTTAAAGTGATATTTTGTTACACTGAATGAAACCATATTGATTTATTAGAGTGGATAATTAGCCTTACAATTAGCCCCACAGTTACAGCCAATCCCCTGATATCTGAAACACCGCCAGCACAATTTCCCCATCCAGCTCTACATAATGGTGAACATGCTTTAATTAAAGAGTTTGCTCTCTTTGTACCGCGTCAAGTGTGACAATATGATTTATGTGCTCCTCGCTGGAAAAACCTGATAAGCAATTATGAAGGAAAAGGTTATTCTGTGTAAGTTCTGGGCGGATACAATTGTTGAAATCGTGTTGAGGCTAAAGCCAGTCGGGAAGCAGATGAATGAGGAACACTTGACTATCAGTGATCTCTTTGTCTGTGACCAAACACATTATCAGCTTGTCTTTGTGCCACTGATAGTCTCCATGTACCTCATATATCATTTAAGATAAGAAAGTCTGACGTTGGTGACACCCCCTTTAATGAAGCCGCCGCTAACAAGAAGAGGTCAAGCTTCCACCGGCAGATACAGGAAGCTCCTGGAATTGACCTAAGCTAAGCTAGGATAAAATTAGACTTGCTTTTCCTGAGCAACTTTAAATGGAGAATTAGTTACAGCTAAACAAAACAAACACGCAAGAATAATAACCACATTGCAGAAAAAATATTGTACAAAAATGCGAGCTCATAAATATTGGATGCTGTGCATCTTCGTGTTATGAATAATCATACAGTACGCTGGTGCAGGATTAGTTGGCATCATTTTCCCACATTCAGTTCATTAATTAAAGTCATGAAAATGCTGATTGAGGATATTTGCCTGCATTGTTTTGATGAAAAATAATGAATTAAAAAGCCTTGTAATCATCTGCATGCACCACATCATCTTCAAAGCTATGAAGTGAAAATGGGATTTTAGTTTGAGAAACAGTATCACTAATTACAACGTCTTTTAACAAAGCTTCCCACGTCATAAGAGTTTTGTGTTTGCTAAAAAACTAATTTTTAACCAAATGTGAGATTTAGTCACATCAACCAGATCCAGAAGTTTACATATACAAAGGAAAAATAAATCCTCATATTTTAAAAAAGCATGCACAAGCAAATTAATGTTATTGTAAATATGAGCCATTTATACAATTGTACTGCAGCAAAATGATAAGCATATAGATAATCTGTAGATATTTGAATAAAGGAACTCTATATATAACCAGAGACATACAAATATAGAAATACAAGCAGCGCATCCCAAAAGGAACACTTTAGAATTGTGCTAATTACAGGAATAATATATCTTAAAGAATAAGTGCAAATTGAATTTAAAGTATATGAGAGAAACATTTAAAATATATTAACTTTAAATGTAATATTGAATTAAGTTGAAATTATAATCAAGTACTTGAATCAAGTGATCAGTATTAAAATAAGTGTGCTTTTTCAAAGCATGACAGCACAGTGATTCAAAATGCGTACTTGAATACAAAACATTTAATCATTAATATTATATTATCTGCAAGTACAGGTGCACATTCAATACAATTAAGTGCACTTCCTTTTCACAAGGGATTTGAAAGTGACCTTATGGGATGTTCCCTTTCATTCCAAACCCTCGATAAGGTTATAATGCCAAAACTCTGTTGAGCAAAGTAATGCATTTTCAAGACTTCCTAACAGAGATAGAGGAAGAAAAATCATCATCAAATATGTGTGATCACTATGGGCACTTAAGAGAAAAGGTCAGACTTATAACCGTCCTCTTGAAATAGAAGCTGGTAAAAGCATTTAGTCCTTTCTGCTGTGTGACCTTGGACAAATGAGTAAATAGGCAGCTCAGACATATACAAGGCCAAAACATGAACTGAGGTTCTCAGGCCATCCAAACATCCTACAGGTGCAAGCATCTTCTGCCTACTTTCAGTTCAACTTCATATTGCATAAATAGTAAATAAGTAATAATCTAAAATAACACATTTTATTAATTGAAAATAATGGTCTCACTTTATATTAAGTGTCTTTAACTACTACATACTAACATTTAAATGAATCATTTGATACAATGCACGTACTGTTTACATAGATGTTTTTACTTGCATTTAAAAATACCTGCATGTAATTACAGCAACAGTAATTAATTTTTGTAATTACATCTACACTGTTAACCCACCCTTAAACATACCCATAACACCAAACCTGTCCCTTACCTATAACCTTACCTCAATAGCAGCACAAGTGCTTTGCAATACATCAACACGATAACTGCATTGTACCTAACAATTATTCATTTAAAAAAAAAAAAAAAAAGAATAATATAAACACCTAATATAAATGGACAAAAATGACAAATAATTTTGTTGTCATTTGGTCACTCTGACAATTCATTTTACGCATCAAATTCAAAATAAGTGCAAATTTAACTTTTTAAAGTTATTATTAGCCATTTACTTCTAACTAAGCTTAAAGTTATTATTAGCCATTTACTTCTAACTAAACTTAGAAGCTAAACTTTTACCACAAAGCATTTTGCCAAATAATGGTTGCGTTAATAAAGAACTTAGGGTTGTTTGTTTGTATTATAATAATGTTATAATGTTTGTATTCTAAAAATGCTAAATAACAATATACACTATATTGCCAAAAGTTTTGGGACGCCTGCCTTTACATGCACATGAACTTTAATGACATCCCATTCTTAATCCGTAGGGTTTAATATGGAGTTGGTCCACCCTTTGCAGCTATAACAGCTTCAACTCTTCTGGGAAGGCTTTCCACAAGGTTTAGGAGTGTGTTTATGGGAATTTTTGACCATTCTTCTAGAAGCACATTTGTGAGGTCAGGCCCTGATGTTGGACGAGAAGGCCTGGCTCGCAGTCTCCGCTCTAATTCATCCCAAAGGTGTTCTATCGGGTTGAGGTCAGGACTCTGTGCAGGCCAGTCAAGTTTCTTCACACCAAACTCGCTCATCCATGTCTTTATGGACCTTGCTTTGTGCACTGGTGCGCAGTCATGTTGGAACAGGAAGGGGCCATCCCCAAACTGTTCCCACAAAGTTGGGAGCATGAAATTGTCCAAAATGTCTTGGTATGCTGAAGCATTAAGAGTTCCTTTCACTGGAACTAAGGGGCCACGCCCAACCCCTGAAAAACAACCCCATACCATAATCCCCCGTCCACCAAACTTTACACTTGGCACAATGCAGTCAGGCAAGTACCGTTCTCCTGGCAACCGCCAAACCCAGACTCATCCATCGGATTGCCATTCGTCACTCCAGAGAACATGTCTCCACTGCTCTAGAGTCTGTGGAATATTTAGTAGTGAGGAAATTTCATGAATGATTTATTGCACAGGTGGCAACCTATCACAGTACCACGACCCATTCTTTCACAAATGTTTGTAGAAGCAGTCTGCATGCCTAGGTGCTTGATTTTATACACCTGTGGCCATGGAAGTGATTGGAACACCTGAATTCAATGATTTGGAGGGGGGTCCCAATACTTTTGGCAGTATAGTGTATCTATGTTGCATATTATATAGACAAGCAAGTATAAATACTTCATATTAATGTCTCTTTCTGTCGTTCTCACACACAGATACTGTTACATGTTCAATGGTGTGGTGTTTCTTGGTTTTGATACATGGACCTTTATTCTGAAGTATACTTTCTGTTCCCCTTGTTCCAGTGTTTCACTTCCTGTGTTTAGTTCCTGTTTGCCTTTTTTTCCTTAGCCTCATTAGTTTCCATAGTGATTTATTGTTCACACCTGTTACTTGTTGGCCCCTTGTTTCCCTATGTATTTACACCCCTGTGTTTCAGTAGTCTGTTGTCAGTCGTTGTCTCTGGACATGTCTTTGCATATTTGTAAAGCTGTTGTCACCTCCATCTCACGGGCCTTGAAACCAAGGCGAGGGCGGCAGTTCAAGAAACACAAAGAAAGATAATCCAAACAGGGAATGGGAACAAGATAATCCAAACAGGAAACAAGAACGCAACAGCTTTACAAATATGCAAAGACAACGGCCGAGAACAGACTACTGAAACACAGGCGTATAAATACACAGGGAAACAAGGGGCTAACAAAGGAACAGGTGTGAACAATGAATCACTATGGAAACTAATGAGGGTAACTATGGAAACAAACAAGGCAGCTAAGGAAACAAAAGCTGCATCCAAAAACTGGAAAATGCTTCGGAGGACACATTTCAAGGTAGGAAGGCATCAAGGCACGTCCGAATCCAATGTTAGCTTCACTTCCTGTCTCCTGAGAGACCTTCATCTGATCCATTTTTGGAGGCAGCATAGATGTATCCTTCGCTGCCTTTGATATCCCACAATCCTATGCGTTCCATTCAGTGACAGTTGAGCTAGAAAAAGAAAGATGGCATCTGAAAGTTGCAGTTGCTGGTCAGTTTCTGTGTAAATGTACGTTTTTGACCAACATTTACCACTTCTTATGTTATTTTTAGCGAGAAATTACTACTGTAGTAATTAAATATTTGTTTAGTTCTCACCAAAGCTCTCTCTATTTTGCTGTAGATCATTAAACCGTTACGCTGCCTCAGAAGTCTGTCCGAAATCAGTTTCATGAGGTGCCTTTGTGCGCAAACGCTGCCTTACAAGTCATTGGCTGATAAGGCAGCGAGGCAACAAGTCAGCTGCATAGGTTTTCGGATGCAGCCAAAGGCAAACAAACTAGAACAAGGGGAACAGAAAATGCACTTCAAAATAAAAGTCCATATCAAAACCAGTAACACAAAACCAGGGAACATGTAACGCAGACACCCTTCATTAATTGCTGCACTCTTTTGTTTCCTCATTAGACATTTTTGTAGAAGACTGCGAATGATTCATTGCAAAAAGCATTAACTTGTCTATTGGTAAGCATTCAAATTCGCTCTCGTGTTTATAGTTATAGTGCTCAAGCAAGTTAATAAGCTAATGTTTCCAGCAGCAGACATGTTTTTCTTTGATGTGCTTTTTCAAACACACAGGTGAAGTGCTTATACACATACACACACTCATGGATATTCAAAGGATGCAAAAATTTCTTAAAGTCCCTGACTGGGACTAAACTGCAGGATGACTGGAATATGACGAGCAGCTGCTGCTTTCATATGGGAGTCTAGAAAGTTTGGCACATGCTTACTGTATTGTCTACTTATTATACCAGAACACATTTGTCACCAGCATGATGTATTTTGATGAAATGAATGCATAAAGCCCTCTGGAGTCCTATGTCTTGGCTCAACTGCAACCAAGTAACCAGAGGCGCAAGTCAAGTTTTGATCATGACTTGTGACTTGAGATTTGACTGACTTGATAAACAACATCTTGGATCCAAGTTTCAATAGTATATGTGCTGAATCAGAGCCAATGACTGACAGAAACTCCCTGCACTGGGATCAGACCTCACTGAATCATACAACAAAACTTGTGAAGCAAGTAGCAGTACATCAACTCATAGACCTATAAATCAATAGCAAACAGAACAGTATCATGTTGTCTTGCATCTTAATTTGGACATAAAAAAGCAAACAAACAACAAACATAAAACCTTGATGTTCAGTATCTGTAGCCACAACAGAGAAAGGTGTATATATTCAACAAGCATGAGCATATAAACTGTCCCACACTCAAACTCTGAGAACACAGACACTAAACCAGAGTCATAACCTTCTGCTTTTATCCAACTCTCAAGAGATGGAGGGTAAAAGAGAGATTCTGAACATTCTGGCACATTCTGAAGTTTGAGAGTTCAGACATATTTGAAGATCACTGCACTTTTATTGGACTTTCGCTGCCTGCAGCAAAATAGATCTAAACTGAAGGGCTGCCACTCAAGATTTTTAGGGGTAAGCGTGGGAAAGCACTCCTGTTTTTCCATTATTATATGAAAGCATTATTTAGCAAAATGTATAAATAAATGTTTAAATAAATCAATGTTTAAATGAATGAATGAATAAACAAATGTGTTTGTGCAACCATGTAGGTGTTTTGGTAGTCTTTGATTACTGTGAGGGTAAGCACTCCTGTTTTTCATAATTATATAAACGCAGTATTTAGCAAAACAAACAAACAAACAAACAAACGTGTGTTTGCAAACATGCAGGTGTTTTGGTAGTCTTCGATTACTGAGTGGGTAAGCACTCCTGTTTTTCATCATTATATGAAAGTAGTAGTTAGCAAAACAAACAAACAAACAAACAAGCAAGCAAGCAAACAAACAAACAAACGTGTGTGTGCACCCATGTAGGTGTTTTGGTAGTCTTTGATTACTGAGTGGGTAAGCACTCCTGTTTTTCATCATTATATAAAAGCAGAATTTAACAAAACAATCAAACAAGCAAACAAATAAACGTGTGTGCAACCATATTTTAGAAGTCTTCGATTACTGAGTGGGAAAGCGCTCCTGTTTTTAATCATTATATGAAAGCATTTAGCAAAAACAAATAATCAAACAAACAAACAGACAAACCAAACAAACAAATGTGTGTTTGCAACCATGTAGGTGTTTTGGTAGTCTTTGATTACTGAGCAGGTAAGCACTCCTGTTTTTCATCATTATATAAAAGCAGTATTTAGCAAAACAATCAAACAAGCAAACAAACAAACGTGTGTGCAACCATGTTTTAGTAGTCTTCGATTACTGAGTGGGAAAGCACTCCTGGTTTTAATCATTATATGAAAGCATTTAGCACAAACAAATAATCAATCAAACAAACAAACAAACCAAACAAACAAATGTGTGTTTGCAACCATGTAGGTGTTTTGGTAGTCTTTTATTACTGAGTGGGTAAGCACTCCTGTTTTTCATCATTATATAAAAGCAGTATTTAGCAAAACAAACAAACAATCAAACAAACAAACAAACGTGTGTGCAACCATGTTTTAATAGTCTTCGATTACTGAGAGGATAAGCACTCCTGTTTTTCATCATATGAAAGCAGTATTTAGCAAAACAAACAATCAAAACAAACAAGCAAACAAACAAACAAACAAACAAAAGTGTGTGTGCACCCATGCAGGTGTTTTGGTAGCCTTTGACTACTGAGTGGGCAAGCACTCCTGTTTTCCATCATTATATAAAAGCAGTATTTAGCAAAACAAACAAACAAAGAATTTAGCAAAACAAACAAACAAACAAACAAACAAACAAACAAACAAACGCATGTGCAACCATGTTTTAGTAGTCTTTGATTACTGATTGGGTAAGCACTCCTGTTTTTAATCATTATTTGATAGCAGTATTTAGCTAAACAAAAAACAAGCAAGCAGGCAAACAAACAAATAAATAAAGTTGATTGTGCAAATGTGTAGGTGTTTTGCTAGTCTTTGTTTACTAAGTGGCCAAAATAAATAAATAAATTAATTAATAAAAAAATAAATACAATTAACAAATGAAAACATACAAAATAAATACTTAAAAATAATTAACTTCCTTCTGAAGTTAATCAGTCTGAAGTCCTTCTGAACTAAATTTCATTCTCAGACCTGTTATAAACTTGTAAATCTCTTACAAAGACATGTCAAAGACAAAGGCCAGAAGTGAGGGTACCGCACCGCTGTGGCTGCAATGTTCTCAGTGTTAATGGTTGGCGCCGCTGTTAATTTGACACGGGAACTTTATGAGTCCCTGAGTCACACTCGTTGAGTGCATGTGCACCTGTGTGAGTGCAGGTCAACTGGACAATATTTATCTTCACTGACACACTGATTGGGTGCGACCTCTTGTTGTCTGTGCTTTTGTTCCAGTGTTTACAGCCTTAATGATTAAATGACCCCTGATCTAGGGTCAGTAACACCTGTGAGCTCATAACTGAGATCAGGGCTAAAACATTTACTGAGAGTAGCTGTCTGTGACTGGGGTTAATGGCAAATATCATCTATGCTAAAGAGGGATGGAAGTTCAGACTAAGCCGGGAAAAGATGTTGGCATTTAGAATGGCATTAGATAGGCAGCGTGATATAATCCTAAAACGCTTCTAATGTTTGACATTTTATAAATGAAAAGAAACACTCTGGTAATAAGATCCATTGTTCAGCCGACATCCTATTAGCTCTAATACTGACAGTAAATGAGCCATTGAAATGAATCCACAGAGACATGGAAAAATACAACCTGAAAAAGCATTTTAAAAGCAAACCGGGTGGATCGCAAGGTGTGCTACTGTTGGACAGAGTCTGTGATCGCAGAAGTGCATTTAATCACCAGAGCAAGCAAGCCACACAGAAAGTAATGATCTCCGGTCTCTGATCTGATGTCTGAAGACTCCCATGGTAATGGCACAGCATGATATCAGAGAGTGGAAGGGGAATCTGTAAGGCTGAGTACACACTGCAGCTAAATTCGGTTGTCAGTTCATCTTTTAATCCCCTTCTGTACGCTCCCAGAGTTCAGTAATCTACAACAGAATTAACTCCCGAAAAATGCATTCACTGCATGTACAAAAATTTCCCTGCAGTGTGTATGGAACCAAACTGAGCAACTAGTTGTTAATGACGTATTTTAATGCGCATCAGAGATGTACCTCTCTTCTGTGCGTGTGTGGTGCAAGAAAAATCAAAGGATATAGAAGCGAAGCCATCTTTGAAAGAGGTACGAGTCATTGGCTGCATCCGAAATTGCATACTTCCCTACTATATAGTAAGCGAAAAACAGTATGCGACAAAAGAAGTATGTCCGAATTTACAGTATTCATAAAAGAGTAGGCAAAAAGTACCTGAATGACCTACTTCTTCCGGCGAGATTCTGAAGTGTCCATACGATGGACACTTTACTATCCCACTTTACTAGTCTACAGGAGAAGATTTGTGAATGGCAGTGACGCAACGCAACCGACGCTGGTAGGTCATGTGATAAAGGCAACATGGCGAATGTAGTACGTTCAGATTACATTCATACGATATAGAACATACTTTTTTAGAGGTTGTGAAGTAATTACTTATTACTTAGTAATTACTTGCCCGCACCTGCCTACTTTATCAACTTCAAAAACTGGATCGCTTTATGAGCCAAGCTCAAACAACAAGCCCAAAAACGCTTATAATAAGTGGCAACACTTCAAGTGCGTACTCTGCAAAGCAGCCTTACAAACATAAACAAAATGCTCTGTAGACAGCGATTTAGTTAAAACTGCAGAACATTATGAGTCTTTGGTTGCTGTAATATTATTTGGTCAAAAATAGCGGATACCAAACACGCAAGACGAAACATTACAGTGTGTACATGGCCTAAATCTCTATGGGCCCTATCATACACCCGGCGCAATGCGACGGCAGGCACGACGCAAGTGTTTTTTGCTGGTTTCAACCCGACGCAGTTATCATTTTCACATCCAGCGCCACGTTGTTTAAATAGCAAATGGACTCGCGTCCATCTGTTCGCCCATACGCATGCTGGTCTGAAAACGAGGTGTGTTCAGGTGCATTGTTGATGTGTTGCTATTTTGAGGCAACTGAAAACCTGGTCTAAAGTCAATGGCGCAGTATTTTTTGTGTTATTTAAAGGGCACGTTAGTAATATGCGCCTATAGGCAGGAGAAGCGTTCAGTCTTTCCGCTCGCAAATTCCGGCATGTAAATACCGAATCCACCATGGTGCAAGCGCAACTGGCTTTTAAAGGGAATGGGAGATGGGGACTTTGATTGGTTTATTGCACGTTACGCCCAAAACACACCCATGAATCATTAAGAGAATAGATACAACCCTTTTGGACCATGTGCCTGGAGCATTGACCGTTTTTTCCGTCGTTAAACTAGCAAAAGTGGATTCGGACACGCCCTAAGTGCACCTGCATCATGTGCTTCAGACCATGTGCTCAGATCGTTAAAATAGGGCCCTATGTGTGGATGCACCCAGCATACGCTAAAAATCGTAGCGTTAGTTCTGGCAGGTCACATTAGTCAAGCTTGCATCAGCTGACTCTCAACTGATCTACATCTACCTATAGGACACCTATCAGCATCTCTATATATAAGGTCAATTCAGTATTATCAGCAGCTTCATCGCATTGCTCAGGAGCCAGTTACCCTCCTCCATCCCCAGCTCCTCCTCTCATCCAGTCAGGACTTGGCCTTTTATATACCTCTTCAAATCAGACTAATTTTTCTTGAATTACTTGAAAAATGTAATTAAGAACATTAATGATGTTGCACACATTTATGTTGGTTCTGTTCTGTTACCCTAAGGGGGATTATCGCTGCATCACTGTATGGATGGGCAGGGAGTTTTCACCCAGAACAGAACCATACCGCCAATCCAAACTATATGCAGATTTCCAATCATCTTTGACGATAGTGGTCCTGACAGAATTGCTGGTGACCAGCATAAGGTATGTTTTGCAAGCTGGACGTTTTGCAGCATGGGATGCTGGTTGCTGGTTTACTGCTATGTAAACCAACATAGCAGCTGCGCTATACCAGTTCAGTTTTGCTTGAGAACAGCATGACTATGCTGGTCCACCAGCTAGAACACCACTATATCAGCTCTACCCAGCATAAACCAGCCTGGACCTGCACTGAATTCATCATACAATTGTCAGAAGGTATGACAAACCTCTGTACAAAACATACAATTTTACTCTCATTGAGACAAACCAATAAACAAACACAATTTCATATCAAAACAATACAAGAAAGAATTTCCTGTAAATTAAGTGTACAGCTATAGCTTGCTATCCAATACCGGATAAGGTTGTGGACAAATATGCAATACAGAAATATGTCAATACCCTCATTATACATGCACTCTGTATTTTTGATATTTCACTAGGATTTTATTTTTTACCAAATCATGCATGCCTACTCAACAACGGAAACTGTCATCACTTAATTTCCCTTCTTTTCATCTACGCAAAACAAAAGCATATATATGCTGTATTACAAGACCTCTGGAAAGCTTTTCAGATTTCACATTCAAATTTCCTGTTTTGGTGAAGTTCATGTATTTTTCTCCTCCAGTGAGCAGGGTTTATTCTCTGCAAGTTCTCTAGTCTTGTGTCATAAGTGTGCCAGATTTGAATATACAAGATTTTGATGCATGTGAATGCTATTGTATGACGTTCAGACTTATAGTGCATGAATCACATGGTTACTCTTGTTGTACATTTGTATCAAGAACACTTCAGTTCCTATTCAGTGTTTTATGGAAAAGAGCATCTTGCAGATGAGAAAATTATGACAATTTTCATTTCATGAGAACTATAACTATTTAATATAAACTATGTTTATAATTTGACATTAGAATTTGACATTAGAAAACAAAACAGAATTAAAAGAGAAGAAACTGATTCTGCATCTTTTATGGTTAAGGCAAGCAAATAATATCATACTGTATGTTTGTTCTGTATGTAAATGTGTTCTGCTTGACAACAACATTTTCATAGGAAAAATTAATACTACTGAAAAATGTAGAAAACATAAGGAAAAAAATGATCAAGAATTTCTGAGCAGTAAACTTGTTTTTTTTGTTTTTTTTAATCAGAAGTGGATTATTTTGGTTTATTATGGTTTTTGTTAACTGTTGACTCTATTATTTGGTAACGCTTTACAATAAATTCCCATTAGTTGACATTAGTTAAAGATGCAGTGTGTAGTATTTATGAGGATCTATTGACAGAAATGCAATATAATATACATGTGTATATTGTTTTCAGTGGTGTATAAAGACCTTACATAATGTACCGTTATGTTTTTATTACCTTAGAATGAGCCATTTCTATCTACATACACCGCGGGTCCCCTTACAGTGAAGTCGCCATTTTGCGCTGTCATGTTTCTACAGTAGCCCTAAATGGACAAACTTCTCTACAGAGCGCTAGTCACTCTCTGCTGTCTCAGATGACAACATTTTTGTCCTGTGTCGGCCACCGTAGCTTTTCTATGTGCTTTGAAAGGGAGGGATGAGCGCTAAAATTTACACACTGCACCTTTAATGCATTAACTAACAACAAGCAATATATTTGTTACCGTATTTATGAATCTTTGTTAATGTTAGTTAATAAAAATACAACTGTTCATTGTTAGTTCAGGTCAGCTCAGACTAATTTCTTATATATAATAATAATAATAATAATAAGTTTTATTTATATAGTGCCTTTCCCAAGCTCAAGGTCGCTGAAATATATAACAATGATGCAACTTTAGTAATACTATAAATAAATAAATAAATAAATAAACTTTTGATCTAATAATGCATTATTAAATGTTAAAATTAACAAACTAGGTAACACTATTTTAAGGTGACAGTTACACATTACTATATGTACTTATAGTAATAACAGTAAATTATACATAATTACAAGTAACTAACACTAATTAAATCATTTAAATAAAGCCTAATAGTTACGAGAGAAGAAAGACCTAATACATCTGGCTCTCAAAAGACGCACTACACCTGACGTATTCACATAAACACTTACAACTCGTCTCCAAAGCCATATTTTTATTGCATTCACAAACCTAGCAGCAGAGTATTTGCCATTTCATATCGTTCCATGTACACCGACATATATTTCCACTCTTTTAAAACTTCTGAACAGTTGCTTTATAGATCTGGAAACATATTTGTCAAGGTCATTCTGACAGGACATCAAAAAAGATCTCTTCAAATGAAGCCCATCTCAGTCTCTGTCTTACCCTCTGAGAAGTTGATAAGCCCGAGCAGATGAAGCAGCTTGAGTGACGCGCACACGATCACCACAATGCCGAGCGTCTGCAGACCCTCCGTTTCCCACATGGCGTTTACCGCGACCCCCTGCTCATGCCACCTGCCTGACTCTCCTGACCCCGTGCCAAACTCCTCGCTCCAGTTTCGTCCAGCCGCCAGCTTGCACTGGCCCGGCCGCCCGAGGCACCCACGTGGTGCAGCTCTCCACTCCTGCTCCAAATCCAGCCTGGGAGGCTGAGGTTCAACTCTCAGGATCCGAGTCTCCCGAGTCCCAACACAGAAGAGTTAGAGACGAGAACGTGAGTTTGAAATGTGTGCCGATGTGCGAGAGGTCTCGGAGTGTGTGTGGGGTGGGGGGAGAGGGAGGGAGAGGGAGGAGAGAGAGAGAGAGAGAGAGAGAGAGAGAGAGAGAGAGAGAGAGAGAGAGAGAGAGAGAGAGACAGACAGACAGAGAGATGAGGGGAGGGAAAGGAAATGAGATGAGGAGAGCGAAATCATAGAGGGAAAGTGTGAAAAATAAGGATGAGAAAGTAATATATCCTATATGGATATAGGCCAGCATAACAGATGACCTGTAATTCAGCACAACATGCTGTGAAGAAATCAATGCATAATGAACTCATC